>CAKNXH010000922.1:0-36761 GCA_932178445.1 Andricus quercusramuli
TTTCCGGGTGTATTATTGATTTAATCGTGATTATGTTATTTAATGAATCTCAAGTATGCTGTAGAGGGAATTTATTGAGTATAGCGCTTGTTGAATTTTGAAGGCATTATGGATGAAATTTTTAATATGTGACTCAGAGAATTTCAAACGTGTGATTGATTGAACTTTGAGCACGTGGTCTACTAAATTTTCAAATTGGTTACTGATGGAACTTTGTTAGGCTATTTACGGAATTTCGAGTGTACTAATTGCTGAATTTCTAGTGTTTTATTAATCAAAATTTAAATATGTTATTTGTCGAATTTAGAGTATACTATTGATTTATGTCGAGGTCATTAGTTTGTTTAGAGATAATTAAGCCATGTAAGTAGCATTTGTTTGAGTAAATTTAGAGTTGACAGAATTAGGCGAGCTGGGCCCAATTTCTCCAGAAAATAAAGATGTTAGGATTTTGAGATTTCAAGAAGCAAATTATTAAAATCGCGGTTGGAATATAGAGGTCTAGGTCATGTGTTATTTTGGGTTAATGTTGAGTTTGAGTAAAGATTCGAGTTCGGCTATTACTAATGAAATAAATAAGGCTGCGACTAGTCATGGGTCGTTACTAATTTAGTGAAGTTAGGCTATGGCCAGTTTTGGGGTTATGTTTCAATGACGACTAGACTTCTGAAATCAACGCGATAGATAATTTTCTTCAATCGAATTTTGGTTAATGAATTTTCGTCCCAATCGTACTGAATATTCGTGAATAGTTATTTTTGTTTTGTTTAAGCGAATAAATTGAATCTTTCTGGGAGTTGGCCTAGCTCGATTATAGGTTAGAATTTACAGCCCTTAGGCCTTGTTTAAAATTGCCTAGCATGGAGTTCCGGGCAGAGAAGCCTAATCACTCAAGGTTAGTTTAGGTCGAGTATTTTAGGTTATGATTTAAGATTTTTCATTATTGTGAATATGTCGAGAAAATTATTATTTGAGCCTTAGTGTAAATGTTGAGTTGTCATTTATTGACATTGTTGAACCCTCTTTATTTGCGAACCACGCCCAACTACCGAGTCTGAGCTGACCGTGCGAGAAGCCGGTACACTGCGTTCCTAGGATTGAGTTTAGTTTATCGTTCTTTTTGAGATTTTTGGAATTTTATTTAATTGATTTTGAGGCTTGAATTTTTGTGGATTTAAGTGGCCTCGAACGGGCCTGGCGCTCAACGGAAAATTTAGATTTTTATAAAATTTACGGGAAGCAGTGCCGAAGGTATGTAGTAATTTTGATTATTTAACCATAATTAAATTGCAACATTTCAATACATAAGGTGTTTCTCGATTAATCAGAAAAGATGACGATTTTCTACACTATTGTCATATCCTTGGCGGTTGTCCTGGTTTCTATTGGTAAATATGATCACATAACACATCTATCATTTATGATAAATTTTTTTAAGCTATACGCAAATCAACATTTGTGCGATTTGATCTGCACTCTTTCTTAATTGTCATTTTTGTCCAAATTTTATTTGAGTTTGTGCAAACTGAGTGCGAATTTAATCTGAATAAATTACGGGAAAACGAGACTGTCTGCACTGAAAAGTCGAAAATTGGGAAGGGGTCAACTTCACATACCCACCACTTTTACAAGCTTTTCTTAGATTTCTGAGTGGACTTAGCATATTTGTAGAGCTCCTGATAATTTTAAGAAATAGCTCCGATTAATATCACGAAAAAAAAGTATTTCAAAAAATAGACCCCCTTTTTCAAAAAATTCAAATTATTTTTGCATGATCCTTCAGTTACAAAATTCTGGTTCTCTGTGAAAATAGAAATTCTATGGAATCAAAACCCTAAAAGGTAGATAATTTTAAACTAGCTGTGAATTCGATCTCGAGTGTTTCCACTTTGCTTGTATTTATGATTATATGGTGCTCATTTCACGAGCACTTTGCTTCCCGTTAGCAAATGTATTTCCTTCCTTATAGAGGAAGCATTAGTAACTTTCTCCGATAATAGACAAACCAAAGTCCTCACTTTTCTCAATTTAAAAATAGAAATTTACAAAAAATACGACATTACAAAATAATACAAAAAATGTTTTAAATACAAAGGCAAATCAAATAAATCAAATCTTGTATTTCAAATTAATATTTTTCGAGCTGGAAAAGGGAAAGGAAAAATGCTGTCGCATCCTTTCCCTTTCACAGCTCTGTGATTTTCTTACACCATTGTCAGAATTATTCTATTTGAAAATTTATCATCAAAAAGTTTTTTATTCATGCGGCAACTTTGAATTATATCGATGAAAAAAGTGTTTCTGTTTGAGACAGATAATTCAAATATTATAAATGAGCATTACTTCTTTAGTCTTCAATAAAGTGCATTAATATTATAGATTAATCGATTTGCCTCAAATCAAGAAATTTTTTCCGTTCTTGCATCAATCTTAAATTATTTTAGTGAAAAAATTTTTACTATAGAAAACCGTGTTTTCAAATATTATGTATTACCAAAGCTTTCTTACTCTTCAATAAAATGTATCAATGTTATAGGTCAATCGATTCGTCTTGAATCAACACAACTTTTCGATTCTCGCATCAACTTAAAATTATGAGAATAAGAAAACTTTTATATAAAACACGATTTTAAAAATATATAAACTACGATAACTTCCCTAATACTCAATAAAATGTGTTGATATTGTAAGTCAATCAATTCGTCTCGAACCAATGAATCTTTCAAATCCTTGCATCAACTTTTAATTATGTTAAAGAAAAAAGTCTTACTATAAAAAACCGTATTTTCAAATAATATGCATTAACATAGTTTCCATACTCTTTAATGAAATGTATTAATATTATAGGTCAATCGATTCGTCTCGAATCAACACATCTTTTCTGATCTTGCATCAACTTTGAATTATGTTAATGAAAAAAGTTTTACTATAACAAAACGATTTTCAAAATATATAAATTACCATAACTTCTCTACTCTTTGAAAAAATGTATTCATATTACAAGTCAATCGATTCGTTTTGAACCAAGGAATCTTTCATATTGTTACCTCAACTTTGAATTATGTTGAAGAAAAAAGTTTTACTATAAAAAACCGTATTTTCAAATAATATGCATTACCATAGCTTCGTTACTCTTCAATGAAATGTATTAAAATTATAGATCGATCGGTTCGACTCGAATCATTAAAACAAACAATAAGGATCATAACTTGTAGTTCTTATATTATATAAAAAACTTCACATACCAAAAATATATCGTAATAACATAAACACAATACTTTTACGTACGTTTTTGTTGATACAAATATAATTTAAACATATATATTTATTATCAATAAAAAATAAATATATTATTATATTTAGTATAGATTATACTTTGCCGTGCTAAAATTTTGCAATCATATCGGCGGCAGATCCTTATCGCCAGATCCTAAAACGCACGGCCCGTCAGGGCCAAAAATGGCAGCCCGATGGAAATGCCCGCTCGTTACCCGATTAATTCTCTGTTCACACCCCTCTTTATAATTATAGGGCATTAATCATTTAATTCACTAATAGATAAAATGTAAGATAAACTATATTACATATGCAATTTTCTTGTAAAATTAGATTCAACAACTATTTAAAAGTATATGTCTATTTTGCAATCACTCTGTTTGAATTAACGTTTACACTTTCTGCTTCCGTTCCAATCTTTGGCCTTAACGAAAATTGCGCCTGTGTAGAAAAGCGGCTCCTTGATGGCATTCAATTTCGGACAAGCAGAAGCTAAAATAAACTATAAGAAATTCATTTTGAGTAAACAGCTGCAATATCATTTTAATTTAATTTTAATTCTCTAATATCAGGTATGATACGTACTTTACATACATGAAGAAAATTTGAAATCTTGAAATCCTTCCTTTTCAAGATTTTTTTACTGCATTTAGCGTTGCTTTCTGATAGTATAATAAATTATAATATGAATCGAATGAAGAGTTAATTTTTTAAGCTTGGAAGAGACGAAGGGTCAATACATTGGAATCCTGGAATTCAAATCTTTTGAAGTTTTCTGAAATTATCGAAATTCTGAAATCTGGTGTACAGTCCAGCCAAATTAGACGTAACATTTCGAAATTCGGGTAATTGAAGAAAGCAGCTATTTCCTTCACAGAAAAAACTAAGAATAAAATTGGTTGCAGACAATTTTTTAGAGCGATAACGTTTGTCCAGCCAACTTCGCATCTTTCAAAATACATGTGTTTGTCATGGAAAAACAAAAGAAAGTTTAACCGATATTTTTGTAAAGTTTATCCTGTAAATTTAATTTTTGTTGCAGAGAATTTTTCGTCGGAAATCGATGTAAAGTTTATCTTCCGTTAAGAAAATTTAAGTGAAAGAACTGTTGGTACTAATAAAAATCTGGATCATTTTTAAAGGATCATGTTCACATGATCATTTTTGCAGGATAAAACGTGGTTTTAGGAGAGTTCCATATAAAACACTAATGGTTGCCGTCGTTTTCAACTGCTTTTGATTTCCTTTCGTTCTTGAAAAATCAAACGAAAATGGAAAATTTCATCTTGGATAGTACTAGTGAAGATTTAAGACTAATTTCAATACCGGTATTGAAAAAATGTGCAGTAATAGACTTATCTATAGAATCGAAAAACTAGTAATATTATTAAATATAGTCAAATCCAAGTAAGTCATTCTAACTCATTTCCTTCCTCTGTTGCGTATACGCAACGTTACTATTAAAAAAATTCGTATGTGCAGTGTGTGTGAGGTATTGCGATACATTTTTTTTTTTGTTCCGAAGGTATATCCTTAGGCTTTTTTCCCCTGCATGTCTCAGCCACCTAGAAAACACACACTGACACATACACTTGTATATGTAGACACATGTTTTTCTGACAAATTTTGAATCGCACACTAAAAATTGTCAAACGTTAATTCTTTTTTTGGTCGACATGAAAATACGTTCACATAAAGGCAAGGAAAAATTATAATTGGTTTGTGAATTATCTTGGTGTCATTATGCGTGTTCTAGATAAGTCTCTAATCTGTGTTGCGTGTACGCAACGTTGGCGCGTTGCTCGACAAATGAATTCGACTTTCCGTCGTGTTTCTGTGGTGCATTTTTTATAGGTCATTTGTTATTTTTTTTTCTTTCCTAGCAAAAATGAGAAAATCAAAATGACACAAAAAGGAAACGAAAATTCAGTGCCGAGAGATCACTGAGAGATCACGAAAGATCGCAGCAAAAACGAGAAATCCAAAATGGCACAAAATAGCAAGAAAAAATGTTCATTCTTCGTCAGTGTCTATTGTCATTTGACAGTGGTCGCGGGTTACTTGACGAGTCGAATGGTCTTTGCAGACGAACCGCTGGCATTTGAAACAACGCACAGACGTTTCGTTGCTTTTGTGCTTTCCGCATTTGTGGCAAGGTCCTATCCGAGGCCCTGGAATTGTTTGTTGGGGTGCTCTACATACTTCACGGTACGTCGTCAAGAAACCCCTCAAATCTCTGAAAGAGATTTTTCACATTGGACCGATTCCTCAAATGTTCTTGCAGAATGCTGAAGCTCAATTTTTTCATATAATCCATGCCTGACAGCGCCCTTCCTTGTGAATTTTGTACAGAATTGGCGACCAATATAACGTACGAGCTCACAGCTGCCATGTCAAGAAACCTGAAGAATACAGCGAGTGGCCATCTTCTTGTTTGTTTTTTTTCCTAGTCAAATAGTTAGCACATTTTTGATCGACCGTAACGACGCAACCTTTTGTTCTGTTATGATCGCGGATCATTATGAGTTTCCCAGCTTCTTGGTCAATTTTGTCATCATTGTGCATCGCGGATAGAAGAACAACGCTTTTATTGGTTTTGGAGCATATCAAACAAGCGCGCATTCGTTTTAGAAACCAAACACTGAGGATCCAATTGGTCTAGTTTTGCTGGGCTGCAATTGTGGTGGGATATACGGCTTGTTTTTTTTCAATGTACCCAAAAAGTGTGATCCCTTTTTCTAGCAGGTATTCTCCCTTCACGAAAGACCTCATTGAACCAGATAGAAATATGTGTTTGTGGACGAAAACCTCGTTGAACCTCGTTGAACCAGTTACAATTTCTACCTGGTGCAACAAGGTTTTTGTCCACACGCAAATATTTCTATCTGGTTCAATGAGGTCTTTCGTGAAGGGCTGCTTACGAATTCTGACAAAAAATAGTTAGTGTGAAAATTCTAGCTCAAATCGTCATAAATTTCTCTTTTGTCTGCTAATTTATCCATGGGAGATCTCTCATCGCGCGTGCCTTTGTCATCAAACCGTATTGCTTTCAGCATAAAACGGCATCTGTTTATTCCAAACGATGCTCTACAAATGATCAATGCAGTGCCATTACTTTTCCAGGCTCGTCGGGAATCAGCTCTGTAGCTTTTATGGATCGCCAATATGTAGAGGATCCCTATCAGCGCCATAATTTCTGATTTTGAACTGGTTTTACAGTCTCGGAATCTTTTGTATTTCTTAGCTTCGCGCATCGCCTCTATATACAAATTTGTATAGCCAACGATTTTATTAATCATATCAATCGAAATCATTTTGTGGAAAGACTCAATTTCAGACAAGGTGTCTCTGGCATTTCGAGTAGGTCCAGGAATTACATTTATGTTTTTTGACCGAAGGACCCTCTCAAATTCTTCGAGCTAATAACATCGTTTAGACCTGTAAAAAGTGAGGGGACAATTAAGTACAGTTCCTCTGCAGACAATGCGAGAGCCAAACCCCATCTCAGAAAGTCAAAAATTCATCATCACCTTCTAATTACGCCAATAGCTCAAGGCAGTGGATGCTCTGCCGATACTGCGAAAAAAATTCTCTGCCAGTACCGGCAAAAAATGTCCCTGCCCAAGAGACGTTGGGAAGGGGTAGGTGTTTGAACTATGTATTTTTCTGTGATCAGTCACAGGAGTACCTTCCCGCCCCCACAAGATGTTGAAAAGGGTTAGGGTTTGACCAACATTATTTCTGTGATCAGTCAGAGGGGCTATGATAGAAAAAAGTGAGAAATTGAATAACATGAGAAAGAAAAATGATTGGGAATACTCACGTTCCCACACGCTTAAGGTACGCCGTTGCCACAACGAGGGACCCTCTGGCTTTGACGTGCTATGGAATACTGAAGGCAGGTACCTGGAAACCCGCATAGCTTCCATGCTCCTCGGCGTTAGTTGGAAAGAGAATACCTGTGGCACTCGGGTCGCTTAAGATGCTAAGAACGCGCGAATTCAAGTTTTTCCAAAAGTACGGTACGGAATGCCGCTTAGCGTGTACATAAGGGTTAAATAAGAAATAAGCAAAAGAACAATTAAAGTTATTGAGGGAGTATTAGTCACAGAAACTCATATAGTTTTGTGTAATAGTATATCCGTTCGCAGACGGCCAATTTAGTGGCCTCATTGTTCTGAACTCATTTCTCCATTGAACTTTCAAGTCAAATAATGGAATTATAATTATTGTGTGCGGGTAACTGATCACCCTGTCACAATACATTTTTCGAACGCTCCTTGTTAGTTATTTTTTCGTGGCAAGCCTGTGGAGGGGACACCGGCACTGCCGATGCGAGCCGATGGAGCATGAACGGAGTTGAGTCAAGACTGAGACCAAAGCACAGTTCATCGAGTGACTTGCATTTATTTTTCTTGATCTACAAATAAAGAAAAATGCTCAAACATGCATGAAAAGTACGTTACTTCAAAAAATATACTCTCTATTTCAATGCATAATTGTATATATAATGGGAAAGTCAATTGAATCAGTAAGAAAATTGATAAACAAAACTTAGGAAAACACATAATTGCATCAAAATCATCCATAGTTGAAAACAGCTTATATCTTTTTTAGGAAATACAAATAGACCATTATCATAAACACTATATAACATTTTCATCTGAACTTGGAATTTCCCTAAAAAGAAAATATTATATAAATTGTTATTTCATTTTTAACGGAATAACGATCTGCATTTTTTCTTGAAGCTCACTCTCATGAAATATAGTATCTCATAAGTACAAGCTTCACGCTGATAATGTATGAGATAACGACCATAAAATATGTTAATATAAAATGAAAAAGCACTGCAATATTCATCAGCCACTGTGTAATCCAATTCTTCAATAGTACTTCAATACGTGTTTCGTCTAATTAGGAAATATGAGAATTTTGTATACTCTGGTCATATTCCTGGTTGTTACTATCAATTATATTGGTAAATAAAGTAATATAATATATCTATAGCTTCAGGTTCATTTTTTGAGCTATATGCAAAGCACAATTTGTGCCATTTAATCTGCATTTTATCCCAATAGCTATTTCCTTCTGAACTTTATTTCCGTTTTTCTGAAATAAGCAAGAATTTAATCTGGATTGATTGAGGGGAATCCAGAACTTGTGTGTAATAAAAAGTAAAATTTGAAAGGCTGAATCTATTCATACTCAATTTGCATTAATTTGAAAACCATAAAGTACTCTAAATCAGCCTTAGTACGAATCGGGTACTCGACATCTCTGCAAGGAGCAACTTTGCACGTGAATAAATGGTACACTGCCAACTCAATGGGTCCTAAAAGAAACTACGGAGCTCACGGCGGCAGATAGAAAATACGAATCGGGCGTACTGTATACTAAGTATATATAAATTTGCATATACTTAGTACAGAGCGCGATAGATACTTATTTTCTACCTGCCGCCGAGAGTTGATTAGTTTATTTCAGGACCCATCCAACTGTGCATGCTGAATTTCATACGCGAACCATCTGTACACGTACAGAGTTCAAGGATTTCCATCTGTAAAAATGGATGTGTATGTTGGAGATTGGTTTTGTTCGAGTTACAGGTGCACATTAGGGTGGGCCGAATAACACGAAAGTTTCCGAATTCAATCGTAATAGCGCGGAAAATTTGCTGCTCGTCGCCCTGATCGCAATGATTGTTTTTTAATAGGACCATATCTTCCGGTCGCACATCGCGTTCAAAGTTTTGAAAAATCGTTGAAAATTGAACACGTTTTGGGAGTTTTTCTTAGTAAGTTATAGGTGGACGAGCAAATATCGTAAAAAGAGCCAGTTTACGGTCGTTGTTTTCCTCGTGCGAAGTGTAATGTTGCGGTCGGCTAAGGCGTTAAAATATATCATATTTAGAACAGTTTTACGTAAATGTACATCAGCCGCAATATGATAGGAGGGAAGGGGGAAGGCAAGCCTCAGCGAGGGTTGGCCAGTGGCCATACTGGATGGGCGGCAGCTGGTTCTAGGAATTCGCCTCACCGCTGCGCGCAACGTGCCAGCCAGACAAGTCGAGACGTGTCGAAAGCGAGCGAGGCTGTTTTCTCGAGGGGTGACGATGTCGAGTCGCATTTTAGTGTTGATTAGAGACGGAGTTTGATTGACAATGACGTCGAGGAAGCTTGGTGAAAAATGTTATGGTTTTTTAATCGGACCGCCTAAAAATCTGAACAAACAGACTCTTCCTTCACAAGCTGATGTTTTGCTATACTGCCAGCATCTTAGATATCCTTTAGCCCTGGCTTCGTAAAGAATTTTATTTGCCTATCACAGGAACTTTCCTGTCGAGAGGGCAAGAACAGTCAATTCTAACCGGCTGATCATAGGTACATTTATCTATTGTTTTGTTGCAATCACACTGAAGGTGAATTTTGCACTTGCAGGAACATATGTATAATAAGGTTTTTTGACTGTCAGAAATGTATTGTGCGTACTCCTTTTGTTTTTCCAGGTATTTTTTGTCCCTGTTTAACTTTTTACGGATATAGTAATACTTGGCGTGAAGTATTTTGATGAGTTACATAATTCTCGTGCGAAAGACCCTTGGAAAAGATGCCTAAGTGTAAATGAACTCTATATCATCTGCAACAACATTAGATAGTGCAGAGAAGCTGAGCTCCTCTTTTGGACTAGTCGAAGCCAGCACCAACAAATATCTAACATGCTGGCAGTGTAGAAAAACATCAGCATGTGAAGAAAGAATCTGTTTGTTTAGACTTTTTCGAAACTTTGAACGCGATGTGCGACCGGAAGATATGATCCGATTTAAAAAAAAATTCATTGCGATCAGGGTGACGAGTAGCAACTTTTCCGCGCTATTACGATTCGATTCGGAAACTTTCGTGTAATTCGGCCCTCCCTAGTGCACATCTCTGTGAATATGCACCGCAATGTGTGCTCGACGTTTTTACATGGATCGAC
The DNA here is from genome assembly GCA_932178445.1 of Andricus quercusramuli. Taxonomy (NCBI): domain Eukaryota; kingdom Metazoa; phylum Arthropoda; class Insecta; order Hymenoptera; family Cynipidae; genus Andricus; species Andricus quercusramuli. The sequence goes on from CAKNXH010000922.1 coordinate 10,255, forward strand.
TGTACACGAGTCTAGTTGCTCCTAGAACAGATGGTTTTTAACTTTTTAACAGATGAGAGGTCCCCCATTTATGTCAAAATCTGTGTACGTTTACGTATGTTTGAGAAAGTTTACACAGTACGTTTAGTTAATTATTAAATAATATTAAATTATTTTAGTTGATAACGTGTAGGCCCCTTTAAATCTTTGAAGAATAAATCATTTGTTTTGTTGTGAAATAAATAGGGATCTGAGTTTATGATGTTTAATAAGCCAAAATTTGAGCAATTATGCATAGTTTATGCGACTAAAAATGGTGCAATTATGCAGGAATATGCGACGCTTTTCTGGATTTGAATTCGCTTTTATGTATACAATGGAGATTTTCTGGGTTAGCACTGAACACAGATACACACTGAATCAAACTGAGAACTGATGGAATAAAAATATCAGTTTTATCATTGAAACAAATATATGAAATATGGCACACAATTACAGTTTCATTTATTGTAATAAAATTCACAATATATACATAAATATTATCTCAGAAAAAGTTAAAATTAGTAAAAAAGGTAGACATTACTGAAAATCTCAGAGAAGTAGGTACATCAAAATTCATAAAAGCTTCGGAGTTGGATTTAACATTAGAAGAACTAGACATTGTTATTGAGGTCTTCTCCATCTCCAAAATACATACAGACCAGAACTTCAATTCTGTATGAAATGTTAACAGACGGTTTCGTATAGGGCTAAGAATATCACCATAAGCTTAAAACCCACGCTCTTAATCCACATTAGAAACAGGAATATACAGTGCCTCAAAAAAGTGGTGCCAAAATGTTGGTTGATTGAGTCTCACGGTCATGAGTGCACTCACAGCAGGGTCATTCAATTCTTGATGATTTGACGTTGATGCCAGAAGCTAACATTGGAATTTTACACTTTGTCCTTAGCAACCCATCACCACTTGCAGTAACCATAAAAATCTTGGATAGATTGAATATCTGTTGACAGGCTGAGAAAAATGAATTGCCCGTGTTTGCATTGAGATATTCACAAAAAATCACATCACATTTTTGGCTTAACCCCTTCATTCTATCCTCCAAGTTTTTTCTTCTAATGGTAGACAGTGTTGCAAGACTAGATTTGATTTTGTTATTCAACTTGTGCTTGATATCACTGGCAGACTTCATTCTATTAAACACAGCTTACACATCATGATCTCAGTCTTCCGTTCAAAAATATACATTCCCTCACTCTTGTACTCATCAGCCCGTATCAGCATGGTCACAATTTCCGGCTTTTTGCTTCCGAGCTTACGACAAGGCTCAGGCCTCGAGAATTTCAAACACGGTAACAACACTGTCAGTATCAAAATACCATTGTGTACTTTAAGAGAAAACTGAAACTCTGTTTCTTCTTTCAGAATTGAGTTTACAGTTCGAGTGTTTGCCTAATGGCGACCCTCTTCCTGGTGTTCCTCGTTCGGGCACTTCTTATTCTCCTGATAGGTCTCCTCCTGTTGGAAGACCTCATTCTTCTGTCAGGTCTCTTTCTCCTGCTGAACCAATTCTTCATGCCAGGTCCAGATCTCCTTCTGCTCGATACAGTTCTCGTTCTGCCCGACGTCGTTCTTCACTTTTACTTGGATATGAACTTGGCCAACGCACATGTATTAGGCTGATTCCCCACACAAATCCGCGCCAGGCATTTGAAATTCGCAGCTACACCTTCCCTGCCGATAAACCCATTGAATTGAGAGCACGGAATGGTACCCCTGCGCCAATTCCAACCGAAGAGCGAAATGTTCTAACAACATCCGCTGGCGACATCCTGGCAATATTGGAGCATAATAATACAATTCTCCGTGGAATATATACGCGTGTTAACGGCACTTCGAAACGGGCGAAAGTAAACATGGACAGCGGCATGGTTGTCGAAATGAACCGAAAAGAAGTCAAGGAAGCACCCATAGGCAACAAAAAGCAAATTTTTAAAAATTTTCGTGTGGTACATGTAAACAGAATGTAACCCAAAATCCTTAACACCGCTATTTAATTTAAGATAATGTATACGTTAAATGGAATATTGTTAATGATCCGAAGTCGGGTCCAAATCCTACAAATAACTGGTAATTACAATAAAAAGTCAGTGTATCATCGTACTGAATGGTTACGTGTTTTGCCAATTCCCTTAGCCTCTATTTTTCAGGAACAGATAAAAAAACGTTTATTTTTATCCTCGCACAAAAATATTTTATGAGGAAATTATCATAGGCTTATAATCATGTACTGTTCAAATTGATCAATCTCAATTGTAACTGATTTGTGGTTTTAAGGATTATAATTCGAACTAATCAAACAAGGCCTTTGAAATATGATAGTCTCTACAAAAGAAAATATTTGAAATATATGTATATAAGAAAGAGGCGAGAATTACCCGAGCTGTATATCGTTGGTCAGGATGATAATGAGAATTATAAGGTTTAAATTTCAAGCGCTGATTCGTAAAAATTAATCGTATCAAAGAAATGATCAACTAAATGTCAAAATCATAATACTTATTCTAATAATTGAAATTGCGTGTTAGGAATTAAATAAACTTCTTCATTTAGGCAAACTTTTTGAAAATGTTCGTTGTACGTAAAAAAATACTCACATTCATAACTTGTAATTCTTACATCACATAGAACACATTAGGAAATAAAATAATAAAAATATTAATCTTTCTACGTAAATTCTCTTTCATGCAAATATAATTCAGAAACTTAAATTTGACATACATTACAGTTTGCGACACTGAAAAAAATGGTTTAGCTGTCCCAGCTAGAAGTTTAGCTAGGTTTCCTCTTCTTAGAAAATATAGCTGTTTTTGCCTACATTCCTAGCTGTGTTACCTAAATATCTATCTGTTTTAGCTAATTTTGCCATCTAGAAATTTTCTAGCTAATGTATCTAGATAATTTATAAATTGCAAGATTTATCTAAGACAGCTAGATATTTAGGCGACACAGCTAGAAGTTTAGGTCATACAGCTATATTTTCTCAGAAGACGAAATCCTGCTAAACTTCTAGCTCGGACAGCTAAACCATTCTTTCAGTAGGTGTAGAAATTTGGCCATGGTTCCGACCGTTGCCGAACCTTGGAGGCTAATTAGGATGCAACTCGGTCCTTATCTGGCTGCAATTATTTTCCTATTTAAAGCGATGAAAATGATATAGTATCACTATTGCAAAAATTACTATTTTGAGTATAAATTCTGAAGTTACTAAGTTTCTTGAAATGTAATAATAAATGATTAAATATTTGTGTTTGCACCGAAAACAGTTTTCTATAATCCCAAGATAAAACTGGAAAGTTTACTAGATAGAGTAGAAAAAACATTTTTGCTTTTTGAATTCTATGATTAATACTTTTCATTCTTTGTATTTTATTCTCGAGCTCTGATCACTGTTAGACGTGTTTTTGGCGCCTCCTTACTCTTCAATTGATAAATAGTGGTTGCTTGTATTATTGAAGCGTCAATTCTGTATGATGTGACTTTTATATCTTTTCGCGTGTTAAAATATATTTGATTTGGCGGCAAATTTCCTGTTTTAAATGTAAATAGGAAGGCAACCGGATGGCAGAGTCCGGAAAGTATCCGACCGTGTGCTCTAACTTTTTACCTAGTAGTGTTATTATCAAAAACAGCTATTCACTACTTAGGGGCAGCTCTGTCAGGGACCTTACTACGTAAAACGGGTTTGCGAATCTTAAGTCCGCTAGGGTACGCAATTGCGTAAACGACTAACCACGCCGTACTTCAGTGGAAGGTGGATCTCACTCTGGCCGGTTTCCAACGGCCAAAACACCTCAAAATGTGAATCGAGTACCAGTGTTAATTAATATAAATCGTCGCTTATCTGTACGAGAGGTAGAGGAAGACCTCGAAAATACAAATTGTTTGCAATTTGAATGAGAATTTCAATCCTTTTTCATTCCAATTGTTTCGGAAATTTCTAACCAATATTCAGTTTTCGGGATTGCGGTAGGCGATTGGGTCTTTCACCACGACAAAGCACCTGCCATTAATCGCAGATTATTCAGAACTAATTGGTCCAACGCGGCATTATACAACCTCGGCAGCCTCGCAGAATGAATGCGATAAGGCAACTGTGAGTTATTTCGTAAGGTGAAAAAAACGAATTCTTTATTTCACTTGAATATTCTCACAAATCTCGTATCCATTTTAATAAAAATACTCTATTTCTCCGTACTTATCTAAAAGGATTGGCTGAAACACACAATTAACGACAACATAAAAGCATTTAAAGATAACTTCCCGGAATAACAAAATTTGCATCTCGATAATAATGTAAATTTTATGCTTTTTTTCTATACCATTCCATATTAAAACAACATGTGAGATCGATTCTGAAGTTGATAAGTATGTAAAATATGTTCAACGATCGTTATCTCGTCGGTTATCAGGATCAAGTTTTGAATTTGAGATTTTTATTGTTCATTAGAGTCAGTTGCAGGGAAAAAATTCATTTCACCCAATTTGTTTAAACTGTAATCATAATTTATAAAATTATTCACTTTTTAGGGAGATAGGTTGATTACATTAAAAATATGTATAGCATCTGCTTTAAATGCTAATTTAAAGCTGTAAAAATTAATATAAATGTTCGAAAACGTCTACTATTACATAGTGCTATTATGAAATAATGTGTATGAAGTGATACGGCCCGGTTTTGCTGGTTGGCGCCGTTCAAGGTTTCTTCACGTTTGTAAGAAGTAATCTTCGTTGGAATTATTTGGTAGCCCTGAGAAGGGCCGTTGGTGCGTTTCGAAATATCAGAGTGATCTAAAGTTCCTTCCACTATTCGTTGATGGATCTCTCCGTGTCTATATACGAAGGGGAGGGAGATGGTGTGCGCATCTTCCGAAAGTATTTTGCGATGACAAAGTCCCGCTCTGCACGGCCGCGGAAGACAGTTTCGTGTCCTTCTAAATCCCCGGGATAAGCCAAATTTTTCGTAGAAAACGTTAACCGACGTTTAGGTTTTGGAAACAATGGGTGAACTGTCCTTCGAGCGCAGGGTGAGTATGCTGGACGTCCGTCCGTCGGTTGAGGCGACGCTCTGTTCCTCTTTTTTGTTTGTTTCTTTTTTTTTGGCATGCAGTCTGCTTCATCTCGTTCTGCTTGTGTTGCGTATTCTTGGAGTGTGGTGAATGTGGTGGGGTTTCGAAACCGCACCAGTCTTTGAACGGTGGGTTTCACCAACTGTAGCAGCAAGGTAGTAAGTTGTTCGTCAGACATCATGGGGCACAGTCGCTGTGCTAGCAAGTATTGTTCCTGGAGAAAAACTGCCACGTTTTCTTTCTCTGTCTGTTTCCTTGAATATAGGCTGGAGTGAAGCTGCATTAATTTGGTTACGCTATCAAATCTGGTGAGAAGCTGTTCCTTGTTTTTTTTTGTTCCAGGAGAAAGAGAGACCCTTAAATGTTGTCCACCATGTATTAGCCTCCCCCTTGAGACCCTTTTCGATCAGGCGAGTCCACTGACTTGGGTCCGTGTGAGCTTGAGTGAAGAATCGTTCACAATCAGCGAGGAACTTCCTTGGACCCTCGTGATCTTTTCCCGAGTACTCCGGTAAGGGTGGTGCTGGCGACTGAAAGGCGCGGATGAGGCTCAGAAAATCTGGCGCTGACAGTGTGGATGTAGGCTGAGTCGTGGTAGCTGGCAGAGGGAACTGAAAGCCCGTCGACATACCTGGTGAAGGCGAGCCGTTTATTGTGGCTCGCAATGGCATGTTCCCTGATGTTGTGGATTGCGTATCCTGGTTAAGCGGAACCTGTTGTTCTTCTCGGATCGATGGTGCCATATTGCTTCGTTGGGAAGTCATAATAATTTCTGTATGAGGTCTCGGTGTGTGGTTGAGCGCCACTGGGTGTTTTTCACCACTCCCAGAAGTGGAAAGGCGTAAGGTTTGTAGGCTGCCGATGAGGTCGTTCGATGGAAGGTTGCGTTCCGTATTGGTGCCTTGTGATTCAGGTGCGACCTCGTTGATTTGTGATTCAGCCGGAGACTCTCGAGTATGGTAAGATTGTGGTGGAACTCACGCCTCTCTGACAATATCGTTTGAAGTTGATGCCACCGCACGTGCCGAAGGCTCCGTTGTCGATCCGGAAGGACTATCCTCGAATCCTGAATTAACACACGGTTGTTGCGATTGCCGTGACTCCGGCAGAGTTTGGGCGGTTTCGTCGATGCTGTCGTATGCGGCTGATGCTGCTCTATAGATTGAAGGCCTTCCTCCAGAGCGCAAACGACCTCGGAATGTAGTGGCTGTGGCTTGCACAGGAATTAGACTGCGACGCCTGGCGAGGATGTTGGCTGCACGGGATGATGCGATTGTGGTGCTGCGCCGGCTAGCACGAGCAGTGAAATTTGGAGACATATCCCAATAAGTCCGGTTCTAGCGACAGCTAGAGCTTTGTAAGAAGTAATCTTCGTCGGAATTATTTGGTGGCCCTGAGAAGGGCCGTTGGTGCGTTTCGAAATATCAGAATGATCTGAAGTTCCTTCCACTATTTGTTGATGGATTTCTCCGTGTCTATATACGAAGGGCAGGTAGACGGTGTGCGCATCTCCCGAAAGTATTTTGCGATGACAAAGTCCCGGTCTGCACGGCAGCGGAAGATAGTTTCGTGTCCTTCTAGATCCCCGGGATAAGCCAAATTTTCCGGAGGAAACGTTAACCGACGTTTAGGTTTTGGAAACAATGCGTGAACTGTCCTTCGAGCGTAGAGTGAGTATGCTGGACGTCCGTCCGTCGGTTGATGCGACGGTCGGCTTATGACCGGTGTCAATGCGTCAATTATTGGAAACGGCACGAACGTCTTCTCTGGTGTAGTGATCTCTATAGCGCGAGTATGGGCATCCTCGGTCGTCGGTACTGTGTGGTATCCCTCGGAGCGAAGCCTCTGGATTTCGGCTTCGTAGCGACGAGCTTCGAAACGCGCTTTGCGCTGGCGAGGGTTCTTTCCCATTCGGTGGTCCTGATGTCTTCTGATGTTGACGATATTAATCGTCGAATCGAGCACCGTGGATGGTACTCAACTGTACTGCGTTCGAAATGAGCACGAGGCTAGGAAAAAATTCCTTCGCTCAGTAATCGGCGTGAATTACGTCCGTGGTCATAACGCGTCAATACTTCGCGACGGAAGATTTCGTGGTGCGTTCGAGTGAGCGCGAGGCTCGGAAAAATTCCGTTGCTCAGTAACCGGCGTGAATGACGTCCGTGGTCATAACACGTCGAGACTTCGCTGAGGAAGTTTACGTAGTGCGTTCGAATGAGCACGAGGCTCGGAAAAATTCCGTTGCTCAGTAACCGGCGTGAATGACGTCCGTGGTCATAACACGTCGAAACTTCGCTGAGGAAGATTTCGTAGTGCGTTCAAGTAATATATATTGTCCTTAAAAGGACAGTATTTCCTTCGTCTGACAGATAATTTGCTCTGAAAAGAGCAGTTGTAGATGTGTAGAATGAAACGAGGCCAGGTTCTCGTGAAAGATGTTTATTTCCCATGTTTCTCCCTGGTCCGGGAGAGCTGGAGAAGCGAGAGCTGCTAGCAAGCTGACAAGTCGACAGATAGGCACGTTGGGTCGGTTGGAGGCTCGATGCTGAGTAAGTCGGCGGTGGCAGAAACGCGCTCCTTTCCGTAAAGAGCGCGCGGCTTCTCCCACCCCGAGTAAGTGGAGTCAAGAGTGGGAATTCGGTTCAGAGTTTCTTCCCACGCCGTCGAATTTCGGGGCGCGCGGCCCAATCAAATTATTCCTTCTCGTTCTGTTGTGCCTGTCACCTGCTTTGCCTCGCTTCTCCGCATCCCCGCGTTACATAGATTTAGTATTAATCGCAACTATTATATTACTATCATATTCTAGCCTCACGGCTTATCTAATATTAAAACAATTTTGTATATCCAAGAGACGAAGGATAGTGATCGAGAATAATAATAATTGTATTAATGTCATTGCATTGTGAAGTAAAAGAAAAACGGACGAAATACAAATTATAATGAGAACGATTTCAATAATAATCATGATAATAATAACCATAATAATTTGTATAATAACGGTCGTCAATATATAAAATATATGTTCATTAATAACCAATTGATTAATGAATATTATTAATAATGATAATATAATAATCATTACAATAGTCGTAGTTATAATAATAACTAACCTAAAGATGAGAAGCGATACGAGTAAAAATACAATTATTATTGAGAGAAATGAAATTACAAGAATAAGAGTAAGAATACTTTTGTTCATTGCGAGTTAACCCTATACACATAAAATATAAATTTGTTTCCTGAGATCATGCGAAATAACAATAGGAAAATTATTCTAGAAATAAAATGTATGATGGAAATAAAAATTTAAAAAAATAAATAAAAAAATAAAAATATCCTGCCTTAATAAAATTAGAGTCACGTATGAGTGATCAGTTTATCCGCTTATCATCATTTAGTAAGGCCGAAAAATGAAACTCCAAAGAAATTGAAAAAAAAAAAAATAATTGACTTTTACAGAAAGTGGCTAGAAAGCTAAGGGTGAGTCATCTGTGGCCCTCAGCTGTGCCCGTACCTGGGCGCATAGAATTTCCTGCATTTTCACATGAACAGCGCGTGGCAAGCAAGGGTCGTCGTAGCGGCAGAGGAAAGGAAACTCGAGAAACATGAAATAGAAAGATTTACAGGAACGAAATATTAAGGGTTCAAATAGTACACGAACAAAATTTATGTCTCAAACAACAATATGTATCTTCAATAATGAATCACATTTTGAAATACCGCATGCAAAGATCTTATACAACTAGGGCGCGCAACTGTTGGTTTTTGCGCTTCGCGATCGATAATGTATTTACCTCGCGCTGCGCGCTTGATCTTTATATCTCTCTCACATTTGTACACAGCCCTTTCAAAATTAGAGGTCAAAGCGTCGACAACTGTAATTTGGTGATTGTGAATTCTCTTCTGTTAAAGCTCCTTCGGCTTTAACGAATACATTCTTATCACGTATCTCGTGTCTCGCACTCGATTTTCACCAAAATGTTAACTTTTCTACATTATATGGGGTAAAATTTCCCAAGTGTCCCCACCTAAAATTTTGTTGGCGCCTATCTCATTGGAACTCCGCCAGATTGTAGCGCTAGTGGACCTCTTTAAATTCTGTAAAGGGGGCCCACCTAGTATAGCGGGTTGTCAAGATACAGGGGCCCGAATTTTTAACGATTCACCCCGACTGCCAACATTCAATTGTACATAACTCCTGTTAAAGTTATCCAATTCAACTTTTATATGAGGGTTTTCGAAAGGTATTTTAACAAGGTTTACAACAAAAATAATCGTTGAACGATAAAAAAATTATTTCACCTTGATTTTCCAGTTTAAAAAACATTTTTGTGATTTTCTCCCAATGCGGCATTTTTGATATTTTTTTAGTTAGGCTAGAAAAAAAGCTTGATTTTTTCTCTTGAAAAACACTCCAGAACGAAAATGGGATGGCAAGTATTGGTTGAGTTGTAGAAGGTCATAAGAGCGCGGGTGCCCCGCGCTAACCAGCCACGGAGCTTCTAGGCGTGCTGTAGTGACTCAGTTGTTCTAATAATTGATAAAAATGATTTTTCAGTCAACATTTAACGAATATTTCATTTTATCCTTACCTTCATGTAGCTGGAGAACGATTTATATATTTTCTTAATTAAAATTTACAAATGGTTCCATTGTAGGAAAACCATAGTTAATAATAGAATCATTAACGATTTTGGTGGACGGTTCTGCTTATCTGTTACATTTCGAGATGGTTTTTAATAAGTCGTCTTGCTTCACACGTTTTGGTGAGTTTTTTTGGTGTTAATCTCTTTGCCTCCAACCATTTTTGACGTGAGTCTCCTTGGCTATCACATTTCGGACTGCCTTTTTTAAGTGAATCCCCTCGCTTCTCACGTTTTGGGGTGCTTTTCGGGTGTAAGTCCCCTTGCCTCTCACTGTGTTACTTAAAAAGTGATTTTTTATTCAGCTTAACGTTCACTTTGCTCTTCTCTTCGCGATCTCTTTGCGATTTTTCTCTTCGGGAAAATGTCATACTGTGGAGATGACGAATACTTTTTCAAAGTTAGAGTCGATTGTTGGTATTTTTGTGTGCCTAGCACAGTCTTTGCAGAGTCGAATCGAGTTTTAAGGTTTTCAGCAGTGGCGGCATGATTTTCTTTGGAGATGAAAAATACTACCGTTTCAGGCAAGTTTTTTTAGCCCATTGATATAGAGCATCAGCAGTCAAAATCGGATTCTGAGACGACGCGTGGAGACTTGCACGTGCGGTGAGTCTTTTCAAATTGCCCCCAAAATGTGAAGGGCAAGGAGACTCACGTCAAAAACTGTTAAAGACAAAGAGATTAACACAAAAAAAAAACTCACCAAAACGTGGGAAGCAAGACGACTTATTAAAAACCATTTCGAAATGTAACAGATAAGCAGAACCGTCCACAAAAATCGTGAATGATTTTATTATGAACTATCGTTTTCCTAAAATGGAACCATTTGAAAATTTTAATTAAGATAATATGTAAATCGTTCTCCAGCTACATGAAAGTAAGTGTAAAATAAAATATTCGTTACATGTTAACTGGAAAATCATTTTTATCAATTATTAGAACAACTGAGTCACTACAGCACGCCTAGAAGCCCCGTGGCTCGTTGGCGCGGGGCACCCGCGCTCTTATGACCTTCTGCAACTCAAACAATACTTGCCATCCCATTTTCGTTCTGGAGTGTTTTTCAAGAGAAAAAATCAAGCTTTTTTTCTAGCCTAACTAAAAAAATATCAAAAATGCCGCATTGGGAGAAAATCACGAAAATGTTTTTTTAAATGGAAAATCAAGGTGAAATAATTTTTTTATCGTTCAACGATTATTTTTATTGTAAACCTGGTTAAAATACCTTTCCAAAACCCTCATAAAAAAGTTGAATTGGATAACTTTAACAGGAGTTATGTACAATTGAAGGTTAGCAGTCGGGGTGAATCGTTGAAAATTGTGGCCCCTGTATCTTGACAACCCGTTATACTGGGTGCGCCCCCTTTACAGAATTTAAAGAGGTCCACTAGCACTACAATCTGGAGGAGTTTGAATAAGATAGGCGACAACTAAATTTTAGGCGGGGACACTTGGGATATTTTACCCCATATTCAACACTATGATATCAAATGTATATTATATTTATTTCTACACCTTGTATGAACGTGCGGATGGAGTAGAGTGCAGTTACGACTGCATGGCCATGTGTGGTAGTGTTCTTGGCGGTGTAGTGTGTGACAGCCGGCTTCAAGATTGTGATGGACGGGCCTGCCGGCCCTGATTGTCTAGTGAAAAAATAAGAGCTACGGCTCGGAGCGAGCGGAATATAAACCTAGGCCTCGAGGGGTTTCGTTAAGGCAACAGACCATCCCTCTCGAGGCATACTGTCAGATGACAGCTCATCATTGATTCTGTGATCGAGCAGGTATTGCTTGTAAATAATTTTCAATTGGATCTACTGTCAGGGCGTGCAGTTTGAATGAATTTTGGGGCGTGGTATCAAATACCACGTTACGATACGCACAGTGAGACACATTCGTGAAAACCTGCTTTTCGGGTTCAGAGGGTCTGAAAACGTGGATATTTGACAAACAAGGGGAGGGAGTCAAATTTTACCAAAATCTTATACCTTCTCTGATGAGAATGTGAAAATAATCGACGTCCTTTTTGGCCTTTGCTTATTTTCTATTTTTTAGATAATTTTTTTCGATAAGTGTAGGTATGTGAAAAATTACTGTTTATATAAATTTCTTACTTTAGAATTTTGAAAATATGTGCATATGTGATACACAATTGAAGCGCAATACATATTTAACAAGGAAACGCCATTTTTCCATGAAATTGATGGGGAAATATAAAAAATATATATCGAATATTCTATTTTAAAATACTTTCTAATTTGAATAACCTTGCTTGATTAGCTTGACTAGTTGACTTAGATAGTTAGAATCTTATAAGACAGTCAAATATATTTATTTACCTATTTATTTATATTAACAGTAAAAAATCAATGCTCTTCAGCATACACCATCCTTAATATTGAGGATAATTATCATAGATGGAAAATGAAAATAATAAATTGAAAATGAAATGACATACACAATTAGCTGCGTCATCAGAATTGTTTAACAGCGCTCTAATTTCATCGTAATTGTAGTCACGTTTTTGATGGCTATTCCCAATTATCTATACGAAAGCGAAGAAAATGGTTTTGAGCTTTCTCTGATCCTATTATATGAATCATCTAAAATGTGTATTAAATAATTAGAGCATATTCAAGATGCCCAGAGATCTGAGGGATTTACTCGATGAAGGAGCAGCCTCGGGTCATGCTCTCGTAATACCCTAAGCAGATCCTGATTTGGTTGAGTAGCTGAGAATACTTTAGAGTATTTATCCTTCAATCAATATAGTTATTATGGACCGATGGTTTTAAATGTCGCTTCCATTTTTAGATTTGTTAGCGAATATAACTATAACTTCTTTTTGCTACTAAGAGGAAGAAACCTTTGAGGATAATTTGTACACTGGGAAAATCGATACTATCAATGAGCGGATACTGGACACAAATCGTGGAAGGCGCACTATAAATAAACTTGAAGTGTTTAGCTAAGAATTCAGCCCTCCTGCAACTAATTTTTTTGTTTGCCTTTCCGTTCTTAAGAAACATGTTTATGGGCGGACATTTTTTCGTATCTACGGCAAAAGCTCTCGCCTATGGAAAAAATATTAGAGGTACACTATTTTAAACCTATAGTAATTGTCTTTTTAAAACATTTGCGTACATGACTAAAACGAAACTTTTTTATCTGTTTTCGAAAAGGAGAGACGATAGATACTGACAATAGATAATGGTACCTCTACTTTTAAATGTAATTTCCAGATATTTGTATGAATTTTGTCCGACTTTCAATAAAAAACAATATTATATTTAACTTCTATATTCTCCTAAATTGAGTTATGTTGTCGAGAATTTTGGTTTACATTTTGTTTACATGTACTACTCTAAAAGTCTTTGAGATTGGGTTACGAGTGTTCGAGAGAGTTTCCTCGACTTCCTCTTGATTCAATTCGACAACCGCGCCGGTGTGTACGTTTATTTTCACACGTTTTGGTATGCCATTATTTGGCGCATATATTCCACGAAGAATTCTATTAGTACGCGCTAATGTTGCCACAATGTCACCAGTGGATGTTGTTAAAACATTTTGCTCTTCGGTTGGCATGGGCGCAGAGTCACCATTTGCTACTTTCAATTCAATTGGTTTATTGGCAGGAAAAGTATATTTGCGAATTTCAAATACCCGATGCGGATTCTTGTGGGGGATAAGCCGAATAAAACTAAGTTCGCTAGGTTCAAATCCAAGTATGAGTAAAGAACGATGTCTGACAGGAGGAGACCTGGACCTTCCACGAAGAGGTGGCTCGTCATGAGAAGCATATCTATCAGGAGAATGAGCTGCGACAGGAGGTACAGATCTGTCAGGAGCATCAGAAGGTGCGCGGCGAGGAACACCTGGAAGAGGGTCACCATTAGGTAAGCACTCAAACTGTGAACTCACATCTGTAATAAGAAACCCAGTTTTATTTTTTTGTTGATATATTATCCGCGCGAAGTAATTTTTTTAGGATTTATTTCTTAATTAGGAATATAAATTAATTATACTATAACCTCATGGTCTCCTGAATTAAAAAGAAATTTGTTATTGCAAATTTAAGGTAATATAAATTGAAATAAAAACCTTATGCGCGGCAGGGCTGTACGGGGTAGGGAACGAAGCGTGGCAGTTTAGTACACAAGAATTTAGGGAGAGGCTGAAGGAGGTAGTGAAGACATTATGGAGGGGGATGGATTCCCTGGAGGGTGGAGAGAGTGGTTAGTATTGCCACTGTATAAGAAAGAAGATAGGGATACGCAGGAAAATTGTAGATGAATTACCCTAATGAATACGGCATTTAAAGTATACGCGACGTTGGTCGCGGAGAGGCTGCGGAAGGATGTCGAGGGGAAAGGAATATTACCCGAAACGTAGGTGGGCTTTAAGACGGGTTAGATAACTATCGACAATATCTACGTTCTGCAGCACCTGGTGGATAGAGAATTAGCGAAGAAGGGGTCGAGAGTGTACGCGTTTTTAGTGGATCTTAAAAGCGCTTTTCCTTCGGTGGATACTGGGACATTGTGGAAGGCGATGGAGTAGAGGGGAGTAGAGAAAGGCCTGATAGGAAGGGTAAGGGAGATATATAAAGAAACGAAATATAAGGTAAAGTGAGAGGGGGGGGGAGATTTTTTGGGGATGTCGAAAGTAAGCTAGAGACCGGATTGTTAGGAGCAGTTCGGGAAGGCGGGGTTAAAATTTGGTCACTCGCGTATGCAGTTGACATAGTTCTGCTGGCAAGAAGCAAGGAATCCTTAATGGAGATGATGAAGTGATTGGAAAGATACCTAGATAAGAGTAGGTCAGATCTGAATGTGACAAAGTCCAAGCTTATGGTGTTCAGAAAAGGAGGTGGATGGTATAAGGGAGGAGAGTGAAATTGGAAGGGAAAAGCAGTGCTGGAGGTAAAAGAATGTGTGTACCTGGGCTTCTTGTTTCGGAGAAGTGGGCGAGTTGATGGTCACATAAAAGAGAGAGCGAGGAGCGCAAATGTTGTGATGAGACAGGTGTAGGGGTTAGGAAATAGTGATTCGAAGATGATTTTGGAAGAAGAATGAAATTTTTCGACTCTTTAGTGATGGGCGTCCTATTGTATGGCGTAGAGGTGTGTGGGTGGAGGGAAAGTGAGGAGATAAACAGGACATAGGAGAGGTATGTGAAGTGGACATTGGAGTTGACAAGGAACACGCCTAATTCTATTGTCAGGAGGCGGACCGGGAGAACGAGTTTAGGCATTATAACGGGGAGTCAGCATTATAACACTGACTAGTATTATTAAACGTCACAAGTTAGGGTAAAATTATCTCTGAATTTAAGGGGGGTAGTCTGGTAAATAAATTTCAAAAAATCGATTTTTTTCTTACATATTCCGAAAGTGAAATATATTGAGAGTATATTGTACAAATTTTAGACTGAAATACGAAAAATTCACGAAGCTACAGCACATAGTCGAGAGCGCTTCGTAGTTGCGCGCTGTAAGCCGCACAACAGCAGCAAACGGTCGAAAGGCAACGTTTGACGATTCTAAAATAGCCAAATCGAGTCATGGGGCAGAAAAAGTTGCTGAAAATGATCCCTATAAGTAAACGGAAGTTTTTCTTGTATGCGCCAGGCATAGCCGATGAGTGTAGGAGTTAAAAAAAAACTGTTATTCCAGATAAACGCTTTTTTCCTAAAACAACGTTTTTTCGGTCGGCGCGGGTGATTAACAATATTCTATTAAACCGATCAAGCTGACATTTTAACACGTTGCCCTACACATCAGTGGCTATGGCGGAAACTAGGATCTTTTTTCCCGTTCATTATTTTCTGATTTATAGCCCGATTTCCGAGGGAAAAAGTTGAAAAAAACGTTTTTTTTTTAAAGTCCGCCATTTTGTTATTTTTCACTCGAAATGGAAAATCCTTGTTCAGACCAGAATACCTTTTTTTTTAAGATACTCACTTTGTCCTTAAAAAAAACCTAAAATAATTTTGTAACAAAAAAAAAATTTTTGTACAGTTTTAGATATCAATAATAAAAAATTTGAAATGATTGATCTTATTTTATTTTTCAAATCGCCAAAACAGCTTTAGAAAAAGTGGCAGTTACTAGACTACCCCCTTAATCAGAATTTGTTATTACTATTTGCATAGGTTGATTCGTTCTAATTTCAAATCGAACCATTTGAAAAACAAATTTTTCATAAGAAATTAAGATAGTGCCTTTCATCGTAAATACTGCAGATTATAGTGAAGGGAAAATGCGTGGAAATAATTGAGCTGAAACTATATGACTGTATTGGTATCACGCTGAAGAGTTCTAGAACTACTAAAGAGGTAATCACTCACAATTCTAAAAAATGTTTGGAATTTGTAATTGTGGACGTTCAACTTCACAGGGATGAAGTTGCAAACACGTCCGGCATAATAAGGCGGACTCAGAGTACTTTTTTTTTTAAATTTGTACAAATTCTGTATCAGTAGGTACACGTGTCAAATTCCATTTTTGGCTGAACACATATTCTGGATCCCCCAGAATAAATCCAGATTGAATTCGTAAACATTTTGGTAAACTCAAATAAAGTTTGAAAGGAAGTAGCAATGTAAAATGCAGAATAAATCCACTAATTCTGATTCGCGTATAGCTTAAAATATGTACTTAAAATTATAGTTGTATTATATGATTATTTTTACTAATATAATTGAGGATAACAGTCATAGATACGACGAGTGTACAGAAAATACTCATATTTCCCACTTAGAACAAAAACTTATCAATGTGTTATTGAACAAATAAACCAACACTTCAACTGATGAATATTCTAGTGCTTCGTTAGATTACGTATCATACATTCTGCAGAAGTTATCTTATATATTATTTACATTTCATCATAGTCAGTTTCAGGGAATTCGTTTCAGTCAACAAATTCGTTCCAACTGTTATCTTTAGATAAGTACGTGTAACTAAAGCTTTATGCAGAAACCGTTTCTAATTTTTTTCTGAACAAGAAAAGAAATTTCACCAGTGGTCACGGAAAAATCTTTATTCACATGTTTCAGAAAATCCCCTTACAATCAAGTAATTTTTAGTTACTGTCACAAAAAATATAAAGGGATTGAACATTTTTCCGGTTTATCAATTTTCATATAAACGACGTAGTCTATTTGTCCTGACAATATGAATAATAAGAAAATATAAGTGAACTTAATATAAACTCATTTGATTCATTGAGTTTATCATATAACCTAGATACATACGTAGTCATTTATATACAAACTTGTCTCACATATAGACTTACTATAGTTGATATTGTTCAGGCAAATATATTCCACAAAATCAGAAAAAAAAGGTTAACAGCATCGTTATAATTCAACACAACATTTTGCAGTACATGGCCGCCCATGATCACCACTACTTTACTTTGTCCGCTTCAAGCGCGATCCAGAAGCGATGAATGCACAGTTGCTAACTGCACACTTCTATTGGTCACAACAACTAATATTTCCTTATATTATCCATCTGAAATGAAAATATTGCAAGACTGAATATATTGTCGAATAAATTATTATTATTATTATAGATTAGCAGTTCGAACTCGAAAGTTCATTGCCTCACTAACCCGAGACCGCCACACATCTCTATCCTGTGCATCCTCCATCCAGTTTAAGTAATCATGTCCTAGTTCTTTTAAATCTTCCCTTACATTTTTCTCCCATCTGTTTCTCGGTCTGCCTAAGGGTCTCTTACCAATCGGCCTCCCTCTTAAAACTTGCGCCACTGTTCTTTCATTTCCCATTCTTGCTACATGCCCCGCCCATCTTAGTTTACGCGCTTTCATTACTCTATTAATATTTGCTGACCCGTAGAGAGCATGCAGCTCATCATTATGCAGTTTTCTCCATTCGCCGGTCTCTTCGTCCCTTTTTGGACCATAGATTTTTCTAAGTACTTTATTCTCAAAAACTCTAAACCTATTCTCCTCTCCTTTCGTCAGCGCCCACGTTTCGCACCCGTACATGACGACCGGCATTATTATTGTTTTGTAGATTCTTACTTTGATGTTTCTAGATAGCAATCGCGATTTTAATAGTGTGTTTGCTGCATAATAGCACCCATTGCCAGCGTGCAGCCGCGCGTTGATTTCCGTTTTAATCTTATTTTCGCTAGTTATGATAGACCCGAGGTATTTAAACTCGCTAACCCTTTCAAATTTCATATTTCCAGCCATTAGATCCCCGTCTTGATTACTTTGTTCGGATCTGCCGACGGTCATATATTTTGTCTTCGATTCGCTAACTTCTCAGCCAATATCTTTGGCTTTTGTGATCAAGATTTCTGCATTTTTAGCTACCGTTTCTTTATCATCCCCTAGTAAGTCGAGATCATCCGCATATCCAAGAATTTGTACTATCCCATTGAGGGAAGCACCGGTCGGGTTCGCCTGCACTTGCCTAACCACGTATTCTAAAACCAAGTTAAAAAGGACGCACGAAAGTGCATCGCCCTGTTTCAGGCCATCGCGGATCGAGAACTCTTCAGATAAACTACCGTTTACGCGTATTCTACCCCTACTGCCGCTTAAGCAAATTTCGATAAGTCTAACCAATTTTCTTGGTACACCCAAGAACTCTAGGATCCAGTACATTCGTGCGCGTATAATAGAGTCGTAAGCTTTTTTGAAATCGATAAATAGCTGATGCACTACTTCTTTAAATTCCCATTTTTTTTCTAGCAGTTGCCTAATTGTAAACATTTGATCGCTTGTAGATCGGTTTCGGCGGAATCCACACTGGTAATCCCCAATGATTTCCTCGGCGAAAGGAATCAGTCTACTTAGGATTACATTAGACAGGATCTTGTAGCACGAAGATACAAGTGAAATTCCCCGATAATTGTTACAGTCAGTTTTATCGCCTTTTTTAAAGATGGGAATAACGATAGAGGTATTCCATTCTTCCGGCATGCGTTCTGTTTTCCAAACTGCGCGTATTAATTTAATAATTTGTCTTGTGAGGCAAGGGCCTCCATTTTTTATCAGTTCTGACGGTAGGTCGTCGATGCCCGCGGCTTTGTTATTTTTCAACTTCTTTATAGCCATTTTTATTTCTATATCAGCAGGGTCATCAATTAATAGATCAGCAGTGTGGATTTCGCCGAGATTACCTTCAACGGGGGCTTCGCGTACATTTAATAGTTTATCGAAATAGTCTTTCCATAAATTTAGTCTCTCTGTCGCATCGGCTACTAGATTGCCATTTTCGTCCCTCATTACTTCCGTTCTACTTTGAAAGCCTTTCCTTATAAAATTGATTCCCCTGTACATCTCGCGCGGGTTATTCTGTTTATTATGCGTTTCTATTGCTAGTATTTTATTCTTTTCCCACTCCCTTTTCTTGGATCTATAGAGCCTATTTGTACGTTTACTAATCTCGAGATACTTCTTATGTGTTTGATCGCACTTACTTTGTAAACTAATTAGTCTGGCCTTCCGGCGTTTTTCAAACCAGAGTTTGCACTCTTCGTCAAACCATGGTTTGCTTTTTGTTACTTTCTTTAAACCTATCGTAAGTTTCGCGGCTGTCTTTACCGCCTTTTTTATATTGCTCCACAGGGTTTCCGGGTCCTCCTCGTAATTATTGTTATCGTCGCTCTGTTCTTGGAGAGCGTCAAAGCTATTAGAAATCTCAACTTGATAATTTAATGTTTCTGCTGCTGTTATGAATTTATCTATATTGAAACGAACTGTTGGCTCTATGCGTCCTGTTTTCTTACTGATCGCTAGCCTAGATCTTAGTTTTACTATCACGAGAAAATGGTCTGAATTTAAATCCGCTCCCCTATACGATCTTATATCGAGAATGTTTGTATGACGTCTTCTGTCAATTAGAACGTGATCGATCTGATTATGAGTGTTACCATCTGGTGATCTCCAGGTGGCCTTATGTATATTTTTATGCTTGAAATATGTGCTTTTGACAACAAGGTTCTTTGAAGCTGCAAAGTTTATTACTCTAGTTCCATTGTCGTTACTGACGTCATGCAAACTTTCTGATCCTATTGTAGGCCTATACATCGGTTCTTTTCCAATTTTCGCGTTAAAATCCCCCAATACTATTTTTGCGTCAAAAGTTGAGAACTTGTCAAAAACCTGATCGATTGTTTCGTAAAAGAGATCTTTAGTGTCTTCGTCTTTGTCCTCGGTGGGGCAGTGCACATTGATTAATACCTGTTTGTTGAAAATACCCTTCAGTACAATGTATGATAACCGATCGTTAATGAATTGCATGTCGATAACCGCTTGCGAGATTCGTTTATTAATAAGAAAACCGGTCCCCAGTCTCCACTCCTTAGCTCCCCCATAGTGAAAAGTATAGTTATCCTTAGAAATTGACGCGAAATCGCCCGGCCAGCAGGTTTCTTGAAGTGCTATTAAGTCAGTTTTGTATTTATTTGCTATCCCAATGAGTTCGCTAAATCCGCCAGTATTTAGACTACGCGCGTTTAGAGTTCCCACCCTTAGATCTTTAACTGTAGTTTTTTGTTTTTGCAAGTTAGCCATGGTAGTTTCAAGATAATCCGCACGTTAGGATCCTATTCCGATCGTAGGTGAGTCCACTGTCCCAGGAGTGATAACCCCCATACCTCCCTAGGTCTAAGTATGGGAGCTTTCCGACTCTGACAAGGACCATGTCAACTTGTCGTCAGACACATTACAGTTTCATCCTCGTATCCTAACGTCCCCCTGCAAGGCAGCGCGCCTATACTGGCATCAGTACCCCTTTGGCCCTATACAGGCGAATCATTCCACACATCCCTTGCGGGCAGTGTCATCGCTGCGGTGTCCAATGGGCAGCAGGATTTTTCCCTTACAAGATTTTTAGTTTTGGTTCGGGGTAGTGTTTCTAGGTGGATACACGCAGCACCCCGGCCTGCCAGGACCCACTCATTGCGCATGAACGTGAATGGGTGGGTCCTCCCAAGCCATGGTCATCGTGTTTTCTACCAGTGCTAGGCCAACATCTTAGGCTGGGCTCACCACACCCACGACTGGTTCCTATCGGCTGTCCGCGGCTGCTTATTCTTGTATTCGCAGCTAACCTGAGGGCTGTTCAGCCTAACGGGCCGTTCCTCTATCCGCAACCCGAGGACGCGCTGCGTAGTGGTGACAGGAACCCACCGAGCAGATTGTCGAATAAATAGGAATAAAAAAGTTTGACTCTTTCAAATATTATTATTTAAAAAAATGCACTCACCCCCAATCTGCCAATTTGTAAGTAAACATATTTCCTTATAACTACACAATAACACTATTTAGCACTATTAGATAGATGAACGTTTATTTTTCACCCGGCTGGCCTTAAAAAATTGACTTGCTTACACATCTATTTTTACAGAATTTTCTTACATGAAAATTAAAGTTGTTTATGAAAATTGTTTGAATAGGACCCGGAAGAAATGTTTCGCTGAAACAACCATATTCGAATATCCTATTAGCCCAAGATTCGCGACAAATTTTTAGGGGAATCAATTTATTTAAAGTTATCAATACAAATTTATTTCAGTGTCAGCCAATTCATTTCAATTCGCAAGATTTTAATCAAGCTCTAATTCGCATGAATCCAAAGGCTTGACAACTCGACCGATTGGGTGTAGACATACTTCTGACTACAAGATACTTCAGGATATTTCAATGACTTCAGAAGATTTCACTAACTTCAGGAGATTTCAAGTGACTTCAGGTCAATTCAAGTGACTTGAAGTGCTTTGATTGGAATTCACGTGACTTCATGTGAATTCAAATGGCTCCAGATATTTCGTGTGATTTCAAGTGACTTCAGGAGAATTTGAGTGAATTCATGTAAATTCAAATGGCTTCAGATATTTCTGTAGATTTCACGTGACTTCAGGACTTTTGACGAACCCTCTCCCCCTGGCTCGTCTGTCCACGTGGACTTATTTCACATTTTATGAAATATGGATATTCTTGGCATTAAAAAGCTACGGTGCAAAAAAGAGCTGTGAATTGTATGAGAATGCCGTTTTTTTTTAAACAGAAGCTTCATGGTACAAAGTAAGAAGTCCAAACAAAAATTACTAAACGTTTTTTTAGTTTTTCATGTGTTTCTAAAAAGAAATCCGCAGATTCAGGAAAACGGAAGTCGACGTTAGGGTGGTCTAAAAATGCGTTGGAAAATTGTTATTCCGAATTTTCATGCATATCGCCCCCAAATTTGTTGAAAAGTGAGGTAGTTTGACGTCTGGGTTTTAATTGTGAATCATTTTCATGCTCATTTTGCATAAAATTATTCATGAAAAAGTATACTTCCCAATATATTTCTTTACGACCTTCAATAAAAAATGATATTTCGGGTTTCCGCCAGCCTTATAAAGTTTGACACATATTTCCTAGAAGAAAAAAATACGTTTTTGTACATTTTATTCAGAATTGTCAATATTAGATGAATCGAGTTGAAACTCAACACTGCTCTTCACAATTAGCTATAAAATACGAATAAATAATTATTTTTTAAATACAACCCCCATATGTTTGTTTTAGAGGGTGTCATAAACAGCCCATGAGTGAAAAATTGAATTTTGCGAGTTGCTGGCGCTAATTATGATTTTTGTGTGTTTTTTTTCTGCAAACAAATTGTTTCTAATACATAAAATACTGCTTCTCACTGATAACACAGCCACACAAAAAACATCGTTTTTCGGGCCCAGAGGTCAGACCATGTTGACTAAATTTTTTTTTTGGTCACTGAATCCGAAACCGAGGTCTAAAAACCCCCAGCACGTCAGGGTTTTGACATAACCTCATAATACCTCATAAAGTTTCATTTTTTCAAGTCCGGGACCAGACCCTGTGTATTATATATTTTTAGTATCGCTAAATCCGAATCCGTGGTCCAAAAAACTCCAGCACGCCAAGGTTCTTACATAACCTCATAAGACCTCATAAAATTTCATTGGCTCAAGTCCGGGGGTCAGCCCATGTTTATGATGTGTTTTTGGGGTCGCTGAATCTGAATAAGAGCTCCGAAAAAACCCAGCACGTCAGATTCGGATTTAGCGAGCCCAAAAATATATAATAAACATGGTCTGACGCCCAGACTTGAAAAAAAAATTATGAGGTCTTATGAGGTTATGTAAGAACCCTGGCGTGCTAGAGTTTTTTGGACCTCGGATTCGAATTGAGCGACACCAAAAACATATAATAAACATGTTCTGGCCCCCGGACTTGAAAAAAAATGCATGAGGTTATGTCAGAACCCTGACGTGCTGGGGGTTTTTGGACCTCGGATTCGGATTCTGCGACCCCAAAAACATATAATAAACATGGCATGACCCCCAGACCTGAAAAAATATAATTTTATGAGGTTTTATGAGGTTATGTCAGAACCCTGACGTGCTGGGGGTTTTTAGACCTCGGATTCGGATTCAGCGACCCAAAAAACATATAGTCAACATGGTCTCACCTCTGGGCCCAAAAAGCGATTTTTTTTGTGTGACTGTGTAATTAGATGTTTACATGCATTGTTTTAATAAATCATTATTGCTTCTAGAATTTTTCTCTTAGAATACAGTTAGAAAGTCGCGGTTTTCCGAATTTTATAATTACAGTGAGACGATAAATAAAGAAGTTAACGAACATAATTGTTTAAACCATTTACTTTCAATACGTTTTATTTACGTTCAATACTATCTTCTCTTAGATCATTGCTAGAATGTTGTTTAAATTTGCTTTTAAATTTGCTTTCTTAAATTTTTAACTTTGCGTCGGCTTCTTAGTTATAAGTTAATAATAAATAAACAACAGACAATAATTATTTAAACAATCTTTGTTCTTGTGAATATGGGGCATTCTCCGTTAAATCAGCCACCCCCCTTCCACTTTAATTTTTGAGATAAATGGACTTTATGGCTTAAAATTTTCGTCGAAGCTTCTACTTTTAAGTGTCGTATGGTACTTTATGGTTTTCAAAATGGCGGACCAACAATGGCCTCCACAAGAAAAAAACTGCTGAATTTAATCTCTTATTTTTGATCTGATTCTTACAAAAACATAATTTTTACTCTTGCAATTCACTTTTCAAGTATTTTTGGGGTCAATGATTATGAATTTTATATCAGTTAAAAAAATTTTAATATGGCGAATCCAAGATAACCGCTGAAATGTGTAAAAATCATTCTGTGTCATATAAGTACAAGTTAGGTATGCAATGGAGGATTTTCGTGGTCGCTGATTACGAATTTTGTATTCTTCTTCGAAAATTCCAAGATGGCGAATCCAATATGGCTGCCGAAATGTGTAGCAATCATTTTATGTCATAAAAGCACGAGTTGGGTATGCAATAGAGGGTTTTAGTGGTCGCTGAATACGAATTTTGTATCAGTTTAAAAAACTTTCAAGATGGAAAAAGCAAGATGGCCACTGAAAAGTGTAAAAATCATCTTGTGTCATAAAAGTACAAGCTGCGTATGCAACAACAGGTTTTTGGGGTCGCTGATTTCTGTTTCAAGCTGCCACACATTTTGTAGTGCTACTGAAAGTTTCCAGAAGATATAGCATTGATTCAAGTGTTGATGTCCCGTCGGCATTAGCGTTACCAAATGTGCACTACGAAGAGGTTGTGCAATCGGTCTTGTACATCACTTGGCCCTGAAAAGGGCGGTTTTATATATTTGCAGTTTCTTATCTGATTGTTTTTACTTGTCTTCGTGCATTGACCATTTTATTCCATCGTTTTCCTTTGAAACATAAGACGATCACACACATTGTCATTTGCTTCTGAATTTCATGCAGTTCTAGAACAAAAATTATTTATGTAACTGACGGAGCTAAGCTACACTTTAAAAATAGATTCCACATTGCGAATTTGGTTCTTCATAGGGAAGATTTTAATATTGAAGCTGAGTGGAATTATTTTACAACTGCTCATGATAAGAGAGCGTACGATGTTCTTGGTGCAAACTTTAAAAGAGAAGCTTGAAGAGCAAGTTTTACTGCAAAGCGAAATGATTCAATATTAACATCTGAAGTACTTTTTAGTGGAGTGAAAAACATTTTTAAAAAATCAATGTGTTTTACTTTGATAAGAAATACCATGATAAAAAAAATGTATACATGTATGTATGTATATATGTATATGTATGTATGTATGTATGTATGTATACATGAAAAAGTATTCAAAGAAGAGGATGAAATAAAATTTCCAATCTGCGAAGACCAGTAAAAACAATCAGATAAGAAACTGCAAATATATAAACCGGCCCTTTGTAGGGCCAAGTGATGTGCAAGACCGATCGCGCAACATCCTCGTGGTGCACATAGGGTAACGCTGATGCCAGCGGCAAATAAACACATAAATCAATGCTATATCTTCTGGATACCTTTAGTAGCATACAAAATGTATGGCAGCTTGAGTCAGAAATCAGCGACCTCGAAAACCCTTTATTGCATATGCAACTCGTACTTTTATCACATAAGATGATTTGTACACCTTTCAGCGGCCATTTCGCATTCGATATCTTGAAATTTTTCTAAATTAATACAAAATTCGTAATCAGCGACCACGAAAACCTTTTGTTGCATACCCAACTCATACTTTAATGAAATAAAATGATTTTTACACTTTTCAGCTACCATACTGGATTCGTCAATTGGCGAAAATGAGAAGTCAATATATAGAATTCCTGAAAATAAAACAATAATTCAACGATAAAATTTGGACAACCACCAAAAAATGCTCCTGTTGCAATTCCTAAAAAAAAAAATAAAAAAACTCGTTTATTTGGACAAAAATGAGAAAGCAAACAACCAAATCCCCTTCCTCCTCTTTTTTATTTCTTTCGTCTTTTTTTATTTTTATTATTATCAAATCACAATAAAGAAGCATGCAAAGTATTTACCAACGTTACGGTGCTCTCAAAGCACCCTTATCAAGGCAAGAAAATTTTTCATTTTTGTCCAAAGAAACAAATTCTTTTATTTTGTTTTTTAGGAATTGCAATAGGAGCATTTTGTGGTGGTTGTCCAAATTTTATCGTTTAATTCTGTTTTATTTTCAGGAATTCTATATATTGAATTGATTATTGGACGTTAAATGAGATTTTGATTTTAGTCTGATTCAGAATTCTTGAATTTCAAAATGAGAAGTGCCATATATACTGGAACTTCAAGTTCTCGACAATTTTTTCTGTTGCGCACTCGAGGCCTGACATAGTTCTCCTTGACTTTGAGAAACGGACCATGTTCGTTATCAAATTTTCGGCACCAGCTGACAAAAACTTCACAGCCAAGGAGAAAGAAACCAAAGAGAGGTATAAAGATATTATGAGGTAGTTGCGACGGTTATACCCCGAATATTCTGTTAAGCTAATCGTCTTAATCATCGGCGCCCTTGAAGGTGCCAAATTTTCACTGGTTAATAGCCTGAAAAGCATCCCTGTGTGTCAACAAAATGCTGAGACACTTGCGGGGAAAATACAGAAGGCGGTCGTCCTTGGGTCGCTCCGTGTCTTCAGGGTGCACGAGACTTTTGTCGGATCATCGTATTGAATTCATCGCAGACTGTAACAAACTATCTCATGGTTGAGAGACGTGGTTACAGCTGAAATTTTACCGCGATTTCGCTGGGAGGGGGTGCAATTTTTCAGATTAGTACCCGCTCCCGGTGAAATCCTGCGGTTGCCATTATGGCAAACTTTTGACTATATATATATATATATAGTCAAAAGTTTGCCATAATG
>CAKNXH010000922.1:36861-95982 GCA_932178445.1 Andricus quercusramuli
CAACAAACCAATTGTGAATTCATAATTTTCCAATCAATCAATTTCTATTGTATTGACTAATTTGTAAAATAATCCATTTTTATCTAATTAATTCATTTTCAGTTAATCACTTTTTATTTGATTGATCAATTTCAGCGTAATCAATTTTTGTTCAATTAATTGATTCTTCCATCAATCAATTTTTTCAATTAATTAGTTAATTTCCAATTAATAAATTCTTATTTGATTGATTAATTTTTTTTTTAAATAATCAATTTTTTTATTTAATTAATCAATTTCTCAATCAATCAGTTTTCATTTCCTTAATTAATTTTCAATTAATCAATTCTTTATTCAATTAATCAATTTCAAATTAATCAATTTTTATTTAATTAATCAATTTTCAAGAAATCAATTTTATATTCATTAAACTGATTTTCAATCTTTCATTTATCAATCAATTAAATTGTTCAAATCAATCTGTATTTTCCCTGTTCAGATCTTCAAGCCTCACGTCAGTGGGCGCCATTATAACCTTACTTTCTCTATATTATTTTATTTAAGGTTAATTACTTAACGACCTTACTGGTTTATTGTTATAGTCTGGTTCATTAGCCAATTACTTTATTTCCCAACATTATGTTATTAAGCCTGAAGGGCGCCAGATCGTTTATCACTATTAAAACCCCAAACGAACAAAAAGGTCCTGAATCAGAATTAATTCGAAGTAATGCCCATTTATTTTAGTTATTCCCCCGCTAGCCCAACACAGAGAGGGGTAGGGTTAGGAAGACTCTGAACAAGGATTGACAAACGATTTTTGAACATTTAGAATTAATGCATCAAATACGGGTAACAAAATATATTTTTATTCATGGCCATGGATGCCTCACATGTTCAATCAGAAACCCCGCAAAATTTATCAAAATCAGTTAAAATAAAATATAAGAATTAGATATCCACGGCCCTCCAACATGGTGGCCCATGAATGACACTTAGGTCATGTGAGGTCTCCGCCATTTTGGATGATCGAGGTAAGAAATTAAATTAGGATCAATTGTACATTTAAGACCCTCCAAAATGGTGGTCCACTAATGACATGAGAGGTCATGTGGGGTTGCCGCCATTTTGGATAATCGAGATGAAACGGAAAAGCACTAAATCTAATGCCACGAACCTCCAGAATGGTGGGCCACTAATGACACGATAGGTCATGTGGGGTTACCGCCATTTCGAATGTTCGAGGTGAATGAACGTGAACCCTCCCGTAAAATATTGGGATTGAATATTTTTAAATGGCACTAAATCTATTGAGTGGCGAGTTAAACTCGGTTTCTCGGAAGCTCCCCAAGTCCTGCTCGTAGTCCCCCAAATTAAGTTCTAATGACATTGTTAAACGCGTGGCGAATTCCTCTCACAACGATTTTCCAGCATGGCGGTCCATTTCTGACACATAAGGTCAAGCAAGGTTGCCGCCATTTTGGAAAATTGAATACTTTAACACTTCACTCCCGAATACAGGCAAGTTATATAATTAATTTGTACCCTAAAAGACACGCCACTCCGAAAATGCTTAATCACCGATTAATTACAAAATAAAACCCTCTAAACATTATGTCCCCACCACACTGAATCCGCGAGATCACTAGTAGGTTTACTTACGGGCGAAATGAGAAGACATACCTTGGCTGTATCCTCGCTTTTTTTCCAATCAAGAATATTGTTACGTATGCGAGTATACAATGGTTTCACGCCCAAACGGATCCGTCGGCGGGTAGTGGCATATACGCCCAATACAATAAATAATTATTTTGTCCTCGGACAGGCTTAATATCCTCGAGTTACAAATACTCTGGAGAATGGTGGCAAGCATGCCAATGGCCGAACACAGAATGCCCGAGACCACGCCGAGTCCGATATTTGGCGCGTAGGCCATGGGTTGCGCACCCAGACACGCAACTACCTTAAGCGAAAACTGGTGTGAAGGCGCGTTCATAGTATCGTCCTATGGTGACTCGCCATTTTGTCTAGTGCTTTTACTAGCCTAGTCCATAGTCTGTGGCGAGTCACGCTGTTAACCTGCGCCGCGTCGCGACGCAAGCACTTGTCAAGCGCACCCCTCCTACACCGTGCGCGCCCACTTATGAACGGCTGCTAGTGTTTTGACAGTTCAAAACAACACGAGTTGGTGGCACCGCTCCTGCGTTACCACATTTTATCGGTGTATCCTCCTTCCTCCCAGTGGATGTGAGCAAGAGAGAACGAGAGTGTTGTGTTTTTGAAGTGTGTAATGTGTGATGTTGATTCACGACTACCCGGTCGTGAATTCGTGAATTGATCGTGTGGATGGTTCAGTGTAGTGGCCGGGCCCCCGGCCCTGAGTGTCTAATAAACAAAAAGTAAAAGTTCGAAGGCATTAATAAATGTCTTATTTTCGAACAATAAAAGTATTCCCCCCCAGTCTGGTGACGGTTTGGAGCGGCGGGAATTTACAAAACCTAGGCATCGCAGGGTTCGTTATTTGGCAACATGCCATCACCCTCGAAGCTCTCCAATTATTAAAATTTCTAAATGGATTCTGTGCTCGACCAGGTATGATTTATTCATAATTTTGAGGTTAAATTTTAAATTGATTGGGCGTGAAAACATTAATTTGTGCGTGGTACCAGATACCACGTCACAACTGCCCACCCCGTAGACGAGGCATCACCGGGCCGAGCATGTCCCCCATTCCGCTCTCGAGTGCATCCGCCGAGATCCAGACTGGTGGTTTACTGTTGAGCATACTTAAATTAGTGATCATTCACGAGCTAATTTTCACCGAGCAAAACTTGTTAACCTAATCTATTTTAGAACCTGACATTTACCACTTACATGTTAACCAGAATGCATATTGACTAATTAATCTAAGGATCAAGGTTGGTAAATAAATCAACGCATAGCTTATTTACGATTAGAATGAGAAAGAACGTTTAATGTCTGGGGTAAAGCCACCCCAGCGGCGTACAAAAGGAAATCTGCTGTAAGTAAGCATTATCGGGGGTTAACACTGCCCGATAATAAAAAAAAATAAGAGAACCAATCAATCGGACCTTGACTTTCCTTGAGCCGTGCTGAATTCAGCTTAGGAACCCCAGTACAAGGAAATCATTTCCCAGTCTGGGGCAGCACGCCCACCACGACCCACCCAACTGGCTTAATGTGGGTGAAGCCGTGGGCAGTGGTTAAACTTGTGGTCCAGCGACCCGCACTTGGCACAAGGTTTGTTCGCCGTTTTGCCCCAATATAGGGGGGTGCGAGCCTTCCTGTATGTTGGGTCCTCGCGAAGCCGCCTCTGGACCCTCTCCATGAAGAGGAGCGCTGCCGGGGGAGGCTCCACTTCCGCCAGCGCCGCCGTCTCTCCTGATTGAGAGACGGTAGGTCGAGAAGGGGGCGTCGGGGTCCTAGATGTGGCTAGCACCTGTGACGGGGCACCCGCTCCTCGCGCCAAGGACGCGAGTGCTGCGTTGCGCTCCTTTGGAGGCGGCGCTTGCCCAGCCTGATTGACTGGGGCATCCCTCACTCCCGCTACACGGGCCTTCGCGTCCATCGCCTCCTGATGGGCGATCTCTTGCGCGGCCCTCCTTATCTCCGCCGTTGGTCGGCATGGTGACAGCAACACCACCCGAGTGTCGCCGCCCAATAGGTTCAGCCGCTTCAATGCGGCGAAAACTTCCTCCGCGTCTCCCTGGAGATGGTGCCTCTCCTCCCAACACCGCAACTTTTGGCTGTCCGTCCTGGGGTCGATCAGCTGGTGGTCCGCCCACAGACGCGGAACCAACGCCCAACCAAATTCGAGCCATACGGCCTTCCAACCGCTGGCCAGTGTGAACCCGGGAAGCCTTCCACTCCTTCCTCCTTCCTGTGACATCTGAAAAGGGTGTAATTTATTTACCTAGGAGTAAGGATTAGTTTATTGTTAATACTTAGAGTTAGTCAGGGCTAGTCTATAGATACGCAGCTGTCCGAAGCTTCAATTTACGTTTGATTGTGAGCCCTGGCAACGATTCCCTTCCCCAAATTTTAATTTAACTTATGACGAGTAGGAGCGGTTCCGAAGCCTCTTACGACTCGGACCCTCATCGACTTCCTGATCGACAGGACGTTTACGGTTAGGTTCCGTATTCCCAACCATCTCTTCCTCCGGTTCCCCTTCGGAATCATGAATCTCAAGAAGTTCGCGGTCCAACGCTGCCGCCTCCTCTGGCGTGAGTTCCTCATCCTCCGGCTGATCAGGGTCTATGTATTTGAATAGCTTCGAAACATGATACCTCCCCTTTAAACCGCCTTCTTGGGATGCTAATTCATAGACACCGGGTGAGCAAACCTTAACGACCACGTACGGCCCTTCAAATGGTTTCACCAACTTACTTGAGGCATTCTGACTCTTACGGGAATAAAAGTGTGCCGGCTTCTTCACAAGATCTCCTACCTTGAATGTAACGTCTCTGCGACCCCGGTTATAATATTTGGATTGTCGCAGAAACGCCTGATCCTGATATTTAGTGATTAAGTCTCTCAGGTGAGTGAGCCTTGACATACTAGTTGCCCAACCTTCAGCATCGGGTGGGGGCAACTCTGCCTCCCCCTCAAGAGAGCGTCGAAGCAGGTTCCTAGGCCTTGGCTCCCGTCCCATGTTTAGAAATGCTGGGGTACACCGTGTAGTGCTGTGCACTGACGTATTGTACGCGAACATGAATTCTTTCAGGTGCACGTCCCATTCCCGGTGATCCTGCTCTACGAATGCGACTATCATAGTCTTAAGGACTCGATTAGTCCTCTCGACCGGATTCGCCTGGGCGTGGTATACCGGGCTGAACGAGCGGTGGATCCCATATTCCTTAGCCATCTCGTCCAAAACATTGTTGGCATATTCTGTGCCCCGATCTGAATGGAGTACTTCCGGTGTTCCCCATCTACTGATTACCAAGTCTTCGAAAGTGTCCTTTATGCTGGCAGCATTTGCCTTTCTTAGGGGGGCTACCTCCATCCATTTGGTAAAAAGGTCCTGGTATACTACCAGATATTCATGACCCCTTTTACTCTTTGGAAATGGGCCCATCACGTCCGTGGCAACTACAGCCCACGGCTCTTGAACTAAACGATGACCCATTAAACCTTTCGGGCCCGATTGGTCCGATTTGGTCAGTTGACAGGTATCACACCTGTTAATGAAGGTGCTGATGTCTTTAAACATCCCCGGCCAATAGTAGCGCAACTTTGCTCTGTAGAAAGTCTTTTCAATGCCCATGTGGCCGGATTCAGGATTCTCATGTACTTCCCTCATCACCTCATTAATCTGGTCTTGAGGAACGACCAACTTCCAGGCATCCAGGTCTTCCAGAATGTCTTCTAATAAGGGGTTATTTTGGTATCTATAGAGCCGTCCGCCTACCACTTTCCAACTCCTATACTTCGTAGGCGTGTTGATGACTGCCTGACGGCGCCTCTCGTACCATTCGTCTTCCACCGGCTCTATCATGGCCAGCTTAAGGTCCTCCTCTTCCTCATAGAACCGCGAGAGTGCGTCCGGAACATGGTGCATCGCCCCTTTCCTGTGCACTACCTCGAAGTCATACTCTAGAAGGTCGAGTGACCACCTTGCTAACCTGCCAGTTGGATTACGAAGATTACAGAGCCATCTTAGACTGCTATGGTCGGTGATGACGGTAAAATGATACCCTTCCAGATAGTACCTGAATTTATGAATCGCCCACACCACAGCTAAGCATTCACGCTCCGTGGTGGAGTAATTACGCTCAGCCTTAGATAGTATTCTACTGGCATAAGCTATTACCTTTTCTTGACCACCCTGCTCTTGAGTGACTACTACACCCAGACCATTATTGCTGGAGTCTGTCTGAATTGTGAAAGGGACGCTGAAATCGGGATACGCCAGTATTGGTGATGAGATTAAAGCCTTTTTAAGCGTCTGGAACGCTTCCTCTTGTTCTTCGCCCCAAATGAATGATTGATTTTTCTTGGTAAGCCGGGTTAGGGGCTCACAAATCCTGGCATAGTCTTTAATGAAACGCCTATACCAAGATGTTGCTCCTATGAAACGATGGACTTGTCTCAATCTAGTCGGTCGAGGGTATTCCAATATTGGCCGTAATTTATCCTCATCGACGTTGAGCCCTGTCTGGTTCACTACAAATCCCAGATATTGGACTTGTAGCTTACAGAAGTCGCATTTATCAGGGTTGAGAGTCAATCCAGCTTCCTGAACCCGTTTAATGGTTTTCTCTAACCAATAGAGATGTTCTTCGAACGATTTGGTAACGACTATTATGTCGTCCAAATACGCGAACACGTGCGGCCTCATTTCCGGTGTTATCACCTTGTCCATCAATCGCTGGAACGTCGCAGGTGCTCCCGTAAGCCCGAAGGGCATCCGCCGATATTGGTAGAGACCCTTCCCAGGTATGATGAAGGCGGTTTTCTCTTTGCTCTCCTGAGTCAAAGGAATCTGGTGATACGCCTTGTTTAAATCCAGCGTCGAAATATATCGAGCTGAACTCAATTTATCCAATATCTCTGTCATGAAGGGTAACGGATATGCATCTTTCTTACTGACTTCGTTGACTTTTCTAAAGTCAATGCACATCCGGTATCCTCCATCTGATTTTCGAGCCATCACGACTGGATTACACCATTCGCTTGATGAGGGCTCTATTATATCGTTGTCAATTAATTTCTGGGCCTCTGCGAGTAACGCCTCATGGACCTTTGGTGACATGCGATAGTTCCTTTGTCTAATAGGAGAACTTCCCTGGGTGTCGATCACGTGCTCGACGAACTTAGCCGCAGGTAATTTATCCGGAGGCGCAGGAAGTACTCGTTTTAAGAATGAGTTGAGTTCCTCCCGTTCCTCTTCCGACAAGGTGGCAATTCCTTTGCAACTCTCGGACTCGCCTTCGTCCACTATCCCGAAAGAAAATTTTATGAGTGGCTCGTCAGCCACCCAAATTTCTCTATCTTTCGCGTGGATTATAAGTCCAAATTCCTCCGCAAAGTCCATGCCTAACACACACACGTCAGTAAGGCCTGGTATTATACGGACTGCCATCTCGCGGGTCACACCTCCCAAGCTGATGGGGATCGAAGCTTCGCCCATGACGGACTCTAAGGTACCATTCGCCATCATGACCGCTCCCCTCTTGTTAAGGTTTAATTTACTATTTCCCGCTTTAATGATTTTCAGCCCGTTCGCTCCCATGAAGGTATTCGTTGATCCCGTGTCCACCAATGAATGACAGAGTTTTCCGCCTATCACGACATCAATATAGGGTCGTGCGGCTTTACCTCTACTTAGTTTAGGGTTGAACGGTGTACCTGGATCTTGAATATCTCCTTCCAGATCGTTCATGATCTGTTCTATACTACACTCAGGTTCTCCTGAGTTCTGCTGAAGTTGATTAGAGTCGTTCTCGACTCTCAAAGTTAGTGTAGGTTGATAAGAGTTGTTCACAACTCCTGAAGTCTCTATTCTTAATTGGCTCAGCTCACTTATAGCCGCATCTATGGAATCACGCCCATGCGAATTGTTGAGTGAGCTGTGTTGATTATTTTTGGTTTTCGAATCGGCCTGGTTGATCACGGCCGATGTTGAATTCACTGAGTTGATGGGTGTTGAAGTTTCAGGTATAGTTATGTCCGATTGATCTGCTGAAGCTTGGGTCAGCTTAGGAAAGAAGGGAGTAGCATCGACCCGTAGAATGCTCTCCCTTACTAGTTTCCCTGGCAATAGGTGGAATCACAAGTGCTTTTGACTTGATCCGCCTTACCGCAGTTGTGACAGAATTTATGCCACTTAGTTGGACATTTTTTCCAGTGATGATCCTCCCCGTTGCAATTGAAGCAGGGCGGTTCCTGTTTAGGCTGGATCCGGGGCTTACGACTCCCATCAGGAGACCCGCCTCTAGGTGATCCTTTTGATTTACCATAATTCTTAGGCTCATCCGCCTTTGAATCCTTAGCTCCGGACGGATTCTTACCTTTATTGGGCCCATCCGAAGTTGACTTATTCTTATTGTTGGTTGAATTCTTATTATCTCTGATCGTTACTAGCTCAAGGAGAACTTTTGCCAGTTGTTCTATCGCTGAATCGGAGCTGGCCTCTTTCACGGCACTTCCGCCCGAACTTTTCTTAAGTGGAGTGTACGCAAACTCCGGGAAAAACGATTCTTCCTTCTTAGTTGGCTGCCTCTCGTCTTCCATGGTGCTTAGGGTCCTTTCTGCGTCAGCTGCCAAGAACGCCAATCCATTGTAGTCAAAGAATTCGTGGCGCCTAACTAACCGCTTTATGTCAGAACGTAGGTTAGTGTACGCCCTATCCATTTGTTCTTGTAACGTCACGGGCCTGGAGAACCTCCGATATAAGCCCTGGATACAGATGAGATAATTGGATGTTAATTCATCCTTACCTTGGTATCTCTTAGCTACCTGTTCGTCCAGTTTCCATTGGTAATTAATATTACCAAACTGGGCACGAAAGGCAGCTTTAAATCCTTCCCAAGTAGGCCACGCCCATCGGTTCATGCTGAACCATTCGGCCGGCAGGTCATCCAACAGAAATGGCATGGCCGTCAGCATTTCTTCGTCAGTGAGGTAACACACCTCCTTTCCATTCTGGACTTTAGCCAAAAAGCTCTCGACGCTGATGTTTTTATCCCCAGGATATTTAATGCCCCAATTTTTTACTATAGAATCCAAAGTTTTATTCCGCCTTGGAAGAGGGGTACGGTTCTCTGGGGTTTCCCAACTAACTACTTCACGACCTGCCCCGTCCGATTCCTGATGGCCCGGGACATACGGCGCGTGATGCATACTTTGAGCAAAATGATGAAATGATTTATTTGGATAACACCCAACTGTTGCCGCTATTGCGCCGTAAATAGGGGTGCTGTTTGAAATGGGAGGGTTCGTCACACCTCCCTGGTAGATGGGTGTATTCGCAAAACCCGGAACTAATGGCCTATTGGCCCAACTATAACCTGAAAACTGTTCCGGTCTAGTCCGCGGTACGCCCGAATCATCTGATGGCCTCTCGACCTGCGTTGGCTCCCTTCTTATCTGCGAGCCATTGATTTCACCCAGCTCAAAATCGTTGGGGTTATTCCCCCTGGTATCCACTACCACACGTCCTGGCCCTAGAATTTTTGGTACCGCCCCTAACATACGCGAGGCGGTAACTTCGATTGGTCCGCGACCATAATCCGCCCGGTCCGTCCTAACAGAGGTTTGTCCCATTGGGAAACCGGGTATAACCTCACTTCCCAAAGCAGGGGTAGCATAACGCTGGTTAGCCGCCCTGATACGTGATTCACACGTGGACTCTTGCTCCTGAGACGACATCCGGTACATAGAGCTAGAACTAAAATTGTCCGTAGTGGACCCGACCGTTGTAAAAAACAGGGTGCTACTGCCACTGACGGTCGCAGTAACCGTGCTTGCAGTGAGACTAGCTACTCCCACTGTGGGGACATAATTGTCCTGTAATGGTGGACCATGGGTTAAGGGGGGTTGAGTTAATGCACTATTTTCTACCGAACTATAACTGGTAGTCTCCGTAATCAACGGATGGGTACTAGGGGTCGCAACACCTGTCCAAAAATCAGGCCTCAACACCAGGCTGAGAGTGGTTTCCTTAAATTTCTCGAAAATTTCCGCGGCATCTCCGGCTGTATCTACAGTCTCTCTAAGCTGTGAGATCATTTCCGTCGGGGTTAATTTGGAGAATCTATTATCCTCCTTATTGTCCTCACTGGACCAACGGATCCCTGGCATGCCCGCCTCTATTTGTAGTAGTCTAATGACCCTATCCCTTAACACTGGGGCAGAGCCCCGTACACTATGCCCCCTATTGTCCAACCAGTCTCTTAATTCATCCTCATCCATATCCGTAATGGACTGAGGTATTTCAAATTCAGTTTGATCTGCCATTTTACTTGAAAATTTGATTTATTAAAAGAAAATGCCTACCGCTATTTTCTTAATAAGTGATGAATACACTTAATTATTGTAAAAGGGCCACTTAGTTTCGACTGGACCCCTTATATCATCATACGACCCAAACTCAATATTTAATAATTGAGTGTGAGTCCCATGGTAGCAATTATAGAACGTAATACCATCTTATTGTTTCAAAACTAAGCCAGAATATCAATAAATGCAGGCCGTTTCTAATTTGTCACGCCTGATTGAGCAATGCAGAAAGATTCCAGCGATGACTCATCAAAATCGCTGCGATTTCTTCGCAGGCTCGCTCGTATTCCGACTCAACTTAATTATCTTGCTCAAAAACAACCTGGAATTGCCCTACAAAATTGACTCCCAGAATGCACCGATTGCCCATACTCGAGATAATTTTAAATTCGATTTCTTTATTCAAATTATTGAAATGTACAGGGAGTATACAACGACCTTCAATAATTTTCGTGACCCCGAAGCCAGACTCCAAAAATTCAATTCCCGGACAAGTTACTGGTTTGCATGCCAACTCAGCTAAACCGAATGCTTGAGCTCCAATATAATTGTCGGCCACTCCAAAATCTACTATCGCGTTTACTGGACAATTCACTATTTTGATTTTCGCGTGCATTTTGCGTAATTGTTTCAATTTGTTATTTATCTGAAAATGACGCGTCGGATTACGAGCCAAACTCCCGACCAGTGCTCAATCACGGCTAGTCAACAAACCAATTGTGAATTCATAATTTTCCAATCAATCAATTTCTATTGTATTGACTAATTTGTAAAATAATCCATTTTTATCTAATTAATTCATTTTCAGTTAATCACTTTTTATTTGATTGATCAATTTCAGCGTAATCAATTTTTGTTCAATTAATTGATTCTTCCATCAATCAATTTTTCACTTAATTAGTTAATTTCCAATTAATAAATTCTTATTTGATTGATTAATTTTTTTTTTAAATAATCAATTTTTTTATTTAATTAATCAATTTCTCAATCAATCAGTTTTCATTTCCTTAATTAATTTTCAATTAATCAATTCTTTATTCAATTAATCAATTTCAAATTAATCAATTTTTATTTAATTAATCAATTTTCAAGAAATCAATTTTATATTCATTAAACTGATTTTCAATCTTTCATTTATCAATCAATTAAATTGTTCAAATCAATCTGTATTTTCCCTGTTCAGATCTTCAAGCCTCACGTCAGTGGGCGCCATTATAACCTTACTTTCTCTATATTATTTTATTTAAGGTTAATTACTTAACGACCTTACTGGTTTATTGTTATAGTCTGGTTCATTAGCCAATTACTTTATTTCCCAACATTATGTTATTAAGCCTGAAGGGCGCCAGATCGTTTATCACTATTAAAACCCCAAACGAACAAAAAGGTCCTGAATCAGAATTAATTCGAAGTAATGCCCATTTATTTTAGTTATTCCCCCGCTAGCCCAACACAGAGAGGGGTAGGGTTAGGAAGACTCTGAACAAGGATTGACAAACGATTTTTGAACATTTAGAATTAATGCATCAAATACGGGTAACAAAATATATTTTTATTCATGGCCATGGATGCCTCACATGTTCAATCAGAAACCCCGCAAAATTTATCAAAATCAGTTAAAATAAAATATAAGAATTAGATATCCACGGCCCTCCAACATGGTGGCCCATGAATGACACTTAGGTCATGTGAGGTCTCCGCCATTTTGGATGATCGAGGTAAGAAATTAAATTAGGATCAATTGTACATTTAAGACCCTCCAAAATGGTGGTCCACTAATGACATGAGAGGTCATGTGGGGTTGCCGCCATTTTGGATAATCGAGATGAAACGGAAAAGCACTAAATCTAATGCCACGAACCTCCAGAATGGTGGGCCACTAATGACACGATAGGTCATGTGGGGTTACCGCCATTTCGAATGTTCGAGGTGAATGAACGTGAACCCTCCCGTAAAATATTGGGATTGAATATTTTTAAATGGCACTAAATCTATTGAGTGGCGAGTTAAACTCGGTTTCTCGGAAGCTCCCCAAGTCCTGCTCGTAGTCCCCCAAATTAAGTTCTAATGACATTGTTAAACGCGTGGCGAATTCCTCTCACAACGATTTTCCAGCATGGCGGTCCATTTCTGACACATAAGGTCAAGCAAGGTTGCCGCCATTTTGGAAAATTGAATACTTTAACACTTCACTCCCGAATACAGGCAAGTTATATAATTAATTTGTACCCTAAAAGACACGCCACTCCGAAAATGCTTAATCACCGATTAATTACAAAATAAAACCCTCTAAACATTATGTCCCCACCACACTGAATCCGCGAGATCACTAGTAGGTTTACTTACGGGCGAAATGAGAAGACATACCTTGGCTGTATCCTCGCTTTTTTTCCAATCAAGAATATTGTTACGTATGCGAGTATACAATGGTTTCACGCCCAAACGGATCCGTCGGCGGGTAGTGGCATATACGCCCAATACAATAAATAATTATTTTGTCCTCGGACAGGCTTAATATCCTCGAGTTACAAATACTCTGGAGAATGGTGGCAAGCATGCCAATGGCCGAACACAGAATGCCCGAGACCACGCCGAGTCCGATATTTGGCGCGTAGGCCATGGGTTGCGCACCCAGACACGCAACTACCTTAAGCGAAAACTGGTGTGAAGGCGCGTTCATAGTATCGTCCTATGGTGACTCGCCATTTTGTCTAGTGCTTTTACTAGCCTAGTCCATAGTCTGTGGCGAGTCACGCTGTTAACCTGCGCCGCGTCGCGACGCAAGCACTTGTCAAGCGCACCCCTCCTACACCGTGCGCGCCCACTTATGAACGGCTGCTAGTGTTTTGACAGTTGAAAACAACACGAGTTGGTGGCACCGCTCCTGCGATACCACATTTTATCGGTGTATCCTCCTTCCTCCCAGTGGATGTGAGCAAGAGAGAACGAGAGTGTTGTGTTTTTGAAGTGTGTAATGTGTGATGTTGATTCACGACTACCCGGTCGTGAATTCGTGAATTGATCGTGTGGATGGTTCAGTGTAGTGGCCGGGCCCCCGGCCCTGAGTGTCTAATAAACAAAAAGTAAAAGTTCGAAGGCATTAATAAATGTCTTATTTTCGAACAATAAAAGTATTCCCCCCCAGTCTGGTGACGGTTTGGAGCGGCGGGAATTTACAAAACCTAGGCATCGCAGGGTTCGTTATTTGGCAACATGCCATCACCCTCGAAGCTCTCGAATTATTAAAATTTCTAAATGGATTCTGTGCTCGACCAGGTATGATTTATTCATAATTTTGAGGTTAAATTTTAAATTGATTGGGCGTGAAAACATTAATTTGTGCGTGGTACCAGATACCACGTCACAATATATATATATATATATATATGTGCAAGTTCGCCATAAGGACAACCGCGGGATTTCGCCGGGAGCGGGTGCTTATCTGAAAAGCTGCATCCACTCCCAGCGAAAGCGTGGTAAAATTTCAGCCGCAATGATGTCTCCCGTCGGTAAGATAGGTGTTTGCAGTCTGCGACAGATTTAATACGATTGTTCGTCGAAAGTCACGTGCACCCTGAGGACACGAAGCAACCCAAGGACGACCGCCTTCTGCATTTTCCACGCAAGTGCCTTATCATTTTGTTGACACGCTTGGATGTTTTTGAGGCTATTGACCAGTGAAAGCTTGGCACCTCCAAGAGCGCCGATGATCAGGATGATTAGCTGAACAGAATATTTCAGGTATAACTGTCGCGACTCGCTTACAATGTCTTTATACCTCTCTTTCTTTTCACTCTCCTTGCTATGATGTTTTTGTCAGCTGGTGCTGAAAATTCGATAAAGAACATGGTTCGCTTTTCAAAGTCCAGGAGAACTATGTCAGACCTTGAGTGCGCAACCGAAACAATTGTTGAGAATACGACCTTCCAGTATATACGACACTTTTCATTTTCGATAATGGACTCTATTTCCCTAGAAGCGTTTAGCTGAGCGGTATCGGGGATAATGCCGTAAGAGTGGCAGAGATGGTGATAAAGGACTCGTAGGGCCACATTTTCCCTTTGGATGTAGGTCGTTCCCGCATGGGTTGGATAGCTAGATATTATGTGTGATTTGAGGAAAGCAAACGTTAGCTCATACGACATCGGCTGTTCCTCCACATTTCTGAGGGAGATGCCGTGCATCCACTTGTCGAAAAGCTGTTCGCGGAATTCCTTGTTCTGTGCTTTCTCAATCCGGGCGTTCAGGAGTGAGAACTCGAATTAAATAAGATTTGATGCATTTTGCTCACCCCCGATATTGAAGTCAACGCCGAGTGTTTCAGCAGACTCTACCGCTGTTTAATACAGAAACGCTCCTTCGCCCATTTCTTCGTATTCCCTTACCATTTTAAGAAGAGGGGCTCGTCCGTTCGCGACTATGTGAGCTTTACTCAGAACAATCCTGTTGTGAAGGCATTTAAGCATAGATCTTAATATCATCCATGTAAAATACATAAGTGACCTTATGCTTTCGATTTTCAGGTTTGCCGCAAAAGTACCCTTCGGAATGACGTAGCGCGAGAATTAGCAGCAATGATGTGAGCCGAAAGAGGAGAGGGCTCATGGTGTCGCCCTAAGAGACACCTCTCTGGAAGGTGACGCTGTTACAGTGGGGGCTCATATTATTAGAGCCAACTTCATGAATAATCGATTCGGCATTATAGGAAGAAATAAAAGTTCAACATTTGCTTCAAGTTTTTTTTTATTCGGTCGACTGATGCTCTTGAAACATTAGCAATCGATGTTCCTTTGGGAATGCCCAGTATGCACTAATAAAGTTTTAATTTCGGAAATTTTTCTTGTAGAAAGGTCTCTAGCTTTCCAATGATTAAAATATATCCTGCGAATAAAATGTCAAAATTTATGTAAAAAAGATATTTTTTTAGCGACAAACATTTTAAGCGAGCTGCTCACGTACATAATATTGCAAAAACACACCGAAACAGCATACAATTTGAATATGCGTTAACAACCTCAAAAATACTCACCCAAACAACACGGCCGTCAAGCGCCGACTGACAGTGTTACAGATTTTTCATTTTAATCAATATATGTTGTATTTAAAATATGTCTGCTGATTTTATATTTTGTTATTATGAGTTTATGGATGTGTGCAGACTATAAATTCGTAACTGGTAACACTCAGTGCACATAATCTGTCACATGGACGCCACTTTCTTGTAACACTGTCAGTCGGCGCTTGACGGCCGTGTTGTTCGGGTGAGTATTTTTGAGGTTATTAACGCATTTTACAAATGTTATATTGTTTCGGTGTGTTTTTGCAATATTATGTACGTGAGCAGCTCGCTTAAAATGTTTGTCGCTAAAAAATATCGTTTTTACATAAATTTTGTCATTTTATTCGCAGGATATATTTTAATTTCCGAAACTAAAACTTTATTATTGCATACTGGGCATCCCCAAAGGAAGATTGCATCGATTGCTAATGTTTCAAGAGCATCGGTCGACCGAATAAAAAAAAAACTTGACGCAAATGTTGAACTTTTATTTCTTCCCATAATGCCAAATCGATTATTTATGTAGGTGGCTCTAATAATATGAGCCCTCACTGTAGTTGTCATACGACGTTTTCCAGATGAGATATTAAATCTGGTTTTAAAAAGCGGCATCAATCTCTCTATGCACCTCACGATGTGTGGATGAACCATCAAGCTTTCCAACAGACAAATGATATGTCTATGGGAGGTTGAATCAAAAGCTTTATGGTAATCAATCCAAGCCATCGATAAGTACCGCTGATAGGATGCTGCGTCTTTGCAGACATATCTATCGATGAGCAAGTTCCCCCGACATCGTGCTACTCCTTTCTTTGATCCGCTTTGTTCGCATATCTCTCGCCACACAGGTCCAATTGTCCAAACAATCCTATCATTTTTGGATAGCTGTGAAGATCTTATACAGCGTGTTCAGACAAGTTATTGGCCTGTAATTCGTGTGGTCAGCTAATTTCTCCATCTTCGGCAGGAGCACTGTGTGCCCTTCCTCCAACCACTCCGGAATAGCCTCTTTCGACTTCAGATATGAGGTGGAAATGCGGGCCAGATGCTGGTGGCTTGAAGGAAACTTCTTCCACTAGCAGGTCTTGATAGAAAAACGTTTTTCATCCCCACGGTGGTGATAGGCGGGCATTCCTCCTCAGGTATTATGAGGGCATTGCACAGCTTCTTGAAGCTATTGATGTTATTTGTGCTTTCTTCCAGTCGATGCTGAACTTCGCCGACTTCTCGCCAAAATTCTTCGATCTTCTCCGGTTTGGGCGAGTGGTCGACAGTAACTGGAGGATCTTGGAAGAGTCGAGATGGGTCAGAGAAAATGTATTTATTTTCTCTGACCCACCTCTCACTCCGATCTAGGCTTCTCCTAGCGTCATATACTAGGTGGGGTGAAAAGTAACCTCCTTGACCGCCAGAATGCGCTGCTACTGCAAAAAAGTTTATGGTGCCTTGTAGTCCGTTCATATTTGGGCAGACATACCAAATTTCAGTGCAATACTGGCCTTAATTTTGTTTTGACAGCTGATTGTTGTTGAAGTGTTTCCCATCATGTTGAGTATGGACAAAAATGATTTTCGTTCTCTCATAAAACATTATTTTTTGAGAGGCAAAGCGGTGAAGGAAACAAAAGAAAAGTTTGATAAATATTAGGGGGCTAATGCTCCGTCAGATTACACCCTAAAAAAAATTGGTTTCGAGAGTTTCGTGGTGGCCGCAACTCCACTACCGATGAAGTCTGCAGCGGCAGGGCCTCCGATGCGGTTACAGAGGACAATGTCAAAAAAGTACATGAAATGATGTTGGCTAACCGGAAAGTGAAGGTACGTGAGCTAGCAGATGCCACAAAGATTAGCGATTGAAGGCCGAAATGGCTGCAAAACGGCCTCACATGAAGCGAAAAAAAATTTTGTTTTTGCAAGACAATGCGCCGGCGTACAAGAGCATCGCAACCACGGCTAAAATCAATGATTTAGGGCTCCAATTGCTTCCGCATCCA
This sequence comes from Andricus quercusramuli, assembly GCA_932178445.1. Taxonomy (NCBI): domain Eukaryota; kingdom Metazoa; phylum Arthropoda; class Insecta; order Hymenoptera; family Cynipidae; genus Andricus; species Andricus quercusramuli. The sequence goes on from CAKNXH010000922.1 coordinate 53,919, forward strand.
CCGTATTCGCCCGATTTGGCTCCCTCAGATGATTATCTCTTCCTAAACCTCAATAGATGGCTCATCAATGAAAAATTCAGCTCACGCGAGGAAATCATCGACGCCGCGGAGAGTATTTTGCAGACCTTTCGGAAAATTACTTTTCGGACGGGATCAAGAAGTTGGAAAATCGCTGGAATAAGTGTATCGAGCTTAAAGGAGACTACATTGAATAGAATAAAAAGACATTTGAAAAAGAAAAATTTTTCATTCCCAAGGAGGTTACTTTTCACCCCACCTAGTAGTATCCGTATTCTGTCAACAATAGGCTGCCTGGTGGTCAGCAGCTTTGTCTTGTTGAGTGTGTGATAACGGATCTGCAGTTGGCGCGCGAACCGTCAAACCTTGGCAGTGAAATTCCTGCCAGATGTAGTCAATCACACACTCAATGCGGGGCAATGAGCCCCGTAGCTGGATGGCTGCACTGCAGACTTATACATTTGGTATCGCTGATTCGAATCTTGAAGCCTGCAATTTTTTTCGGAATGATCTTCACCACGAATTGAAGCGGATTTAAACGCATTTAAATTTTTGAATTCAATGGAAACCCTACACATTGTCGTTAATATTAGTCATTGGATCTGCTACACTGCTTAGAGCGAATTGAAATGTTCTTAAAAAAAGAACAACAATTTTCATTTCAACATACCAACCAAAAAGTAATATTCTATGAAAAGAGTGATCAAATATGTTACTAAATATCTTATAAAAGCACTCTTCTTACACTGTAATGATAAAATTCAATGTAACAATAGAGAATGTGAAAGAGAGAAATCTTCAGACCAGGAAATGCAGGATCCTATTCTCGTACGAGGATCATGTCTCAACAAATCAACAAACTGTAAATGCTGAATGTGGATTTTATAATATTTATTATAATAAATATTTTTAAATACTACATATGAACTGTTACTACGCATAATATTGAATAGTGATTGACTACTCCCCTAAAAGTTTGCCACGTTCAGTCTAATTGGCTCCCGAATTCTAAGCAAAAACGAATAAGGTGACTACACTTTTTTTACTATTTCCATTTATTAGAGCACTGCACTTTACAATTTTGTATTTGTAATCTTCTGTATTATTTATATTTGGCAAGTGATGTCTTGTCAGATAGTTAGAAGGAATCTGTCAAAGTAGAATGTTTGCAGTTGGCACCAAGTAGTTGGAAGTACAAACATGGCGATGCGGCACTCCTATTGATTGAGTACCTTATAGGGAATTGTACAATAATTTTGGGCACGTAACTATATAATTACCAAACTTGAAAAAAATCCCGGGGCATTGAGGAAATCGTACAAGATTTAAAAATATAAGGTTGTCCTTGTACTTTTTACGGTAATTGATTATAATTTGGAATAAGCTTGTTAATTTTTTACTTCAAACGATTTTGTTTAGTGAAAAATGGATTCATCAACGTTGATTCCAAATAACGGTACATAATGATCACTATTTTGAAGCGATATTCGTTATAAAATATGCGGCGATGCTACATATGTATTTAACAAACTATTAAATGGGAGGCACAAATATATTCTTTGATCTCTCAGTTTTATATTCGCATATTTTTATGCGTTACCCAATATGAGAAACATATATATTTAGGCAATTATGATTCTGACTTTGTTTTCGAAAATCTCTATGTCTGAAATGTTCACCGCTTTAGCTAAGATCAATACAAAATTTCTATTTTCAAATGAACTTTTTCCCTTAGTTTTTTTAATCTTGAAAAATAAGAGATTCAAATTTTAAATGTTAAGAATAAATTCAAATATTATAGTAACAATATCAGTGATCAGTTTGAGCTACGTAACGATAAATAATTGAATGTCATAAAAAATTATTATGAACTAACGCATGATGAAGCCATCGTGGATGATCCTTTCCAGAATTTTAGCTGACACACTTGACCAAGTTATGAATCGACTTTTTTTTAACGTCAGTGTTACATCCAAATTTGTGAATAGATGTGACCGTAACTATGTTTTTACAGTGTAAACAAACTTAATATGTGAAGCATAGAGTTCAGCTTTCCATCACTAGTAGCAGCTTCTTCGTTCTCAAGGAACGTGTTGATGGACATGTACTGTTTTCTATCTAAGGTCGTCAGGTATCGCCTATATGTAATATATTTCAGGTGCATCGTTAGAATTCCATGATGATGCTCCTTCCATCATATTTTTCTACGAGTATAAAAATTAATTATCTCATATGTTTCCGAAAACGAGAGACTGGAACATTGACAAAAGATAATGGAACGATAGTACATCGGCTTCTAAATGTAATTACAAGATACATATTTGTATGACTTCCTTCAGACTTCAGGTCAACAAAAATGTTGGATTTCAATTTCACGTTTTCTCAAATTGAATTATTTCGTGGAGGATTTGGGTTTAATGTCGTTCACATGAACTATTTTAAAATTCTTTGAGATTGGGTGAGCGGGGCCTAGGGGAGTTTCCTCGAACACCTGTTGGTTCAGTAGATCAACCGTCCCGCTGTCCATGTTTACTTTAGCGCGTTTCTGAGTACCACCAGTACGCGTATATATGCCACGAAGAATTCTATTATTACGCTCTAATATAGCCACGACGTCACGAGAGGATGTTGTTAAAACGTTTAGCTCTCTGTTTGGAATAGGTACAGAAGTACCATGTGCTCCTCTCAGTTCAATTTTCTCATTGGCAGGAAAAGTGTATCCTTGAATTTCGAATACGCGGTGGGGATTCGTGTGCGGAATGAGTCTCATGAATGGAAGTTCGTGAAGTTCAAATCCGAAGAAGAGTAAAGAAGGATGTCTGCCAGGAGGACCCTTGGACCTGGCACGAAAACGAGGATCGGTGTGAGAAGGAGGCTCATCAGTAGAATAAGGTTCACAAAGAGGAACACCCCTGTCAGGAGAATCACGAGGTGGGTAGCGAGGAAAACCAGGAAGAGGTTGGCCATTGGGTAAGCATTCAAACTCTGAACTAAATTCTGCAACAAAAAACAGCTTTGTAATTTTTTCGTTATTGATTTTCAGCGCGGAGCAATTATTTCTTTTTTGAATAAGAAATACAGATATGTCACAGTGCTATACAGGGTGTCCCGCGAATTATCCTTATCCTTCTAAGGGCGGGAAGAAAAAAAATAGTCGAAAATTCCCATTGACTGTTTGCGTCCGATACGTATTTTGGGAGTATCAGAGCTTTGTTATTGTATGTAAGTGAGTAACTTTTGTGACAGTGTGCGTGCATGGAACCTAGCAATCGTCAGCACCACTTCCTCTCTAGCGCCAAGTTCACGACGTTCGAGGTGAAAAAAAGCAAAATCTAAGCTCGCTCGATGAGTTCAAACTTTTACCAATTGAATAATGAAATTAATACAAATAAAGTAAATTGCATTTTCAGTAACGTGTATCCAACTGTAAGACTTTTCGCATAACTGTGCACGTGTGCAGTTGTACAAATTCCATCTGGAATCGTTAAAAATTTTGGCGAAAACCAGTAAGTTTGCTCTTAACACTCTCAGGATGCATTGAAGCAGTTTTAAAGAGAATTTATATTTATAAGAAAAATTGATCAATTTATGAGAATTTCCGAAAAGTTCCTTCGTTCACAAAACCCAATCTTGACCTTAGATTCTTAAGGCTTTTGCAATTCTTTTAGTTATGCTGATTTCCCTTGAAGAATATTTATTTTTATATCAATTTTCGTTGAATGAACGTAAACATAACCACTGACTGTTAAAGATTGCTATAGCGATTTGTAATACCCAATGATTTTTCATTTAAAATATTTTTTTCCCGATGAGTTCTACCAAAAAGTATCATGATCAATTTAAAATTCAAAGAACTACAGTACTTCAAAAATACCCAAATTTTTAGTTCCAGGAATTCTAATCAGGTAATTAATGTGCCTCCCTTGAAGAGTTCTACCAAAAAGTCTAGTGACACTTCCAGATCGAGTCAAGTCAAATTTTGTTGAATTTTGACTTCATCGAAAAGTTTTATGAGAACAATTTCAGGTAGAACTATTCTGGTGAGAACAGAACTCTGATCAGATCTCTAGAAACTAAAAATGTTTCATTTCAAAATTTTAGTTATCTTCAAAGCGCTGTAGTTTTTTCTAGTTGACCGAAACAGAACTTTGCTCTGAACACTCAGAATTCTCAACAAATAGGTTTTCTCTGAGGGACCTAAGTTTTTAGAAATTTGAATTCATTTGAACGTATTATGAGACTTTTTTTTAGAACTTTCTGGACTGGAGGGGGGGGGGGGATGCAGGACTTTGAATTATCCTCTTATTGTTTTTCTCTTTTCTCAACAACTTTTCTCAAAAATATTAGGAACTCTAGAACTATGCTTAATTAACTCAAAGCCCTGAAAGAAGAGTCCGAATAATTGTTAAAACTTATCGAGATCTCTAAAACTATTATAGAGGTACTCAGTCAGAATTCCGGAAAATGTTTGTAATGTGTTATATTGGGGGCAATCATTCACAGGGATATTTAATCCTTAATAATCACACCTGCAAATAGACCTTCAGATATTTTTGCCTGAAAAAAATTATGAGTGATAATTTAACTATTCGAAAAAAGTGGTTGAAAAAAAAGTAGACAATTGAAAAAAAATCGGAAAGTCCGTGGGGTGTAAAATACCCTAGTTGACCGTTAAGGGTTAATCTGGCTTGAAATCCCTAACCCTCCATGCGTTTCACATGCTACAATTTTTGACTAACATATACTTTCAACATACTAGCAACAAAGCACATCATAGCCAAAAATGTTGACGCGTGAAATTCTAAAAAATGTTTGTAATTCGCAATATTCAGGGTGCAACTTAAAACGACTACGTGCGCAGATGGAACCCTCTCAACTTTGTACGGCAGGGCTCTGCACTTTCAGCATGTGCTGACTGCCACGTCAAGTGTATGACTGCCCTACGTTTTTCTGTCATTTTCTTCTTGGCTTTTCAGGTATACTGGAAAGGGTTACGGTCGTTACGGTCACGACTGGTTGCAACCCATTGTTCACAGCAAAGGGTCTGATTTTTTTCACTTGAATTTACAATAATTTCATTTTTTTATTTCAAACTGTAATTTACTGTAAATTAACAGGGACTAGTCGAAGGACAAGTTCGACAAAAATTCATTGTGGCCTGTTTGCCCTAGTGTCTAGACTGCCACTGGCAGTCTTTGCACTCATTAATTGCCTTCTGGAGAGCGCTGGTGTACGTTTACATATCGTACGCCTCTAAATTTGAACGCGCTCAGTCGGTAGTGTACTCTTTCTGCACCTTCAAGGTTGATCCCTGCAAAGACTTCCGGTACCGTAAAGCGGACTAAGAGTACTTTCTGGTTTCTAAATTCGTAGGAATTTCGTATTATTGAGAAATTAATTTAGATTTAATTTGTACTTATTTTGGACAAACACAAATAAAATTTGCTTATAAATAGTAATTAGAATAGAATGCATATTAAATCGCACAATTTTTGATTTGCACATAGCTTTAAAAAATGTACCTGAGAGTAAAGATATATAGTTTATGGTTCAGAAGCGGCGGAGCCATTTTTTTCTAGGAGGGTGTAGAGACATAGACATATCACGGAAAACGCCTCAGTCGCGAGCAGTCGAGCGACCAGCAGCAAGCAGGCAGGCAAGCGCCTAGGCTGGCAAGCAAAGAACGCGTTATAGCGATTTTTTCACGGCGTTATTCAATGCTTTTATAAAAAAATATATTCCTGAAGGTCCGGTTATTCTACCTCCATTTCTTTACACCATATTCTTCATTATACGAGACGGTCTGTTTGAGGGCGAAAATAAGAGAGAAGGATAGGGATATAGAGACTGTTCTTTACCGACTGATGGCCAATTTCAGTTTCTCTTATCAATTTACAAGCATAAAGTTTTGCCACGCACGCAAGAGTCTCGTTTATTCACGCAAAATCTTGTAAATTCACTACGTATTATATGCGTCGATAGTTACAATCGTACTACGACAAAAAATATCACATAATTTTTATACAGTAACATATGTAACATATTGTAACATATCGTATGATATTGTATCATATCGTATTATATAGTGTGACAATATATCATCTTGTATCATACAATCCCATATTGTATCATATTTTATAATATTGTATCATATTCCATTATATTATATCGCACTACATCACATTGTATCATAGTGTATCATATTGTATCATATAATGCGATGATGTATCATATTGAATCATACAGTACCATATTGTGTCATATTGGACTACATTGTGTCGTATTGTATCATATTTCATGATATTGGTTCGTATTGTTTCACATTGTATCATATTGTTTCATACTATATCAGTTTTATCATATTAAATCATATTACATGATATTGTATCATATTGTATTATATAGTATCATATAGTACCATATTTTATGATGCTGTATAATATTACATTATATTATAGGAATATTGTATCACATTGTCTTGCATTGTATCATATTTTGTTATAGTGTATCATATTATATAATATTGTACCATAATGTAACAGACAGTATCAAATTGTATTCTATTGAGCCATGTTTTGTCATGTTGTGTCATAGTGTATCACATTGTATCATATAGTCCGATAATGTATCATATTTTACCATACAGTACCATATTGTGTCATATTGGATTACATTGCGTCGTATTGCATCATATTTCATGATATTGGTTCGTGTTGTTTCACGCTGTATCATATTATATCATACTGTATTATTTTGTATCATATTACATCATATTACATGATACTGTATCATATTGTATCATATAGTGCCATATTGTATGAAACTGTATAAAATTCCGTCATATCATATTATATTGTATCGCATTGTCTTGCATTGCATCATATTATATCATATTGTATCATATTGTATACTACTATATCATATAGTGTGATAGAGCATCATATTGTATTATATTGTTCGTCTCGCATCATATTCCATCATATCGTATGCTACTGTATCATATTTTATCATATTACAGTCCAAACTCCAAGCGTTACCGTGTTCGGGGCTGTAGGGGAGTATAATTCCAAGAAGCCATCAGCCCCCACTCTGAGCGCGTCCACGCTCGAATGATTGGAGGAGAAGAATGCAGCTGACAATCTCAGAGCATTGCCGCGCGTCGGTTAGGTTAAAAATCTATCTCGAAAATCGTTTTATGTACGCAGTGAACATGCGTGTGTACTTAAGTGATTTATATTGATTTCTTATATGTAGAACAAAATGATAAATACGTTTGACAGAAAAACTTCAAGATTTGGCGGGTAAAAACTTCAGATTCGGCCGTTCCCCTTCCGACAATCTTCGGGGCGTTAGCTATGAAATTCATCGGGCGTGAGCAATGCTATGAAGTGGGGGTAGCGCTCGAGCGAGAAACCAGGAAAGCGGCAATGCTCGGGCGGCAATGGTCGGAGTTTGGACTGTATATGAAATCGTATCACATCGAATGGTATTGTGCCATATTGTATGATTTTGTACCATATTGTATCATATTTGATAATAATGTATCATATCGTATGATATTAAATGAAATTGCATCATATTATTATACTGGGTATTTTTTTAACTTGAGACTTTAATCTTTTTTATCTTTTTTTAGAGGGAAAATTAACTTTGAGAAAATTTACCCCACTCCGCCCGCCAGGAGGCAGGAGTTAGGGTAACTTTGTAATTACAAATCGAACCCCTAATTTTTTAACACAGATTCGATTTTTTTTTTTCGATTCGCGAAAAAAGAACCCATCCCGCTGCACCTAGATGGGGTGAGGTAAATTTGTTTAAAGTCGCTTTTCCTTCCTCGAAAATAAAAATTTTTCATTACGGATACTTTTTTACAGGTTGCGTATTTTCTCAGATATTTCGATGTCTCAGGTTGAAAAACATCCAGTATAATGTATCACATTGTATGATGCGGATCTAAAAAGAGGGAGGGGTGAGGGGGGCGGAGTAGAGAGGGGGATATGAGGTATATGTAAAAGCAGTTTCACTTCAAAAACAACAATTTTTAGTAGGAACAGTTGACTTATTCGACCTCATATAAAGGTTGTTTTTGTTGAATTCATGTATGATTTTCCGGTGAACCGTACTGTTACCGTAAACGTGGTGCATCAATAGTGGATTGCTTTTGAAAAATTATTTTGGGTGTTCCGGAAAGCCTTTGAGCAGTTGAAAACTGTGGCTTTGTTGTTTCTTAATTGCATTTTTTTTTTTAAATAAGAATGAGTAGATTTCATGTTCAGGAGATGAGTTGTGTAGATAATTTAAGATTTTTTTCAATTTTTTAGGTGGTGTCAACTACGTACGTGCATGATTGAGCCGCCGGATGTAAAAACCAGCTCGACGCTCGAAAACGCGTAAAAGTATTGTCCGATCGTCTCAAGGAAAGAAAATTTTCAAAATAGAAAAATCAATTTTTTGAAAATGCATTACATGAGTTCATATTTGTAGGACGTATTCAGAATACTCTAGCGATGCCTGAAAAATCATGAAAAAGTACAGAATCGCTTATTGTTTAATAATATTTAATTGTCAAATGAGCTGAATCGATAATTGTGTTTTCTCGGTTTCGCCGGTAAAAAGTATCTAGGTAATTTCGACTTTCAAACAACTTCCAGTAAGAGATTTGTTCAGCAATGTTGAATGAAGTATTTTGGAAAATCTCATCTATGCCTTGAAAATTCACTGAGATATTCACATTTGGAAAAAGTACTTGACGTCTGCCCGCGCAGACTGAACTTCGAGAACGCTGCCTGACAAAGCAGACCTCGCGACGCATTAGCTTACAGCGCGGGCGGACGTCGAGTACTTTTTCCAAATCTGAATATCTCAGTAAATTTTTAACATGTCAATTTTTGAATATGTCCTGCAAATATGAACTCATTTGAATAATATTTGGTCGAGTTAGAACGATTTAAGTTTTAAAACTTAATTAAATTAAGGAGAAACTTTTTTTCAATATTTCGTTTTTATTATTAAAAATAAACGTTTGGTAGAAAAAATTCTAATGGGAACAAGTTTCCTTTCCAACATTCCAACGTGTACAGTTGCTAGTGTATTAAGGTTGCCCCACAGCCCTTTCTAGTTTTTAGATCAATACAAACACCGTATATATTCCACTTTTTATCATACATACATTCTTCATTCCCCCAGCATGAATTGAGAATAAATTCGTGCTCATTTTGGACAAAAATAAAGTATGAAAGAATTTAGAAAATAACATATAGAATTCTAAATAAATGGCACAAAATCTGATTTGCGCATAGCGCAAGAAATGGACTTGAAACTATAGATTTATTCTATGATAATTTTTTACCAATAGAATTCAGGATAACAATCACGGATAAAACCAGGGTATAGAAAATCCTCATCCTATGCACTCAGAAAAAAAGTGAATATTTTATTGAAGAATTTCAGTAACACTGTGACTAGTGAATATTCTAGTGCTTCTTTAGATTATATCACCTATCATGCAGTAGTTATGATATATGATGGCAACTGATATGTGATCTGAGCTCATGGAATGTAAATATTATTCACGTTCCATTAGTCAGTTTCAGGCAAAATAGTTATAGCGAATAAATTCGTTCAAACTCTTGTCACAATTTACATAATCATCTAATTTTCCTTTCAAAATTTAAAAAACTATAGTAAATGATATAAATATTCCATGACCATTTAGCGCTATTATAAAATAAGTTTTATGAAAATTGTTTAACTAGAACAGAAAAAGATGTATTTGTATTTTGTATTTGTATTTATTCAAGAAAAGTCCCTGGGGCTAAATAGCCTTCTGAGGAAGAGGATAATATAGGGTCATTACAAATTTGTGCAAGCACTGATCGGAAGAATACTTGATTAATCTTATAATTGAATCTATAAAATAAATAAAATGAATAAATAGAGCCGGCCTCAGAATACGTATCAAATAAGGTATAAGATTAATTCGTAGTAATTAAAATTAAGTGATTCATTAGTAGCTCTTGTGCATTTTAAGAAGAAATTAAGAGGGAGAACTGTGTTTAAAATAGAGAAAAATTCACAAAATTTAATGAAAACAGAAGGAAATTCAAAAACGAAATGTTCAAGAACTAAATATGAGAGTTTACCAGTGAGTAATTTCAAGACTTGGGTTGGAGTATCGTACAAATATTTGAAAAAAAATTCTTGAAATGAAACGAGGAGGGTGCATTTCTAATATAGCATGGTACTTAATTCCATAACCGGGTACCCCTCACTATAAATGATCTTCGAAGCTGACACGTTCAGTGAAAAAGAGTCTTAAGAATTTGATGTCTTTTATGAAGCTTAGTCTGTGCTGGAAGGTCTCATTCTACAAATCAGAATAGGATAAATAGATACTTAAGAGCTTTGTTCTGAAAAAGAGTGTAGAGCAAACTACCCATGAAGAACTGTATTCTCTTGGTAACATTGAGCAGACCAGCCATATGTCTGTATGGAGTTATGTGTTCGTATTTATGTAAATTGTAGATAAAACGGACACAGGCATTCAACGCACGCTTAAGCTTTAAGTTTAAATCGTCGATCAAATCATCATAAGCTTAACGGCATAAGCATAACCGTAGTCAAAATGGGGCAAGATTAGACTCTTAACTAAAAGTATCCGAGTGGAGGTTGGTGAAGAATCCTTATTCCTATAACGTTGTTGCAGAATTCTGTAACTTTCCCTTGAGATACTCTGTAACTGTTCCTTCCAGGACAAGGTACGGTTATGGAAGTATTCCAGATCTTTAACCACTTCCGCAAAAGGGATAGTAAGATTCTCGATATGGAGGGGTGAAAATGATTTCAGCGTTTCAAGCGACGGAGATGAAGTAGGTCCAACTAACAAATTGCCAGAGTTTTGACTGGGTTAAGAGTAAGTCCATTCTTCCAGGCCCAGAGGATAAGTATATTTTGAAATTGTCAGCATATTTATGGTAGCTGCAATGTTGAACTTCACTTTCAAGGTCAGAGGCGAACAAATTGAACTCTTGACCTCCCACCAGTCAGGAGGCTCGCTACTACTACTAATAATTCTGTGAGAGCGATTGTTGAAATAGGATTTCAACCATTTGATGACAGTGTTTGACACGTTAAAAGATTTTAACTTGTGTAGGAGTAACTTATGGTTGACCATGTCAAAAGCCTTTGGAAAATCAAACAGAACAACAATCGTGATCTCCCTACTAGCCATTGCTAATTTAAGATCCGTCGTTACTTTAAGGGAAGCAGTAAGAGTTTTATGTTTTGCCCGAAAACCTGATTGCATCTAGTTGATGGCCTTAGATATTTTAAGAAATTCGAAAAGTTGCAGATGAACAATTTTCTTCAAGTGGTTTGGACAGTGCACATGAAATAGAAATTGGCCAGAAGTCTTTCGGGGAAGTAGGTTCAGAAATGTTGGAAATTGGACATGTAGCAGCCTTTTTTCAGATATCTGGGAAAATATCAACCTGAATGGAAGCATGATAAATATGCAAGATAATAGGAAAAATTATGGGAGGAGCAAGTGTAATCATTTTGATTGATATCCTATCAGTTTCAATGGAATTTTATTTAATTTCGAGTATTATTTCCAAAAGTAATCCGGATTTTATGTCATCGAAAAAGAAGTCAAACTTATTATATGTTGAATGAAGAGGGGTAGTGGAAGATGATGATGATAAGTCTGGAATGGGGAATGTAAAAAAAGACTTCAAAAGGTCACCAGGCGGAAAATTACTATCTATAGATTCGTGCTTCGGTGGGATTAGGTGTAGACGTCTAAGGAGATGCAAAATGTCATCTTTTTGTCTCTATTTGCAATCTCGTTATAATGGTATTAACTGAACGCTTCTCTCATCTTAGTTTGAACTAGGTTTCTGAGTTTACGAAATTGAGCTAGTATTATACTGCTTTTCGTTCTTTTTGCAATTTGGCGTTTGGCGTCACGTTCTCTCATCAGATTCTTAATTTCGAATGTGATCTAGAAGCAGCTTAACTGAAGTTTTTAGGAACGTGTAGCGGAGCAAATTTGTAAAAAAACGAAGACTAAGTAATTAGTCAGAGCGTCGATTTTATTATTTATATCTGTATCTAGTGATATTTTCTCCCAATCATATCTCATGAGATGTTCGTAGAATGTGTGTTCATCAATTGAAGGTAAGGATAATCAAGTCTTGATTAGAGAGAAAAAGGATAGCGTGCTGTTCGTAGGAGACAACCTTATCAATATCGTCTTCAAATCGTTAAGTCAATACGAGTACTGGAATTATCAGTATGGTGAGTAGAGTCATGATATCCAATCAAAAGTCCCGAAGAGTGTACCAAAGATGTTAGATATTTAGAATGATTTGAAGTGAGATTTAAGTTAATGTTAAGATCTCCAGTGAGGATAATGTTATCAAAGTCAGGAATAAATGAAAAAATTACCGATTCAAGCTCTGCGCCATATGAGGCATTGGGTGGTTTATAAGCAAATTTCACAAAAACAGTGTCAGAAGTTGACTTAACTTTAACAAACAGAAATTCAGTCTTGGGGTAAGTAACTACTAAACGCATACCAACCACAGTCCCGTTCAGACTATCATGCGAAAAAAGACAAACTCCACCACCCCATCTCTTGTCTCTGTGTCTTCGAAAGATTGCCAAGGAAATAATGAATCGGTAATGAATATAAGTAAGGAAGATACTAAGGGATAATAAGCAAAGTCAAAAAAGTGGCGTATGTCTCTAAACAAATTCTCAGCAAAAGTGGACATGATTTCTTGAATCGATATACGGATATCCAGAGGGCTGTGAATATTGAGATGAAATTAGAACATTTAAGGCATTCAAAGTACACAAGCCTAATTGTATACAATTACCTTCAGAAAGACCGTCAAAGCCCCACGGATAGAAATTATACTTTTCTCATTATCTGGCCAACCAAGATCAGTCGTAGAGGAGTCTCGTACTCTTTTCCTTTGCTCGTTTATTTCATCCCTTACCAACTGTCTGCCAAATTTAACAACGATGATGGGTGCGAGCAGTCGATTTGATGTTGGGGATTTACGAATGCAATAAACATTCATAAGATCATCTTCAGCGAAGGGAGCATCAAGAGCTTTCGCAACTGATTTCAGGACCGATGAATGATCCTCATTCGGCTTCATAGGCAACCCGTAAATCTCAAGAGTCGTTTGAAGCGCATCTTGCTTTTGGTGATTAAGGAAAGCTTCAAATGAGGCGAACTTCAATTTCAGCGAACGTGGCTTCGTATTTATCTGCGTGACCTGATCCGCATTGCTTACAGCAGTACTTTCAAGCACATTGATTCTGCGAGAATTCTCGGGAACATCTGTCTTGATTTCTTGAACCATAGTGTTGATATTAGTAATACACCCATGCTGTTTAGTTTTGAATTCCTTGGAAAGATTGCTAATTTGTTCCTATGCCTGAATGGCTGCTGCCCTCTGCGCTTTTAAGACCGCACTGTGAATAGCATCGATGTATTCAGGCGGCAGGGCCCCAGCAGTAACAGGGACGAAAGAAACTGTTGTTGGTGAGGGGTTAGCTACCTGATCCTTCATGGCAGGCTCGATACCAAAAATACAATCCAACATTGACGCAGGCTGAGTGGATGAATACGCCATACTTAATGAAGGAAACAGCACCCTGCGTTCCTCTGGATATCGTCTTATTGTACTCGGGACAAGCACCCATAGTTATACGTATTAACTATGCGAGAGCTGTCGACCTCCGAAATTTGAGAACAGTATTTTTAGCACCACAGAGTCCCAAAAGTCACCAGATGCATAAGTTTTTATCGAATCTCAGTAAATATAAGAATCATTCTTTATAAAATTACAATTAAAGTCACTCTTCTGGATTTCATATTTTAGCTGAATTTCAAAAATCGCAGATTTGTAAAAATACAGAAAAAATAATTACGGGGAAAGAAATTTCTAAAATGATGAGAATTCACGAAAGAAAATAAAAGTTGCGAAAATGTCTATTCCCTTTGAAAAAACTGACTATGATTTTATGAACTCAGGAAAGCAACATGCATATCGATTCCGTTGCATGAGTATACTTTTATGTTATGATATTATTATTAAAAACATAATTAATTCCTCATAGAGCAAATCAATCAGAATCAGACATTTACACATATATTTACACAAACATCCACACAACACATATCCAGACAATTGTTCAGAACATTGTATTAAAGATTTTTGATGTGAAAAATCTAATGGTGCGGTACGGGGGTAAGATCGCCTCTTGGCCTGGCGACGCGTGAGATGGAACGACGCGCTCGGGGCTCGTCGGCTCAATCCGCCTCAGCTTGCCAATCCTCTCTCTCAGCGCGCTGCGCTCACCACTATACTTGTGCTCAGCTCGGCGTCCCCTCTCTCCGCGCGCTGCGCTGTCCTTTATTAAGCGAGCCCCTCTCTCCGCGCGCTGAATCAAAATAATCTGCCTGTACCTTACTCTCGCATGTGTGCGTGGGCGCATGTATGTGTATGTATACTCAAACATACTTTTGTCGCATAGTTCAGTTATCATAGACCGATAATTTCGTTAATACCATTAGAGACATCTGCTACTATTACAGAAATAACTGATGATGAATCTGATAATGTTCAACACAACTGTTGAAGTGTTTATATTTGTAAGAAATTTCACTTCAAAGTATTTTTGTGAAAAATAAACAATCGTATACAAATCCAAATATTTGTTTACTTCCATTTGCAGTTCATTCAATACACCATCCTTTCTTCATGTTTCACATCTGCCAGGCGTCCCGCGACGGCTCACTGTTTTTTATATAAAGGAACTTTTAATCAAATGAACTTAAAAACTTTCGAAAATGTTACCATTATAAAGCTTCCTCCAATGAAGAAGCAAGGAAATCCTACATTTTTTATTAAACCACCATAGAATCACCACTGGAAGATCTTTACTGAGGTTTTCTACCTCGCTCATATTGTTATAGGCCAGTATGCCTTCAATTTGGCAACCACTGTTCAAAGTGATTTAGTCACGTAATAACCAAACTCGATTTTCAAAGCGAAAGTCGAGTGAGAAATTTTCCGGCTAAATCACTTTACAACGGTGTTTACAAGACGAGCCTGCTTTCATCCATTGAGTAAGTCATCACAACATGGGTGAAAATGGGCCTTGAAACGACAGTGCCAATAACTGTCCATTGTCACGGTCCCCTAAACAACGCGCCAGGTGAGCAGATGTTCCGGTGGGATTTCCCCCGGGCATCGAAAAACAAGACCGTAGACACGTACACCAAAGGTGTAAACAAGTCACTCATCACGCACGCCAGCCACGGCTATTTTCTATCTCTTTCTAGCCTGTGCGCGTCAACACAGGGGAGCTCAACGAGGACGCTTTCCTCGTGATCAAAATATATTTTTTTTCTATTTTTTCTAAATGTTAATATTTTGATTACCGCATTTTTCTTCCTTTCAAATTTTAGTGCCCCTTTGAAAATGATATCACCCCACGTTTTGACTCTGAGAAAATTTTTAGTTTCAATTACCAACGTTTTGATTTCGTATCAATTTATTCTGGAAACGACTAGCTTTAAGAATTTTATATATTCATGTAATTGTTATTTTCTTTTACTAATTTGCAATCTTTCAATATTATTGGTAATGATTATTATTAATGATTATATTCTTCAATTCTAATATTTTTTTTTTTTAATTAAAAAGACCACCGTCACAGTAGAGCCTAACCCGCTCCACGACAGCGCCCGACCAGCGCCAAATCAACCAAAAGGCAACTGAGAGTCCCGCACAGCACCATCTCTCAGACTCCATCAACCACATTCTACTCACACCTGTGATTGAGTTGGATGTCACAATCATCGGCTTACATCATATTGGCGCCCAACGTGAAGCACCCAGATTCAAACTTTGTACAGCGCCTTACTAGCTCCTGGCCAGCGCGCCATTTGCGCCTGACCGGTCTCACAATCTTCGCAACTCAATTATCTGGACAATCCTCAACACCAACATTTCCACACCTGTGATTAAGTCGGCCACCCCCAAAAATCGGCTTACATCATATTGGCGCCCAACATGGGGCATCCACCTTCCAACTTCGTCCAGCCGACGCCTGACCGGCCCCGCAATAGCGCCTGACTAGCGCCGCACCAGTACCTGGCGAGTGGCCCATCTGCGCCCGACCAGCCTTCCAACCCGAACTGTCAAGAATATTCATACTCCACATACATCTCACCGACACCTGTGAATAAGTCGGCCACCCACAAAACCGGCTTACATCAATATTGATTTTCATATCAGACTTGCCAAATTCGAAAGAGCATATTTAATTTGGTAGTTAAAATCGTAGAATAGGCCACGATCTGGACGACTAAGAAAGGTGGGCCAGTGATTTGGCTACCTGAACCCAGCTGAAAATTCCTGCACAGGAACCTCGGAGGATCCTGCATATTTTCCTGTACACAAACCTGTACACGAACCCATACATGTAATCTTGACGGTTACTGCGCAGGAGTTTGTCGAAGGAAACTATACATGATCCTGTAGAGGAACCTTCACTGAAAAAGGAACCTTTGTCTGATCCTGTACATATTCTTGTACAGGTTCCTTTGCACAGTAAATTGAGGCGCGGGTTCCCGTACAGTCATCTACAGAAAAACATCGCGATAGCTCATGTTGTTTAAAGATATAAGGTTGCCTTGCTTTTGTTCTCTTAAAGATCGAACTCACTATCGAGAGAGCCAAGCCGCTAGCGAACCTTCGCAGACTAGTTCCTATGCAGGTTCATGTATAGGATCCTAAACAGGTTCCGATACATAAACCCGCCTCTCAATTCGCTCTGTGAAGGCACTTGTACAGGATCATTTAAAGTTTAGCTTGCATACGGGTTCTTTTTCAGGATCATGAACAGTTTTCTTCACCAAATTCCTGCACAAGAACCGTGAAGATTACCTGTACAATTTTGTCTACAGGTTAGTGTACGGGAACATCTGTAGGATTCCTTGAGTTTCCTGTACAGGAATTTCAAGCTGGGAAGTCAAATCAGTCATGATCTAGCCATCTAAGGGAATAGTGCAAGGGATTTGGCGAACTTAGCCAACAACAATCGATGAGTTCACCATCAAAGGAGAGACCAGTCCGTGATCCATCAAACTGAGGCATGATTAGTCAGTGATCCAACCATCTAAGAGAAGATCAGTCAATGACCGAGACAACTGAGGCAAGATCAGTCAGTAATGTAACCGTCTAAGGTAAGATCTGTCAGTGATCCAGCGAACTAATGCAAGATCAGTCGGACATTCGGAGAACTGAAGAACGATAAGTTCGTGATCCAGCCCACTCAGGTAAGAATAGTCAATTCTTGAACCATTTACTGGATGATCAGTAAATTATCCCTACAACTAAGGGAAGATCAGTAGGATATCCTGAAGTTTGGGGAAAGATCAGTGAAGGATCTAAACAAATGAGGCGAGCCCTTTCAGTGATCAGCGTGAACTAAGGCACGATCAATTCGTGGGCTACCAACTAAGGCCACACCCTTAAGTGATCTGGCGAAATATGGTAACATCAGTCCATGATCCAACCATCCAAATCAAGATAAGTCAGTGATCCAGCAAAGCAAGGCATAATCAGTTGGTGATCCTATCACCTACGGCAAGATCTGTGTCTGATCCTTCAAAATGAGATAAGATTAGTCAGTGATCCAGCCAATTAAGGCAAGATTAGTCAATCATTTAACCACCCAAGAGGAAGGTTAGCCAGGCTTCTGGTAAATTAAATGAAGAACGGTCAGTGATCCAACCAACTAAGGTGTGATGAGTTAAGTGTCCAGCGGACTGAGGAATGATCATTCGGTGATTCTTACAACTAAGACTAGATCAGTCAGTAATCTAACTAACTCAGAAAAGATCAGTCAGATCAGAATACAGATGGAAGCTTAAACTTGAGAGCCCTAAACTTTTTCCATATACTTGACGAATTCCCTAAAGAGCTCTATTTACTAATTACTCTAATTACTATTTACTAATATTTACTTCAAATCAAGTATGGTCAGCATAACTGGCAGACTTGTGGAGACCGGAAGATTCTTTCTATGATTCTTCAGATTCTTGTCTATGATTCTTACTGAATCACAAATTGCATTTTCTGCATGTGCATTTGGATTAATTTCGTACGAGCACATGATGACAGACTTCTGCTGGATGTTGAAAACTGACTGTAAGAGAAAAGGACCGAAGTACAGTGTACGTACTTCATTATTCACGCAATGTTAAACTTGTCAGTAAGAGCAGACGACCAACATAATAAAATTCCAATCTTCTCCTTCCAACAATACTGGTGGAGCAACTTAAGCTAATGAAGGATAACACAGATTAAATTGATTCCTTGTGAGACCTGGATACATTATCTGCATGATGTTCAACGTGATAAGAGTGATGTTATACCTGAAAACCCTGACCTGCTGGGGAAAACAAAATGAATATTAAGTTAAAAATTTAGTGGCGTTTGAACCATCTTCAATTGGAGTACATAATGTTATTACACACTAACCCTTTGTCGCTACAGTGCTGGTGTTTCACGCTTAGGGCTCGCGCTCAACTCCACATAAAAAATATATAATAATGAACATTTGTAGGAGGCGTTTGCAATGTAGATCTAGCGAGTATCTAAGAACAACTAATTGTATTGTTAAATAAGTAGAGAAGAAAGCGTATCCTTGGATTTTTTAACATCGTTCTGAATTCATCGTAGTTCAGGGCAAGTTTATTCTTTTAAATTGCCAGTTGTCTGGCCGCAAAGCGAAGAAAACGATTTTAAGTTCTCTCTAATCTTATTTCATGATTCATATCAAATGAAAAGTAGATAATTGAAGCATATTAGGGATATTCTGTAGTGTTTCAATCAGGCCCAGAATCGACCTGTTCGATACTCTAGGTGTTGAATGGAATACTTTCCATGAAATTATTTTCCGCTCGGAGAGATTGTAGTCAGATCGTAGACAGATTGTAGTAGCGAGAGAAGTGTGTAAAGCGCATTTATTTGGTAGCCTGATTCTATTGAATGTGTTACAAGGTGCGTAAAAAAGCACAAAATAATCATGATGGATCACCCACTCAAGAAGCCATGCTTATCAGCAATGAAACAGGTAGGTGTACTACCAAGAACGACGCCGACGCCTTTAT
Organism: Andricus quercusramuli; assembly: GCA_932178445.1. Taxonomy (NCBI): domain Eukaryota; kingdom Metazoa; phylum Arthropoda; class Insecta; order Hymenoptera; family Cynipidae; genus Andricus; species Andricus quercusramuli. Next base: position 73,141 of record CAKNXH010000922.1, read on the forward strand.
TGATATCGACTAGGCAAATAGATACCATCAGTTAGCGTAAACTGGACAGCAGTTTTGGACGGACCACTATAAAAATCACTAGTATCAGCTTCTTTGATTTTAAGGAATATCCTGTTGGTCAGAATGTTAGTACTACACCTAAAATTTACAAACTATTTGATCATACGGTCCAATGAAAAGCAATGGATTCAGATGTCAAAGAATTATAATTTTATTTATAAATATTAAAGCAACGTACGTTTCGACCTCACGTTGCAAGTCTTCTTCAAAGGTAAATATAACTTAAGTCAAAGTTAATTGAAACGATAGAAGCCTCGGTGGCTCAGACGGTAGCGCGTCGGACTTCCATGCAGGAGGGCTGGGGTTCGATCCCTGAGCCGGGTACCAATGGAAATTTTTCTATGTACTTCCACCGGGGCTTCGGTGGTTTGGAACCCACTTTACACTGTAGGTCCTCTCAGAAAAAGCTGGTATCGTACCAAGGTGTGGCTCCATGTCGAGGGGAATAACCTTGGAGGTCGAAGCCGATTCTTTGAAGACTCCAAAATGAGTCAGCGTTCTTCTTGCGCTTGGGGGCTTCTACAGGAGGTACCACGCTTGATGGTCGCTGGCCGATTTCGAGTAATGAACACACACATACACTTACATAACACATCAGGATAGTGCATCGAATCTGTGAATCTACCTAATGACCTCAGAGGGATCGCTCCGTACACGCTAGCCCTCTAGGGAGGCTTTAATATCCGATAGGTATGCCCGGCACACAAGAGGTATAATCTCAGAACGTTGATAACAATGAAACCCCACCGAGATCCAAAAACACTCGGCGAAGGATGGCCGGATTCAGAGTACTGCCTTGAGAATAAACACGGGTGTGGCACAATAGACTTCATAGCTTGAGCGCCAGGGGTTGGGCCCCCCCCCCCCCCGCCTACATTACAACTAAAGTTATATACAATTCTTCACCTGTAAGAATAATGAAAAATCCTGAAAAATTTTGAAACGTTGCTACTGATAAGAAAACATAATTTTGGTCTTCAACAAAAATTAGTCTTTTCTATATTTTTTCCTTACAAAACGAAGTTTCCAAGGATAGTCCTCATTTATAACAAACGAAGATTGGATTTAGTTAGGACATACATTGAAAACATTGAATTGAAACCTGAAAAATTTGCAGAGGCTCCAATATTATGAGAAAACTACATTTTCAAAACAAACGACGAAGTATTGTGTTCTGGAAGGACAAACATAGACTATATATTGTAAAAATTTCATATTTTTCTTGTGCTTTTACTCAAATTGAATTATGGAATGGACGATTTTAAATAACATGTTATTCACATTTAGTACAGTAAAATTTGATAAGATTGACTTTTTGTTGCCTATGGATGTTTCCTCGATTTCCTGTTGATTCCATCAGACAACGGCGCCGCTAAACATGTTTATTTTCGCCCGTCTTGGAATCCTATATAGACGCGTATATATTCCACGAAGAATTGTATTATCATGTTCTAGTATTGCAAGGATATCACCGGACGATGTTGAAAAAACATTTCACTCTTCAGTTGGCATAGACGCAGGGGCATTACGTGCTACTCTCAATTAAATTCGTTTATCAACAGGGAAAATCTATCTGCGAATTTCAAATAAACGGTGCCGATTCGTGCAAGGAATAACCTGAATACTGCTAATCTCTGCAGGATCATATCCAAGTATGAGTGAAGAGCGATTCCTGCGAAGAGGAGACCTGGACCTGGCACGAAGAGAAGGGTCGGCAGCAGGTGGAGATCTGACAGAAGAATGAGGTCTGCCAAGAGGAAAGGACCTGTGAGTAGAATCAGAATGTGTGAGTTCTCCGTATGGATAGCTCTTTGTATTACTTTACGCTGATAATACCTTTAAGTATACAATTTTATGTTAGTATTGAACATGGGCCATCGCTGAATCAAAATTCAAAAATGACTAATATCAAAATTTAGTTGAATGAATGAACTTAACAGAAAGTTCTTCCCTATTCCGATTCCACACCCAACGAAAATAAACTGATTGCGGAGGTTTGAGAGAAATTCTCTAGGAGCCCCGTGAATCTCACATTGCGACAATCACCAATAAACTGACAATCATTAACAAACTAACATAATACTACATTTCGCTGCGGTTTGATTTCTTTAGCTTAGACGAAACCTTGCAGAACATTGTCGAAAATTTCAATCGTTAGATACAATCATAACTATAAAGCTACTGCTATACAAATAAAAATACACGGGAAACCATGCGCCATAGTATAGCTCTATCAGACTCCCTCTCGCGAATTTATAAAAAAATGATTACAGAAAAATATTAAAACTTGCACCCTCGGTAATTGCTGCAATGGACCTAAATGCAAAACACTCAGCTTCGAATAGTAGAACAACTAAAAAAATCAGAAAACAATTGTTTGAATTCATAAACGACCAGTGACTTTGCAATTTCCAAAAATAACTTCTACAATCACGACACTCTCACCATTAATAAATTAGACTTAGATCATCGACCAGTTCTTCTAAGCCTTTTCACTAACTGTGTAAAAGCCCAAAACGCCTCGCTATAATTTTGCGAAAGGCATATTCGCAAAACATTCAACTTGGCCCTAGAAACACATGTTAATTTCGAACACTCAATAGCAAACACTACTCACATTGACGAAGCCGTAACTAATCTCACCTCTAGCATAAAAACTGCCATTCACACTTTAGTTTCTCAGACCACCACTAACAAATACGATCCACCTTTCAGCCCCGAGATTGAAGACCTTATCCAAACTCGCAATAAACTCTGCCGAAAGCATAAAAAAACTACAAACTGTATCCCTAAAAACATCATCAACCACCTTCGGAAAACTATCGCAATCAAAGTTCGAGAGCACAGATGCAAAAATTGGACTAAAGAAGTCCGTGAATTTAAAATACAAAATAACTCTACACATCGTATGACTAAAGCCCTATCGAAGTCGCGAACTAATATTTCCCCTCTCAAAAATCCAGATCAAACGTTTGCGCTTTCTCCTAGCGATAAAGCAAATCTCCTAGCACAAAATTATGAAAGTAACTTCGCTTCACATGATCAGCCATCTGACACTCAACACATTGCTAAATGTGAACGAATTGTCTCCGATTTTCTTAAAATCCCAAGTACCGATAACTTTAAAAAAAATAACCCATAAGGAACTAACAAAACAAATTCAAACTACTGAAAACAACAAAGCCCTCGGTCCTGATTCAACTTCAAACTTAGTCCTCGTGATCTCGTGTCTCACTCTCCTCGCCACTATCTTCAGTGCTTGATTTAATTAAGCTACTTTCCCAATTCATGAAAAATAGCTTACATTTTAGTTTTTCAAGAAAAAAAGCAAGGATCCATATCATCCAACCAGCTACAGACCCACTAGCCTTCTAAATACAATGAGCAAAATTTTTGAAAAAATAATACTCGCGTATTCTATCCCCTCGAGGATAACAGCATCCTCAAACCACAACAATACGGTTTTCGAAAGGGTCACTCTACGCAGCACATGATGCTTACGCTTACTGAAGCCAATAGCTCAAATTTCAATCGAGGAAAACATACTGGAGCTGTTTTCCTCGATGTAGAAAAAGCCTTATCTCCAACAGAAAATTATCAGTCAAAATAGGCCAGACACTCTCAAAAGAGAAACCCATCTGAGCGGATGTGCTCCAAGGCAGTATTCTAGGACTGGTATTCTTTATTATCTACATTAACGACATCCCTGAGGTCCCCGAAGTTACAATTGGATTGCATGCAGACGACACCGAACTATTTACTTCTTCTTGGTCAGTTCCGAAAATCTTGAGATTACTTAACAAAGCTCTTGAAATCATTAAGGCATGGTCTAAGCTTTGGAGAATAAGAATTAATGTACCAAATTCAGAATCAACACTTTTCTCAGTCAGAAAGCCTGCTGAAATAGATCCACCAAAAATGTTTAATGAACCAATAGAAAGGAAGAATTCTGTAAAATACCGAGGGGTAAACTTGATAAACGTCTTAATTGGAAGCAGCATATCCATGGAACTAAAGGGAAATCTCGCAGGGTCATCCCACGTTTGAATCCTATTATTAATGGACATTCGAGTCTAAAACCTGAAAATGGTGTCCTCATTTACAAAATATTTATTTGATCAATTATAACCTATGCCTATACAATCTGGGGAGGTGCGTCTAAAAGTAACATCAATCACGTCCATATAATAGAAAATAAATTTCTAAGACGTATTACAAAAACTCCTAGATATACTAAGAACTTTGTTCTCCACAGAGAATTTTAATTACCTTACATTTCAGAGTATATCAAAGAAACCGTCACTAAATTCTATGTATCTACATCATTATCATCTTTTGAACATATCTTCTCTCTAGGGAAATATAATTTTGGTCACCTTCGCAATCACGCGATGCCAAAGACTTCCTCATGAAATAAGTCAACGAGCAACTTCCTTTTTTCGACCCCTCTACCCCCTTCCCACTCTTCTTCTTTACTTTTCTTTCATAAAATAAATTATCAGATTTTTGTGGTTTCTTCTCGCCTGTGGGCTTCTTCCCCACATATAACAAATGTCACTTTGAATTCCATTCATATCAAATTTCTCTCAGATTGTGTAATGATGCCCGAACGGGTAACGCACAACAACTTCTTCTGGTCCGACAATTCTTCGGGAAGATCATAAATCGCGAGTGCGCAAATGGCGTTGCTTCGCCGCGCCATCCGCCCACTCCCGTGTCTCCTTCTTAGTAATAAATTGGCAATAAACCAATTTCGCGGTGCTTGAGGCCCCCTCATCCTCACCCCGTTTTTTCAAATTCGGGAAGATAACAAATTCGAGGGAATAATAAAATGTCTAGTGACACTTTTCGATGAGGCCTCGTCAAATTTCTTTGAATTTTGCCATAATCAAAAAGCGGTATCATTCTTTTTGGTAGAAATCTTCCGGAGAGAAACAGAAATTTTGTTCGAACTTTTGAAAACAACCATTTTTAAATTAAAAAAATGTATGTTTCCTATGAAGTACCTTAGTGTTTTCAAATAGAGGCATATTTCTAATCAGGCATCTTGGAACTCTAAAGAACAATTTCTTAAAAATTTTGCACTTATCAAAATGTAAAAATTTTAAGGTTTTTGATTTTCTGGAAATTCTATTTTAATAGAACAGCATAATTCTTTTTCAAAATGAGGGGATTATATGAAGTTGGCATCCCATTTTTTCAATTATGTTTTTGAAATTTGTGTTGTTACGAATGTAATTTCGTGAAGATTTGAGTGTCTGGCGTGAAGCAACCAAATCTCAAACTTACACGACAAGGCTGACGCAGAGTACTTTCCTGCTTTTGAAATCCATACAAATTCCGTATGAATAGGGACACTTTTCGAATTCCTTTCTCCAGTAAAATTATATTCTGAATAAACTGCAGATCAGGTCGTACAAATTCTGATTTGCTTATGGCTTTAAAAAATCTACTCAACATTACGTATGCATTATATGATTATATTCACCAATGGAATTGATGATAGTCGCCAGGGATATAACGAGCGTATAAAACATCTTCATCTTCTCGGAATAGACGAAATACTGATCAGTATGCAGTATGAAAGGATTTTCTTTACACTGTAACTAATGAATATTCGAGTGCTTCATCAGTTCTTATATACAAAATCCCATAGTCGTTACCTCACAGATGATAAGCCTCGACCTTGTCATTCTGAGATGTTTGTATTTCATCAGAGTCAAATTCGTGGAAGCAAATTAATTAATTAATCTCTTGTAACTGATATCACAATTTATTTAATTAATGACTTTTTGAAAAATTACGGTGCCCACGTGAAAAATGGATATAATGTTTACTATAAAGTCTCATTTGAATCAATAATATGGGCAAAATCTTCAAAATATGGATTTGCAGTAAAATTTATGTTGAATATTATTATCAAAAAATCAGATTTTCGGAACCTTCAGAGAGATATATGATATAGCTGATATGAAAAATTTGAAAGTCTGAACATAGTGATAATTAAATAGGAATAGTTTTGACGTTTTTCTTACTCACCAATAAATTCCATGATACGTTTCAATTTTGTATGACATTTGATACTCACGTAGTCACCTAACTAATTCGATGATATGAAAATCCATTAATCAGAGACACATTTTGCTGTCTAAAAGATTCTGGACCTTTTTTAATTTTGTTGATTCGATTTATCAGTGTTTTTCTGTTTAAACTGAAAAATTTTTTCCGTGTGGTTTTTTATAACAAAACTATGGCAGATGAAAATGAACAGCATAAACAACATATTACGCAAAGCCGATTTTTTCACCCTACCATTCACCTACTAGGCTGCTGCCAAGTGCATGATGAAGGAAACTACAGCTTAAGATCATCTCCTAGAATCCAATTTAACAAGACTTCCAAATTTGTATTTCTGTCATTAAGTATATGGAAACTGTTCTTTAAGCGGCCGCCGCCCCTCACCCTTTGCGGCCGGAGGCGGCCACCTACTCTGCCTCCACCTGTAGCGGCCCCTGCAACAATGGAATCTTGTCAGTTGGAACTGAAGGCTGAGAATCTCGTACATGCTTATCCTGAAGATTTAGAATTAAATTTAGTTAATGAATCAATACACGTTGCCACTTTTGCAAAACAGTACGAAAAGAAGACGGGTGAATCGAATGACATTTTTCTCTATCGGATAATTTTGCAAAATAATGTGCAATCTACATTTTGAAATGCCGGAGTAGCACTTCGGATATATTCATCGATGATGGTAACAAATTGGAGCGGGGAAAGATCTCTATCGCAACTGAAGATAATTAAGAACAGATTGCGAACAATAATGAATCAAGAACGCTTGTCGAATCTAATGCTTCTCAGTTTGGAAAGCGACATACTTCGCGCTATGAATTTTGATCATATTGTCAAAACTTTGCATATAAGGAATCGCGCAAAGTTCCTTTTGCTTAGAATTACGAAAAGATTGTATGTGGATGAAACACTGTACAACAATAAAAATTTAATATATTGTGCGTAAGCATATCGTTTCACTTGAGTATACTTCATTATTTCCAGAAAAGTTTTAGGAGCCCCCACCAAATGTTGGCCCCAGGGCCTCCGAATTCTAAATGCGGCCCTGACCTGCGGACTTAAGTCATAAAGAATGTTAGTTATTCCTTTTCTCGCTAGGGTCGCCCAAAGAAAACTCTAGCGGAGGCGCATGAATATATCCCAAATTCCATATTACCTAATTTTCATTTGACCGAATATCAAGTTGCCGAACAATCATTTATTATAATTTTTTGTAGAATTGTCAACTCACATAACCTCTATTTGTTCTAACTACAAATTATCATAATTTCTACTATACCGAATTCTCGTATGGCATAATTTTCGTATTTTTGAATTTTCATTAACCATAATAATATTTATTTATCCCAATTTTAATTTCATCTAATTTTTGTGTTTCCAGACTTATTTTCGATATACATGTCATTTTTCCGAATTTCCACATAACTTAATATTCATTTAGACGAATTTCTATTCGTCATATTTTACATTTATTCAAATTATCATTTGTCATACATTTTATTTTCCCTAATTTTCATTTATCTCAATGTCTAGGTATCCGAACTTGCATGCGCCATAATTTCCATGCCACAAAAATTTCATGTGTTCCACCACACTTCCGTTTACTTTCGAAGTAGTTGTTTCCTATATAGATGTATTAAGTCTGGCCGGTAAGTTATGTGAAGATGGCGCTGTGGAACACTTCCTACGATACCAAATACATTAAGCGCGAAATTCAAAAGGGGGCTTTGTTTACAAATGCACTATCAAGATGCAGCTAATGTGTTCAATCGGTAACATGTCCTTAACACTAATTCGCGAACATTCGCGAAAAATCGATGAAAAACACATTAGCTGCATTTTGATCATACAGTTCTGAACAGAGACCTCATTTGAATTTCGCGCCTAATGTATTTAGTATAGTAGGAAGTGTTTTACAGCGTCATCTTCACCTGACTCGCCAGACTAAATACATCTAGATGGGAAACGAGAATTTAAGTTTGAGTTATATACCGGAGAATATGATAGAATTTAGAAGATTTGAAATGAATTTAAGAATTCACGATGTTCAACTATATTGCTATTGATAACCTTATGTACCTAGTTACATATAAGTTATTTACAAATGTAAATATATTTATATTATTATTATAGATTAGCAGTTCGAACTCGAAAGTTCATTGCCTCATCTACCCGAGACCGACACACATCTCTGTCCTGTGCATCCTCCATCCAGTTTAAGTAATCATGTCCTAGTTCTTTTAGATCATCCCTTACATTTTTCTCCCATCTGTTTCTCGGTCTACCTAGGGGTCTCTTACCAGTCGACCTCCCTCTTAAAACTTGCGCCGCTGTTCTTTCATTGCCCATTATTGCTACATGCCCCACCCATCTTAATTTACGCGCTTTCAGTGCTCTATTAATATTTCCTGACCCGTAGAGGGCATTCAGTTCATCATTATGCAGTTTTCTTCATTCGCCAGTCTCTTTGTCCCTCTTTGGACCATAGATTTTCCTAAGTACTTTATTTTCAAAAACTCTAAACCTATTCTCCTCTCCTTTCGTCAGCGCCCACGTTTCACACCCGTACATGACGACCGGCATTATTATTGTTTTGTACATTCTTACTTTGATGTTTCTAGATAGCAATCGCGATTTTAGTAGTGTGTTTGCTGCATAATAGCACCCATTGCCAGCGTGCAGCCGCGCGTTGATTTCCGTTTTGATATATATTTTGTCTTCGATTTGCTAACTTCCAAGCCAATATCTTTGGCTTTTGAGATCAGGATTTCTGCATTTTTCGCTACGGTTTCTTTATCATCCCCTAGTAAGTCGAGATCATCCGCATACCCAATAATTTGTATTATACCATTGAGGGTAGCACCGGTCGGATTCACTTGTACTTGTCTGACCACGTACTCAAGTTAAAAAGGACGCACGAAAGTGCATCGCTCTGTTTTAGGCCATCGCGGATCGAAAACTCTTCAGATAAACTTCCGTTTGCCCGAATTCTACCCCTACTGCTGCTTGAACGAATTGCGATAAGTCTAACTAATTTTTTTGGAGCACCCAAGAACTCTAGGATCCAGTACATTCGTGCTCGTATAATAGAGTCGTAAGCTTTTTTGAAATCGATAAATAGCTGATGCACTACTTCATTAAATTCCCATTTTTTTCTAATAGTTGTCTAATTGTAAATATTTGATCACTTGTAGATCGGTTTCGGCGGAATCCACATCGGTAATCCCCAATGATTTCCTCAGCGAAAGGAGTTAGTCTACTTAAGGCTACATTGGACAGGATCTTATAACCCAAAGGCACAAGTGAAATTCCCCGATAATTATTACAGTTCGCTTTATCGCCTTCTGTAAAGATAGGAATAATAATAGAGGTATTCCATTCCTCCGGCATTTGTTGTGTTTTCCAAACTTTGCGTATTAATGTACAAATTTGCCTTGTGAAGCAGGGGCCTCCATTTTTTATCAGTTCTGACGGAAGGTCGTCGATGCCCGCGGCTTTGTTATTTTTCAGCTTCTTTATGTCCATTCCTATTTCTATATCAAAAGGATCATCAATTAATAGATCAGCAGTGTGGATTTCGCCGAGATTACCTTCAACGGGGGCTTCGCGTACATTTAATAGTTTATCGAAATAGTCTTTCCATAAATTCAGTCTCTCTGTCGCATCGGCTACTGGATTGCCATTTTCGTCCCTCATTACTTCCGTTCTACTTTTAAAGCCTTTCCTTATAAAATTGATTCCACTGTACATCTCACGCGGGCTATTTTGTTCATTGTGCGTTTCTATTGCTAGTATTTTATTCGTTTCTTAATCCCTTTTCTTGGATCTGTAAAGCCTATTGGTACTTTTACTAATCTCGAGATACTTCTTATGTGTTTGATCGCACTTATTTTGTGAACTACTTAGTCTGGCCTGCCGACGTTTTTCGAAGCAGAGTCTGCACTCTTCGTCAAACCATGGTTTGCTTTTGGTTACTTTCTTGAAACCTACCGTAAGTTTCGCGGCTGTCTTTGTCGCCTTTTTCATATTACTCCACAGGGTTTTCGGGTCCTCCTCGCAATTATTGTTATCGTCTCTCTGTTCTTGGAGAGCGTCGAAACTATTAGAACTCCCAACTTGATAATTCAATGTTTCTGTTGCTGTTTTGAACTTATCTATGTTGAAACGAACTGTTGGCCCTATGCGGCTTGTTTTCTTACTTAACGCTAGCCTAGATCTTAGTTTTACTATCACGAGAAAATGGTCTGAATTTAAATCCGCTCCCCTATACGATCTTATATCGAGAATGTATGCATGACGTCTTCTGTCAATTAGAACGTGATCAATCTGATTGTGAGTGATACCATCTGGTGATGTCGAGGTGGCCTTATGTATATTTTTATGCTTGACATATGTGATTTTGACAACGAGGTTCTTTGAAGCTGTAAAGATTATTACTCTAGTTCCATTATCATTACTGACGTCATGCAAACTTTCTGATCCTATTGTAGGCCTATACATCGGTTCTTTTCCAATTTTCGCGTTGAAATCTCCCAATACTATTTTTGCGTCAAAAGTTGAGAACTTGTTCAAAAACCTGCTCGATTGTTTCGTAAAGAAGATTTTTAGTGTCTTCGTCTTTGTCTTCGGTAGGACAGTGCACACTGATTAATACCTGTTTGCTGAAATTACCCTTTAGTACAATATATGATAACCGATCCTTAATTAATTGCATGTCGATAACCGCTCGTGAAATTCGTTTATTAATAAGAAAACCGGTACCCAGTGTGCGCCCCTTAGCTCCCCCATAGTGAAAAGTATAGTTATCCTTAGAAATTGACGCAAAATCGCCCGGCCAGCAGGTTTGTTGAAGTGCTATTAAGTCAGTTTTATAATCATTTGCTATCTTGAGGAGTTCGCTAAATCCGCCAGTATCTAGACTACGCGCGTTTAAAATTCCCACCCTTAGATCTTCAACTTTAGTTTTTTGTTTTTGCAAGTTAGCCATGGTAGTTTCAAGATAATCCGCACGTTAGGATCCTATTCCGATCGTAGGTGAGTCCACTGTCCCAGGAGTGATAACCTCCCATACCTCCCTAGGTCTAAGTATGGGAGCTTTCCGATTCTAACAAGGACCACGTCAACTTGTCAGACACATTACAGTTTCATCCTCGTATCCTAACGTCCCCCTGCAAGGCAGCGCGCCTACTGGCATCAATACCCCTTTGGCCCTATACAGGCAAATCATTCCACACATCCCTTGCGGGCAGTGTCATCGCTGCGGTGTTCGATGGGGCAGCAGGATTTTTCCCTTACAAGATTTTTAGTTTTGGTTCGGGTAGTGTTTTGTTTCTAGGTGAATATTTTCTACCAGTGATTCGGCTCACCACACCCACGACTGGTTCCTATCGTCTGTCCGCGACTGCTTATTCTTGTATTCGCAGTTAACCTGAGGGGCTGTTCAGCCTTACGGGCCGTTCCTCTATCCGCAACCCGAGGACGCGCTGCGTAGTGGTGATAGGCACCCACCGAGCAGAAATATATTTATAAATAAATAAAAATACATAGAAAAAGTTTTACTATTAAAATATTAGAATTTTGAGTTGTAAATTATCCAAATATGAATTTACCGAAAAATCATCAATATTGAGTTGAAAGTTTTGGTTATATGTTGACTTCGGATCGTTCTCATAAATTCTCAAAGAATTCATGCACCGGCCATATTCTCTGTAATATTCTCATTCTCAATAACGTTCTAAAAGTAATATAACCGACTTCGACTTCAAAACTGAACGGAAGTCTGGAAGGACAAATGAAATTTCTGTGACATGGAATTTATGACGCATGACAGTTTGGATGCCTAGACATTAGGATAAATAAAAATTTGGGAAAATGAAATTCATGACAAATAATAATTCAGATAAATGTAAAATATGATAAATCGAAATTCGTCCAAGTGAATATTAGGTTATGTGTGAATTCTGAAAACTGGCATTTATGTCGAGTACAAATTCGGAAAAACAAAAATTAGAATAAATTGAAATTAGGAGGAATGAATTTTATAGTGAATAAAATCCGAAAATCCAAAAATTGTGCCATATGAGAATTCGGTATAACAGAAATTATGATAATTGGTAGTTAGGACAAATAGAGGTTGTCTGAGTTGACAATTCGGGAAAATAAAGATTATAATGAACGATTGTGCGGCAACTTGATTTTCGGTCAAATGAAACTTAGGTAATATGGAATTTGGGGTATATTCATGCGCCTTCTCCCGCGTGGCCAGTAAGTGACGAAAGAAAAATCCGAGCTCGACAACTGCTTCAGCTGTTCCCTGCTTCGTTGAATAATAGGTTTTCACCACAACGGTGCTAACGAGGCGCATTTTTTTCTTTCAATTGCTACATGAAAAAATAGAATTTTCTCTGAGAAAAGCGGCCTTTACAGAGAATTTTTATACTCTATAGATTATTTATACAGAAAATCAGACAAAATGCCTCACCGTTTACAGACGATTTCCAGGGCCCTCAAAGAGGGCTTCTTCAATAATGTATTTCCGGAAATTAGTATTTTGATATGAGATCCTGTAAGAATGAAACTGACACATTATTTCTCCGCCCTCCTTATGTCAAAATTCTTTTTCGAGAAACAATCCTCAAAACTATTATGAGAGCGTGATTTTGACTGTGTTGATTGAAAACCACTATAATTTACTTGCACCTTTACTTTGCTCAGTTAACTCGTTCAAGTCTCCTTCAAAAGAAAGAAAGAAACACTGAGTCACACGAACGACTGAGGCTGCCGGCAGAAGTTTTCACCACGTCCTGATTGGTGAAAAATATGTCAAGAAACAGTTCCTGAAAAAATCTCGAAAACAAAATTATTTAATATTTAAATTATTATTCAAATATGTATGAAAACCTTAATATTGGTAATAGATATAATACACCGAGAAAAATCACTTGTACGTACAACAAAATAATTTCGATGGTATACGTATAATACATTTTTTCATGAACATTTGGTTCGGACTTCTTCTGGTTACGCTATCATTTACTTTACCTAAATATATAGGTTTGTCTGTATTTCAGTGTTATAACTATCGGTGTTCCATGTGTTCCAAGAGAAAGAAAGACCTGATAATCTATCCCTCACTCTAAAAATTATGTGTTTTTTTAAGGAGAGGGGAAAGTCTTCTTCTTCCGAACACAAGTTTCCCGACAGAAGTAAATAAAATTCCAAGATACAAGTATTCATTCAATTGTTCTGGCCTCTCATCGTCTGAGGCTATGATGCACACTGTTTTCTCTCCCTTTTCTTCAAAAAACATAATTTTGGTTGTTTTGACGTTAATTTCAAACCCAATGTTCTTCATACTAGTATTTAGTTCGCTTAATATCCTATGCCAGCCTTAGCTGATTCTACCGTTATAACAGTATCGTATGCAAACCTTAAATTATCCAGAAATATAATAAACAGCCAAGAGAACGTACCGCATCCTTATTGAAGAGTTGCCCCAATAATAAATCAGTCACTCAGATGTCCATTTGATTGTCAGAAGCTATCCAGTAACTCCATATTTTTTCCGTATTTTCGAAGTTCAATTCTATTCTTTCTATCGACCATTTTTCCAGGTCTACAAATGCACAGATAACTTTGTTTTTCACTCTAAAACTTTTTTCTGTGATCTGTCTCGAACTATATTCCGGATCCGCGCATGATCTTCCTAGCATACTTCCGCCTTCGACTTTCCAAATCTTCAATTCTGTTATTTGCGTTACCTGACGGATAAGTATTTTTGAATCTAATTTGCCGGCGACACTTACTAAGCTGGTATCTCTATGATTATTGCAGTTACCTTTATAATTCTCTTTGTACATGATAACGATGATAGCTTTTTTCAGTCATCTGGAACATGCCTCATCACGATACATATATTTTTAGCAACTCGCTCAGCCAACAGATTCATTCAACCGGGTTTTCCAGCGTATCGTCTTCCATGTAACAGTTGCGCTGCTCCATATGTTCATCTACCAATAACTTCTTGAAAAAGTCTCTCAAAGCATCCTTTGTTCCATCCATATAATATAGCATGTCACCCTTGCTATTCCTGCTGCCGACTAACTCTGCACTGTTACTTCCTTTCCTAGTGATCTAGAGCTATTTATTTGCATTTTTTCCTTGGTTGTTGTTTCCGCTATTGTTGCTGCTGATGTAATTTGAGTTTTCGGCCGTCGTTGTAAATAGAAAAACTTTTTTGACGAACACATCAAATTAAATAATGAAAAGTCTCCAGCGGCCTTTTTAGTCTGAACCCAATTGTTTTACGAAGTACTCAAGATCGCGATGCGACGTTTCGGTTCTGGAATCGAACGCTGCTTAGGCATTGACTTTGTTGTTACTATTGTTGTTGGTGATAGTGTAATTTGAGTTTTTCACTATCGCTTAAAGTAGAAAAATTTCTGGGTGATCGGTAAATTAAAAGATCACTAAAAAGATAATTCAATTAGTAAAAGAAAATTTTTGAAAATAACTTTACATATTTTGCGAATGTTTAAAAAGTACCTATACTTTTTGAATTTTCTAGAGAAAATCTGATTAGTACGACGGATCGCTGCAAGTCATTCAGTAAATATAACATTTTGTTGTATTTATTATAGAGAACGTGATTTAAAAGTTTGAAGAAGGGACTAAAAGGTGTTTAAAAGTCATATAATTCCACTAGAACCAGGATTTGTAAAGTATATTAGTGCGAATGTTTCAAAAGTCGATTCTTTGCCACGTCAATTAAGAACGGCAGAAGTTTGATGAGGAAACATCTCACATTTAAGCCCTTGAATTACATCATTGATTACTATATGTTTGAGGTTCAATTTTCAAGCAAAAATTGTATTTTTACTGAGATTTGCTTACGACTAGCTGCTACTTTCCGAAAATTTCAAGTAAAGTAATATCTCTGTGAGAAATCGTGATTTGAATTTTCGTCAGCTGTCTGGTAAATACTTGGTTAGTCAATAGAGCAAATGCAGACCATTATTCTGATTGCTTGAGCGGTTTATAGGGATTTTGATACTTTTTCCCTGATATTTTTTCTTATGAATGAAATAATCAAATAATGGCTTAAATACCGCTCTCATGCTGTTTTTCACGCATCGCTGAGCACCGCCTTTCTCTCAGTCTTGCGGTCCTTGCATCACCAAATTGCTGACGACTTAAATTCTAGAAAAGACGTAAACTGAGGGAACTTACATCGGGAGTTGTGTATATTTTGTTGAAAATTCGTATTTTCTGGTCGAACTCCACAGTGTTTTATTCAGAATTTGAAACATAATTTGTTAATTAGTCATATCTCTTTGCTTTTTTTTTTTTTTTTTTAAATAACTAGGAAAAAAACCTTTATGTTTACATGTCAACTCAAGAAGGCTTAAAATTTTTTTTCTAATTCAATTTGCTGAGTAAGCGACATGCCAGCCTACTCGTATTCAATTGATTTTTATTGTCGATAACCTAATATATACACTTTTTCTCCATAAATAAATAAAGTGGAGGCCCTGCTGATTATGAAAAAAATTTCCCATTGTATTATTATTGTATTTTATGTATTGTATATATATATATATATATATATAGTCCAGAAAAACTTAAAAAATGGAAAATAACAGAGATTGAACAAGGATTTCGACTACTTTCTACAAATTTTCTACTCGTAATATTTTCCGTGCAAAAATACTGTTCAAACAATTTTCACAAATATTATTTTATTACAGCGCACATTTTATTATAGTAGTCACCACAAAAATGTTATAAGCACTTTATTTCACGGAAAAGCAAAAGATTATGTAAATTGTGATATCAGCTTTCACGAATTAGAGTAATCAAATTTTTATCCTTGAAAGTGGCTCTGATGATGTGTAAATATTTCAGAGGGACAGGCTTGGCGAGATAAGGACTATATGTCTTATATAATCTGAGAAAGCACCAGAATGTTCATCAGTTACCGTGTTAGTTAAATTTTTTAATGAGACATTAATAAGTTCTTATTCTAATTATAAGGATGAGGGTCTTCTATCTTCTTGTCATATCCTTGATGATTACAATGCATTCTTTTGGTGAATATAATCATAAAACACATCTATAATTTCAATTCCTTTTTTGAGCTATACGCAAATTAAAATTTGTGCGATTTAGTCTGCGTTCTATCCCAGCCGCTATTTCCTAGTACACTTCATTTGCGTTCATTCGAAATGAGTACAATTTTAATCTGCATTCGTACTGGGGGAATGTAGACTGCTTGTAATGAAAAGTGGAATTCAAAAAGTGTCTAAATTCTGTATTCGCAAATCTTACTGATTTTAAAATCAGAAAGTACAAAGAGTCTGACTTGGCTCGAATTGGGTAGTGGACGTGGAAATTTAGACATGTACAATCTGTACATATGAGCAGCTGGGAGTAGAGCATCTGTGTATAGATACGTGTAAGATAGATACATGTATAATTGTTTTAAATTAGAAGCGTACATCCCTAGGAAGTGGCACCCTATTATTACGAATTCAAAATTTTTTAGAGATCGTGGTACCTCTTGAATAAGTTTTGAGTTCTTGACAGGTTTTGGCAATAGTTTTTACGATTAAGGCGATAATAACTCACTTTTCGAAAATGAGGTTCCAACTTTACATACCCTGTACTTTTGCAAAACTTGAATTTCTTTAGAGTTGTGTGTAAATTCAGTAAATTGAGTTTTTTGACAAAAATACGAGAAAGTTTCTAGCAAAAAGGTTGGTGACATCAATTCTTAGGAAAATCTAAAAGTTTAATGATTTTAAGATCTCTTTCCGTTTTTTCAACAGAAGTCGATGTTTCAAATAAAAAATCAGCTATTACTGTGGGCAGCTGAAAAGCTTTCCAAATTTAAGATTATCTTCAAGTTTTTTTAACGGAATAGGACATTTAAATATAAAAATTATCAACTATCAATGGAGTCCTAAATGTTTAATAAGCTCATGTTGAATTTTGGTTTTCTGAGCGAAAATATATGTGTTTATAGCAAAAATCATTGAATATTGAGAAAATATATCACAAGCCTTAATACTTTAAGGATAAATAACATCAAGTTATTGATGTTTGTGATAACTTTTCTCAATAACTGACGATTTTATCTTATGAAATATTCATTTCCGTTGAATAAAGAATACCCAAAAACTTTAAATTCTTACAACTTGTTAGATTTTCCCGAAAATTGATCATTATTTGTTAAAAATACAAATTTTCGATGACAAAGCGTAGAAATAACCTTAAACTGTTCTTAAAAACCTTCTTCTCATACACGTGATGATTTTTTCTCAAAAATACAAATTTTCTTTAACAAAACGCTACAATATCCTTAAAAATATCCTAAAATTTCCAGGACTTGCTTATTTTTATTGAAACAGATCATTTTGTCCTAAACATACCAATTTTGAATGAAAAAATTATATAATGAAGAAATAGATAGAATGTCCAACTATTTGGTTTTTTCAAATACGCCACTACTACTTTATTGGTTGTTACAACCATTTTGTTTGTGTTAAAAAATATTGACTGTTGAAAAACACAAACCTTACTGCAAATTCCTAAATGATGTAAGATTTTCTTATTATCTGACAATTTTTCTTTCACAATGGGCTGATTCTTAAGTTGCGCGCCATATTACTGCATTATTGTACAATTTTCTAACCCAAATTTCTGCAAGCGGTCAACCCACAATGTGCATGTCACGACTGGGTCATGACAACTTGGCTTCTGTGTAAATGTCACGACGGAACTGAAAGATAGAAAAAATAAAAAAATAGAAAGTTATAATCTCTTCTTATTAGTTATAATTTTCTCCGATGATTCAAATTGATGGCAGTATGTAAGGTTTCGATTTAATTCAAGAATTTAGGTTTCTGCTGCAACAGAATAGGTCCGGGAATTTGTTCAGCTTGAAAATATTTGGGAGGACGTTTTATTGAAATATTGGAACTGTAGGGATCTGCCAAAACTGTGCGTATATTGTTTCTTAATAAGGAAGTGAAAATCAAAAGAATTTCTCGACACGTTTGCACACAGTCAATACCAACATACGATTGGGCACGGATATAAATAAATATTCAAAATTTGATATTTAAAATAGTGAAAAATGTCGTTAACGTATGACGTGGCGACACAATATTTTAGCCCCACATTCTGCATATCTCGAGCATTCCTCTTGTCTGTTGTGCAGCCTTTGTTAGCTTTAAACAGCCTGATGTCCGCTCATCACGAAAATTGCATAATAGCCAACAACAGCGGTAATTTCTGCTTATTTAAGAAGTATTTTTTATTTGTCTTAGATTCTGTCCTTTCATATATTGAATATTGTCAGTGAAAATATTTATTTTAGCATCTACAGATGCTTTGCTTCAGTATCAAGTTTTGTTTCACATAGTGAAATCGCTGAGATTTTACTTTGTAGTAACCAGACATTATGTTTCGAAATATACTTTCCTTGATGTGTACTTCAAGAAAACATTAATAGTATGTTTCTTGTTGCAGATCTGAGTTTAGAATTCGAGTGTTTACCTAATGGCGAACCTCTTCCTGGTGTTCCTCGCTGCGCATCTTCCCATTCTCCTGACAGAGTTCTTTCTCCTGGCAGCCGTTGTTCTCCTTTCAGGTTATTCCCTCTGGCCGAGCTTGCACATCGTGCCAGAACCAAGTCTCCTCCTGCCAGCTTCAGATCAACTTCTGGCCGCCGTCGACCTTTACTCATACTTGGATTCAAACTTGACCAAACTAGATTTATTAGACTTATTCCGCACACAAATTCGCATAGAATATTTGAAGTTCGCAGATACACCTTCCCTGCCGGTAAACCACTTGAATTAAGAACAGCAAATAGTGCCGCTGCCCCCATGCCAACCGAAGAGCGACATGTGTTAACAACATCTACTGGTGATATCATGGCAATATTAGAGCGTAATAATACAATTCTTCGGGGAATATATACGCGCATTGATGGCGTTCAAAAACGGGCGAAATTAAACATGCGCAGCGGCATGGTTTTTGAACTGAACCGAGAAGAACTCACAGATACTCCTATTGGCAAAAATAACCCAATCTTGCACTATTTCAAAGCAGTGCATGTAAATCACATGTAGAACAAAACCTTCCACACCATTATTCAATTTAAAAAAATTTAAGACTAAAACATAATCATTTTTGTGGTGCGACGTCAATTCAGAATCCTACAAATAACTAATGATTATAATAAAAAGCCAAATTTACGATCCTTTTTTAGGCTTACAACTTTCTTCAATGCTCCGGTCTCTCTTTCTTGGAAACAGATGAGAATGTTTCTTTTGATTCACGTACGAAAACATTTTAACAGGAAAATTATTGTAGGAAAGTATTGTTGACGATAATGACCGCATGGAACTCAGAAATTTCTTGTTTATTCTGAAAAACCGATCTGATCTCTGAATCGATTAAGACTGAGAGACTCAAATATTTTTGTGTTGCTGAGCAAGGGTTTGTAATAATTAGAATACTAATTTTATTTTATGTTTTTATTTTAGTATACTAATTATGTAAAATAATAATATATTCAGTGAATTCATAATATGGAATGTGAACAGTACAACAATTTAGTGTTGAAGATAGTTTTACGTGAGATAGTTGTTCTTCGTTTCTAAGATTGATTCGTAATGATGGTACCTGGTAGATCAGTCGCAGAAAGAGTCGAGGGTAGGAGCGAGATTAACAAAATTTAAGAGTGGAGCGAAAGTCCAGGGCCTGAAGGCGTATTCAAATTCGAAGTTCGGAAAAGAGACGAAGATTTTCGAAGAAAATTTACAGTTGCATGTATTACGAGATTTCCCGTACTTAAGGTCTAGCCAAATGAGACGAACTTGAAGGTCCTTAACTGAGAGCGCGCATACCTGCCATTGATCAGGGATAAGGACTCGGTCCCCGATATTTTGAAAGTTTCATCTGGAGAGCAACAACAAGCAGCAAAAATAAATTCGAAAGGCTAGAGTTCGATGGCAGTGAAATTAATCCTAGAGGACTGGCCGAAAGCACGTTTTAAAACAGATATACAAAATCATAAATTACTGAGATCTCAACAACTATCACGCAAATAGTTAATTAGATTTTTCAAAGTGTTATGTTAGACGCCGTCAAAGGTACGATCAAAAGATAATCGTTTCTGGTGTTATACATGGTCATGACAGAATACGTAATTATCAATCATTAGGACTCAGTGTGAGTATGACATCAATAGAAATAAGTTTATTAAGCGAATAGTATATGTGAAACTATGAATATTTTCAAAAAAGAACGTGTAAGCTTCAAAAATCATTTATAGTAAGGGGTGCCTGACTATGGAATAAAATACCATACGATATTAAAAGTGCACCTTCCCTGTATCATTTCAAGAATCTCTTTTTGAAATATTTGTTCAATACTCCTAACCCAATTCTTGAAATAACTCACTGGTACACTGTCATATTTAGTTTTCGAACATTTCATATTCGAATTTTCTTTTGGTTTCATTAACTTTTGCAAAGTATTTCTTTTACACACAGTTTTTCTCTCTTTATTTCTACCTTAACATTTACAAGATCTACCATTCAACCACCTGATGTTAATTACTACGCATTAATATAATACCTAATTTAATACGTATTTTGAGATCGACTCTATTCATTGATTTAATTAAGTTTATAGATTAGATTATAAGATTAATCAAGTATTCTGCCGATCAGAGCTTGCACAAATTTGTAATGACCCTGTATTATCCTGTTCCTCAGAGGGCTATTAAGCTCTAGGGACTTTTCTTGAATAAATACAAATAAATACCATATTTTACAAAATATAATAGAAGCTCAAATTAGCATTTTAAGTCTAATTATTAACAATTGATGACTCTGAAATACAACTAATTTCAGCTTTCAACATTAGATAGATAGATAGTACTTCAAAATTAAATAATGGAAATTGATGTGCATTTGAAAGAAATGGAACGAATATTATTTATTTGACAGCTGAGTCTCGTCTATTTAGTGTTCAATCTTATATTATAGGATACGAGGGTTGAGTAAATAGATTCCTATTATCAAGTACATTTATTTATTGGTCGCAGCTTATAACGGACTCAAAAAATATGTATACATAGAGAGCAAAGTACACTTTGGTTACACAAATAATCAAATGCATAGAATTAACAAAAGCTCCGTGTGGTATAAACCAGCATACATTCCGTAAAGTATAATTTCTTACGGCCTAATTGTAATCAGTCGCTCTGCAAACATAAATGAAATCGAAAATATCAGAATGCTAAATTGGTAATCAATTTCACGAAATGTACACAGAAAAAAAAAGTCTTAATACAATACCAAATATGGGCTTGTTTTAAGGTGTAACAAAAAGAAGACAGCATTTGCTAAAAACTAGAATAGGATTAAGGCTTTAAAAGAAAGCGATTGAGAAACTAAAGTTGAGACGTTGCATGGGCTGAAAAGTAGTCGCAAGCCAGAATTTGGGCTTGAATGTAACTGCTATACTGTCTAAAACTAGCCGTAAGCCAAAACGTGGGCTTGAAGAAAGCGTTATCGCAGACTAAAATATAGAAGGACTAAAGCAATAATAAATATATATATAATTTTGTTTCTTATCATGAGACTATACAAAAATTTACATTTAATACTGAAACATACGAAACTCTTGTTTCATTTGCTGTGAAATAACCTAATTGCGATCCAATCATAATGTGAAGAGTTGTATAGGTTATAGGTGTCGCGAGACGAGAACCCCGACTATATGACTGTGCGGTGAATAACATTAACAAGAGTATATGATGAGATGTACTAACCTCGAATATGGTTGAGAATATGTTAAATTAGGTTTAATAAATAGAGCAGGTTAAATAAGATATAATTTCACTTAATAAAAACTTATAATTGACGCATTTCGCATGCTTGGCGTGGCGTCTATTTTCCTGCTCCTGTCACAACTGCGAGAAGACGTTAGATTTTTGAATCTCGCTTCTAGAGGGCTAAACGGTAGCCTCAATATCGTCTTCTTTTTAACTGTGAAGATCTTGCTGTCTTAATAAGTCTAATGGGGCTTGTTTCAAGATGAATATTTGCAAAGAAGCCATATCAATGGATTAATTTTAGTTCTAAGCCGATAAGGCCTTCTTTTAAAACGATATTCATGCTCTCATTTAGTATTGGGCTTAATTTAAGGCAAAAATAAAAACAAGACCAACCCAACTTTAAGACTTTTTTTTTCTGTGTATATTCTCGCGGCCTGCAGTTGGTCAGTCGAAGGCAAATCAAATCAATTTCAAAATTATAGTGCATAGTATGCGTTCCCGCGGCCCAGTAATGCGACGAAAGATAATTAAATTGAAAAAAATCGAAATACTAATCGCGATTATCTTTTAGAAGGTGCCTACTTTCTGCGGTTGGTCTTAATTTCGCTTCCTCATCTTTGTCTGCAGCTTGATCGAGCAGCGGTTAAAAAGCGCTTCGCGTACATATCCATTTTTCCGGAAGTAGTCGGCTTGATTTCGCAAAGACTAATGCGAAACGTGTCGATGCTCTGGAAGTTTCTGTCACCACAGAGTGTGCATACGCGTCATAAAGCCTCCGCGAAAAGAGATTATGCTAGCATCTTAGCAGTCTAGCAGGTCATCCTTGAGATGTTATATATATATATATATATGCC
>CAKNXH010000922.1:96740-116159 GCA_932178445.1 Andricus quercusramuli
AAAAATCTTTACATTAATTGAATAATTAAATGATGAATTTAATTACAAAATGATAAGAATCTGATTTCATGTCATATATTTAAAAAGTCTTTTAATTTAAGTTTATGTTTTTACAGGTTTCGAAGATAAACTTTCTATTTTTATGTTGCAATTCAGTCACGGAAAGAAGGTAATGGCTGGATTCATCATTTAAAATGCATAATTTAAAGTCTAATCGCATTTTTTGTAGAATTTAGTGAATATGACAACGTAAATAGCCGTATTTACGATTTTCCTTGCACAAGTTGTATTTGAAATAGTAAAATTGATTAAATTCCACGAAAAAAGTGTGTTCAGAATTCAAATTATTCATGTAAAATGGCGAACTCAGTCATTTAGTAGAAAATGAAAATCAAAATTTACTAGAAAATGAAAAATTTTCCTTCAATTTAAAGTAGACAATCTCTCATGATTCCCATACAAACAAAAATTTCAACGAGAAACTAAATGAAAAGCAGAGAACATAGTATTTTTATTTTGCAATTCTGTCGCTTAAAAGAGTAAATAGCTAAATTTACCAATAAGAGAGCATTATTTAAACTGTAAACGCATTTTTCGTAGAATTTAGTAAATATTACAACGTAAAATAACCATGTTTGCGATTTTTCTTGCAAAAGTTACAATTTGAAATAGCAAAATTGATTAAATTCCACGAAAACACTCGCATTCAGTGTGTGATTGACTACATAACATCTGGCCGGAATTTCTCTGCCAAGGTTCTATAGTTCGCGCACGAACTGCGTATCCGTCATCACACAATCAACACGTCGAAGCTCCTGACCATCAGGCAGCATAATGTTGATAGAATACGAGTACTATCTAACGATGGGAAAAGTCTAGAGCGGCGAGAGAGGTGGGTCATAGAAAATCCACAGTTTTCATTTGACCCATCTAAACTCTTCCAGGACTCTCCAGTTACTGCCGACCATCCGCCCAAACCAGAGGAGGAAGAAACATTCTGGAGAGAAGTCTACGAAGTCCAACATCCACTTGAAGAAGGCTCAAAGAACATAAATAGCTTCAAGGAGCTGTGCAATGGTCTCATAACACCTGAGAAGGAATGCCCACCAGCATCTGGCCCGAATTTTCACCTCATGTCTAAAGTCAGAAGAGCCTATTCCGGAGTGGTTGGTGGAAGGGCGCACATTGCTCCTGTCGAAGAGGGGCAACTTACCTGACCCTATGAATTACAGGCTAATAACTTCTCTGAACACACTGTATAAGATCTACACAGCTAACCTGAATGATAGGATTGTTCGGACAATTGGACCTGTGGGATATGAGTTTAGAGCCACGAATCACAATCACAGTCTTTCTAATAACAGTCACGATACTAGCCAAGACTATAAGAGTTCTATGACTAGTCTTTGAGGAAAATGTTAAATTGTAAGAATTCCTTTATTCTAGCAGAGACTTAAGTAACTAAATTAAATGAAAAAACTTGGAAATCGAAGTATTACCTGAAATAAAACAAGAAACTCATCACCTGTCAGAATTAGGGTGGCTAGGTCATCCGACCGGAACTAATACTTTCCAGATTACGAAGTTCCAATTTATCATAAGTTCAATATGCCTTTTGAATTTTGGTTCGTATTATTTTATTCGTTTCGTATTTTGTCTTGAGTGGCAAAGGTGGATCAACCACCCCACACAACAATAACAACTGTCAGCTCATATGAGGGTGACTGCACTGAAGATCTGCTGTAGCCAGGGACTAAGAAGAGGATATTTTCCTGGCGCATACGTAGTAGATGGGATTCACGCACGTACAAGAGCGCTCGGCAAAACTAGGAGCAAGTTAGCGCAGAGAATCTGCGCGGTGTGCCGAGCCAACCATCCCTGGAACATCGACTAGCGGGAGAGCTCGAAGTTCTGCGTGGCACAGAACGCACCCCGACTATGCGCCACCACGCTGTGGTTTATCCAACCTGGCAGTTGTCCTTTTCCTTCGCTCGTCCTCTCCCTCTGTACTTCCACGCTCGTACTCGTGTGGGGCACCGACTCCTATGAAAGGGAGAAAGGGGACGCCACTGGAAAATTATTTCGTGATTCTGGACTGGTAGAGTTTGTTTCGCCTGTCAGCACTAGAGGAAAGAAAAAGGACTGACGGGGATAGAAATTTTAAAATAAGAGCTCTTGAGGGAATAAAAGAACACAAGGGTGAGAGGACGAAACAGAGGAGGCAGAATCCTGCCAGATAAGTGCCTTATCATCTCGTGTTCCTGAAAATAGCTTCGTTTCGAGTTCAACGTCGTGTGTCGAAGAAGTAGACACACGCCGTTGAAATTTGTGAGTTGCCGACCTCGGTCAAGGTCAATAGTCGAGTCATTTCCCTTACTAGTAGAGTCAGTGAAATTTCAAAATATTCCGAAGGATTATATCCGGTTCCAATGACAGAATAAAGTCGTAATTGTCCGAGTGGTCACTTGGACCACTCTCTGATAAAAACAAATCGCGCAGTAAAGATGGCGCGTACTCTTAACTCGTTTTGATTAATTTCGTCATTCAAGTATAATCCAATTTATGAACCCTCTTAGTTAATTGTATCCATGATTAATATTAGAATGTTGCTTTTTATCTGACTTCACCTCTCACTGCGTCCCCCCTTACTCAGCCGCTCTGCTGGAGCTATCGGGCAAATGCACTATTTTTATTTTTGGAGATTTTAAGATAATGTTAGTGTATTTTTTTTGGTAGTTTTTACCGAGCGAAACTACCTGGCGCCCTTTAGGCATTTCTCGGACTCATTTTGAGTCTTAGAGAGTACCGCTCGAAGCGGTCCTTATATACTAACCAAGAAAATTCTTACCGCTTGTG
The DNA here is from genome assembly GCA_932178445.1 of Andricus quercusramuli. Lineage (NCBI taxonomy): Eukaryota > Metazoa > Arthropoda > Insecta > Hymenoptera > Cynipidae > Andricus > Andricus quercusramuli. The sequence continues at coordinate 99,597 of CAKNXH010000922.1, forward strand.
AGAAACGACCAGTACCAGACCAAAAATGTTTGGTGGACCCAGCCATATTTAATTTCCTCACTTTAATCTCAGATATTTTTGTGATGTTTTTCACTGAAATGTTGTATATTAACTATGGGAGGGTATTGGCGGTTATATTGGTTATACTGCCCTATAAATTATAATGTAATTTTTATGTGGTTCATTTTTTAATGTCAAACTCACATTGTCAGCGAACTCTTGCTATTACTCCAATAATATAATGATTGTAGTTTTAGTGAAAATACCTTGGAATGAAGAGTCTGAACTTTAAAGAAATAAGTTTCAAACATTCAAAAATTTCTTATACTTGGACAATAAATTTATGAACGATTTTATGATCGATTATATTCGACGGTATAAAAATCCCAAAAATGTTATTATTTACATTTTTCTCTCAATTTGTATAAAATAGTGGGTAAAAATACATCAACCTAGTAATGAATATTTTTTGCAGAAATGTTGTATCTTTTACACTATTTTAGGAAAAACAAATGCAAATTGTTTTATCATGAAAATTAAATGAGTAATTCTTGAATTTGTGAAAAAAAAATTTAATATGAAATATTTGCTTTCCAAATTAATGATCACTTAAAACAAAACATAAAAGAATCATAAGAAAATGAAAAAAATGTATGGGCCTCTCCATGGCGGAACGGGTCCGAGCATGGATCCGAAACGATCCCTCGTTCCGCAGAAGGAGGCCGGAGCACCATATAAAGATTGATTAAAAATAGTACAATAATCACTCACAAGGAGAGGAAGCGAGATGGACATTGCTCATTCGACTGGGGCTTTGCAGGATGAAACTGCATCAAAATCCATTAGGCCCGTATTTTTTCTTTTGATCTAATGGGCCTTAGTTTCCGAGATATCGAGTTTTGAGTATTTGCGCTCGAGCGCTCGACTTGTTACTGCAGAGCGGGAACCCCGTTCTTAGCGTTTACTCACATTCCGACACTAATTTTGTGATGACCGTGAATTCCACAGGGTTTCTATGCTATTTCTGTAGGGGTTTTAACGAAGAATGTGAATCTTAAAACGAAAGTAATCCATCGCGTCAAATTTTTGAAAAAACGGAGTCAAAAAGTTAAAAAAAAAATCGTTTTTGTCTCTTCTTGGAGAAGTTGTGAAGCACTATAGCCCAGCGGATAGTGACTACTTTTTCAGTGAATCATGCAAAAAATTTTCAGTATGGGACTTCTCTGCATGTAACTGACAATAAAAAATCATATTTTCGGTAGAACTCTGCAAGATGCGATAATACTTTGAGAAGTGCAATTGGTGATCTCAAAAATATCTACAAATGTTCATAAAACCATTTTTCTATCAGATACGTAGTTCTTTTTAGTCGTGAAAGCTGTTATTGAAAATTAAAAAAATTAAATTTCACAGTAAAACTATGCAAGATACGCAAAAACGTTCGAATATAAAATTATTCACCTGAAAAAGATCTACGAGTTTTTTTTTCAGATCATTTTTTAATAGGATTCATATTCTCTTTAATTGTAAAGAAAAACATTTAAATTATAAAATTATGCGAAACTGCCCACGCAGTAGGCAGATTTTTTATAATAATAAGATAATATCTCAGAAAAGCCGTAGGAATATTTTCAGCGTCAACAAATTTTTTTTAATTCCTCCGTTTGTGACATAAAATACATAATTGTTCACGTCATCTGCCGGACTACTAATGATAATGCAAAATATTTTACAAGAAAGCTAAAATAAAAGCTTGAAGCTTAATCTATGAAACATTCTAATGGAAAATAACGGGCCACGGCGCTCTACTATAGAAAAAAAGTAATAATAGAAATTCAATTACCATTGACTTCTTATAACCACTGCTATTGAATTCCACTGGGAAAATGTGGTTAGTATAACAATTTATGCGTAATAGTTATAAAAGATATGTTATGCAATGAAGAAACTTGTTAAGAGTTTGCCATTTTTATTTTTGCAAAAAAAATACATAAACTTGAATTTCTTGTTTTATTGCATATAATTTGTAAATAAGTTATATTATAACAAAAATTCTATCAAAAGGCATTAGATAACAAAACAAAATAAATATTTTCAACAAAACTTAGTTTCTGTATACAATTTTTTTCAAAATAATTGATAATTAAATTTAAATTATTCATTTACTTCTTCCCTAGAGCATTTCATCTCACAAACGGAGGCATTTTCGAAATATTTTTGGCACCCTGGGAAACGTTTTCAGGGGGAGATGCAATCAAGATAATGAATTTATTGTAACTAGGGACTATTAACAAAAAAATTATATGAACTTATGTTATACTTGCTAAACGAAAGTGATAAATATATGGTATTTTTCAATCGAGCGTAACAACTTAAGCAAAGGCGTAACAACCGTGCCGAAAGCTGAATGGCACCTGATTAAGGTGTCCTAAACGGTGACTCTGGGATACCGGGTGTCCTCTCAGAGTAACAGCCTTATCCTTGCACATGGGGCTCTACAAGGATGGACGAAGTATTTCATTAGCTGCTCGTGGGCACAACAATGAAACCTTCAAAACACAAAATGTTGTAGATGCGGTTAAAAACGATTGGACGCACAGAGCAGCCGACAATGGGTCGGCAAACAATGCCTATCATCATAGAGTTCGGGGTGCTGAAAATTATTTAGATGGAAACACGACGATGAACCGGCGAAACGCCCACATTGAGTGGACAGATCAACTTAAGAATGACGTGCTAGACTGCTACGATGCTAGCATTATCCCTGTTCGCGAAGGCTTTATGGCGTGTATGTACACTCTTTGGTGCCAGAAATACCCAGAGCTTCAGCACGTTTCGCATCAGACTTTGCGAAATCGAGCCGAAAACCTCCGGAAAAATGGATATGTACGCGGAGCGCTTGCCCGATCGCTGCTTGGGAAAGCTGCAGATAAAGATGAGGAAGCGACATTAAAACCAACCACAGAGAGCAGGAACCTTCTGGGGAATGATAGTAATTTCAGTACAAGGAGGAACATTAACATGCAAGTTCTTCCTAAGCCACAATATCTGCCTGAAATGGATGCCTCCCAGCGTTGAAATATCTCGCAAAACTCCGACCTCTGGACCATCAATTGAACAGTTTATGGTGGTGCGAGAGCGTTGGCTGATTCAAATCGAAGGCCAAAACCGAGTATTGATCGAAAGACCAAAAGACGCTTGCATCAACTGAGCAAGAAGATTGGATGGGCAAGATAGAATGCGTCCTGTGTTCAATGTGTGACTGACTACATAACATCTGGTAGACCGTTCACGGAAAGGGTTCGAAAGTTCGCCCAAGAACTAAGGACCTTGAATCACTCACTAAACAAGTCAAAGCTGCTGACAATCAAGCAGCATATTGTTGACAAAATTGGGCTGTTATCTGACGCAAGGATGAGGATACAGAAGAGGGAGAGATGGATCAGGGAGAATCAACAGTTTCTCGCTGACCCATCACGCCTCTTCAGTGATCCTCTTGTTTTTGTAAAAAAACTACCCAAGCCCAAGGAGGTAGAGACTTTTTGAAGAGAGGTGTACAAGATCCCGAAAACACCAGAGTTGAAAGAAGATACTGACAATATCATCCGCTTCAAGGAGCTTTGCGACAGCCTCATTAAATTTGAGGAGGAGTGCCCATCAGTCACTGCCGAAGAGGTGAAAAAAGCACTTAGAGGCACGAAGAACTTTTCCGGTGCTGGACGAGATTGTATCAAGAACTTTTGGTGGAAGAAGTTTACTTCTATAAACCAACATTTGGCCGGCATATTCACCTCATATTGAAAGTCGGAGACGTCCATTCCGCAGTGGTTGGTGTTAGGACGCACTATACTCCTACCGTAAAAAGGCAACTTGATCAAACCAGAGAATTACAGGCCAATAACTTGTTTGAACAAACTGTATAAGATCTTTACAGCTGTCCTAAACAACAGGATTGTTCGACGAATTGAGCGTGTATGGCGAGAGATGTACGAACAACGTGGCTCGAAAAAAGATGTAGCAGGCTGTCGAGAGAACCTGCTGATTGACAGGTGTGTCTGTAAAGACGCTACAGTCCATCAGCGCGTCCTGGCAATGGCCTGGATTGACTACCGGAAAGCTTTCGATTCAACCTCTCATAGACTTATCATCTGTCTCTTGTAAAGCTTGAAGGTACATCCACACATAGTGAGATGCATAGAGAGATTGATACCTCCTTGGAAAACTACATTTACCATCTCATCTAGGAATTATCGTCTGACGACGAACAACGTCACCTTCCAGAGGGGCGTCTTTCAAGGTGATAGTATGAGCCCTTTTCTTTTTTGCATCACACTTCTGCCTCTATCTCTCGCACTACGAAATTCTCCTGGATATCTTTGTGGCGACACTAATCAGCGTGAGCATAAGGTCACTCATGTATTTTATATGGATGACCTGAAGATCTATGCCGCTGGTAAAAGCAAACTTCAAACTGCTATAAATATCGTCAAGAACTACACTGGAGAGATTGGGATGTACTTTGGTTTGGACAAGTGTGCCAAAATTCATTTGAAGAAAGGAAAGATTACTGGCGTTCCCAAGGATCCTGAGCTTGTGGATATAAGTGTTATTAGACATCTTAACACTGGAGAAACCTATACATACCTGGGCGTGCCTCAAAGCCGCATTCAGGACGTAACATCAGTGAAGGAGTCTCTCCGAAGCAGATACAAGCATCTTCTTTTACAGATTTGGTCTTCCAATCTGTCGGCGTTGAACAAGGTATCTCCGACTAACATGCTTGCCATCCCGGTTCTACTCTACTCGTTTGGGGTGGTTCAATGGACGAAGAACGAGCTTAAGGCCCTTGATGTCACCACGCGTAAGATCATGCATATGCATAAAAGCTTGCATATCAATTCGCCAGTTCCGCGATTATACATTTCACGCCGTCAAGGCGAACGCGGACATCTGAATGTCCAGAGTCTTCATAACCGAATTGTTTTAAGTACAACTTACATCGTTGCGAATGGCAGAGATCCTCTCCTAAAGATGGTCAGAAACCACAAGATTAGAGCAAGCTGCCGAGACCCTTGGCCTGAATTTTAACATCAGAAGTGAGGAAAGTGCATTACTCCATTCAGATGCTTCACGTCTAAAAGCCGAAGTAAAGAAAGCAGAGGTTGAAAAATTTCACCAAGAGCTACTCAACAAGCAAATGCACGGAAAGGTTCACAGAAATGTAGAAAAACAGTCCTTATCGAAGGAGCAAACTTTTGCTTTCCTCAAATCATCAGGGCTCAATTCAGGTACAGAGGGCTTTTTTTTCGCATGCCAGGACGGTGTAATCTCCACCTTAGCATACCGTGCCCGCATTTTATGTCAAGAAGTTCCCAGTGATAGGTGCGGAGCGTGTCATGCACACGCTGAGTACCTAGAACACATACTATCGGTGTGTCCGATCTACGCAGGAACGACGTATATCTATATACATAATGCGACCCTAAGAGTACTTTATTACCGCCTTTATCGCTCTTACGGTGTTGGTCGTGACCCTGCCCTACCGAACGCTCCAAGGGATATAGAGTCAATTGTCCGAAACGGGAAGTGCCAGATTTTCTGGAACTACAATCTTCGGGCAGCTGTCTCCGTTTCGCACTCGAGGCCTGCCATTGTTCTCCAAAACTTCGAAAGAAAAACTATATTGGTGATCGAATTCTCGGCTCGGTCCAAATACAACATCACTGCAAAGGAGAAGGAAAAGGAGGAGAGGTATCAAGACCTCAAAAGAGAGCTGCAACGACAGTACCCAAAATATTCGGTACGAATAATTGTCCTTGTGATAGGTGCTCTCGGAGGTGCGAAATTATCACTGGTTCGTAACCTTAAAGCCATACCCGCGTGCCAAAAATATGCCAAGGCACTTGCGAGATGGATGCAGAAAGCTGTCATCCTTGGGTCGCTTCGTGTCCTCAAGACACACGAGGGTTTCGTTGGCCTGTCGTTGTGATTTTTTCGTGCGCTGTGACCACCCATTTTACGGATGTGAGACGTGGCCATAGGTCTATTTTACCGCGGTTCTACTGGGGGCTATTGACATTTTTTTTTTAGATGACAGTTGCTCTTAGTGGTACCCTGCGGTGGTTGTTTAACTTCTTTTTTTAATTATATATATATATATAGAGCTGTGCTTATGTGTTAAGTGTGGCATATTTTAAAACAAACTGAAAATGACACAATATTTCTGTAAAGAGCAAAAGACTATATCAATTGTGATGTCAGATTCAAAGAATTTCCAGTCTACAGATCTTTCCCTGAAACTTGCTATAATGATATGTAAATAACGCAGGTGGACAATATTATCAGTGATAATATCTGAGATAACGAATGTAGAATGTCTTATATGTACAGGATCCGAGAAAGTGTTCAAATATTCATTACTTACATACAGTGTTAGTCAAAATTTTTAAATAAAACCTGACTAAGTTATTGTTCTGAGTAGAAAAAATGAGGATTTTCTCTACCCCCCTTATTTCCTTGATAGCTATCCTAAATTGTATTGGTAAATATAATCACATTATATATCTATAACATTAAGATAATTTTTTTAAGCTATACATTTTTGTTTTCCCGGAATGGGTACGAATTTAATCTGAGTTCATTCCGGGGCAGCTCAGAATGTATGTGTAATAAAAAGTGGAATTTGACAAGTGTCCTTGTTGATACAGAATGTGTGCAGATTTGAAAGCAGAAAAGACTTTGGGTTAAAGTGGAAGCAAACATTTTATTTTCTGATTTCCACCTCGGTCCAAACCCTGTACGTGCACATCCCTTTGAAGCCGCATCCCCACTATTATAGATTCCAAAAATTGTTTAGAGTTAAATGTACATTTCGAGAGTTTCACATTTCGACACACTTTTCGATGAATTTAAAGTTCAAAGAGCTGCAGCGCTTTAAGAATCACCAACAGTTTTGAATTAAGAAAAATTTTGTGTTTTAGAATTTCTGACCAGAATTCTATTTGCTCTGGAAGAGATCTACCAGAAAATATTTTGACGCTTTTCAATCAAGTTTAAATTCAAATAGCATTTCAAATGTAACCAAAGTTTTTCAAAATTTTGAAGTTTTTGGATGCAAGAGCTATCAACAGAGTGGTATTTTACCTCGGAAGAGTTCTACCAACAAGTCTTATAACACTTTTCGATAACTTCGAAATTCCATGAAGTTTTACTGGACTTGATCAAAAAGTCCTACGAGAATTTTTGATAAAACTCTTCCAGGGGGGCTCAAATATCTGATCCGAACTACCAGAACTTTAAACTTTACTTATTTCCAACGTGCTATAGCTCTTTGAATTTCTACCTAATTCTGAGAATTTTTTCGTAGAACTCTTCCGGAAAAGGTTATAGTAAAATAAAGATCAATTAGTATTTAGAAAAGCTATAATATGCTTCAACAACTTGTGATTATGTTTCCATTTCTTTAACGAAATTTAGTACTTGTTGATAGATCTATAATTCTGAAAGAAATTTTAAGCTTTAATAAGAAGCAGAAATGGATATTATGAAATAGAACTTATCAGGTATTGCAGAGAGCTAGGTAAAGTTGTTAAAATATGACGTTTTATCAGGTTTCGTCAAGAGAGATGGATATTTCGAAACAATCAGCAAGCATTTTGAGACATGGTATAAGAAGATTCAGCAATTTCAAGTTGAAATTGTGTTTTTTTTCAACTCAAATAGATATTTAAAAATAAAATGTGATCAAATATTGGGAAAAGGTATTGCAAGCTTTAATAATTTGAGGTTCTGTTTGGAGCGTTCCAACGGAAACCTATGTTCTAAAAGAAAATTTAGAAATTATTGTGGAGAGCTAATGAGCGCAATGAACTTAAGTTTATGCTAATATTTTTTTTCAACACTGTATGAAATTTTAAAAGAAACATTTTTTAATTCAGAAATTCAGGATAGAGCCTAATAAATACGACTTCTTCCAGACTAATAATTTAAATTTCATTTCAGAAATATACGAAAAGATAACGTTTCGGAAACCCAGCTGGCTTCCCTCGTCAGATCTTTAAAACATTTTGAAAAAATTCCTTGAAAATTTCCCTATGTGTGTGTTCCATAGAGTTTTTTATATAATGCTGTAAATTGATTAGTATTTTTTTATTTTAGAAATTAACTATTGTGTAAAAATGGTGGAAAAGATAAAAAATGTGTTGCGAAGACGGAGCGAGTATGCCCCGTCTCAATAAAAAACTTCATGAAACGCACACATAGGGAAATTTTCAAGGAATTTTTTCAAAATGTCTTAAAGATCTGACGAGGGAAGCCAGCTGGGTTTCCGAAACGTTATCTTTTCGTATATTTTTTCAATAAAATTTAAATTATTAGTCTGGAAGAAGTTGTATTTATTAGGTTCTATCCTAAATTTCTAAATTGAAAGAAACATATTGTTAGCCTTTATGAAGAATTGGTGATTTCTTCTAAAAATACCACTTTTTTCTATGGAATTGCGTAAGCACAACCTTAAATTGCTGAATGCCGGTGGCTTCCGTCAATATACTAAATGATTTTTGCTTCTAAAATATCGATTTTCGTATTAGAAACATTAACATAACCTTTAAGTGTTAAACATTGTCAGCATTCATTACACCAGAAATTGTTTTTATGTTGATGGAATAGCGGTTTTTGATCTACTGGTCTGAACCAAAATGATTAGAGTCTTTAGGTGCGACAAAATTTCTCTCTATCCCGGCTAGGATTTGAAACCTGGTCTACAGTTACCTATCTGATGCTCTAACCCACTAAGCTACTCAATGTTATTTAAAAATTGAGTTTTGATATTATGTTGTCGACTAGTGGAATGAAAAGTCTTTTTGTTGATGGAATGACGGCCTTTGGTGTAATAGTCTGAACCAAAATGGTTATAGTCTTCCAGAACATATTTTTTAATTATTTGCTCTGCTTTAAATTATGTGAGCCAACCAGAGCTTATTCACAATCAGTTTTCTACACCATATTGAAAAAAACTATACGAATCATTTTACTTCTCACGCGTAGCCTATCTTCTTACATACAACACGTATAACTATTAGTTAAGCAGTTCCCGTCTTTTAGCTGTCAGATATTCCCATATTTCCATTTAGGAATTGCAGAAAACCAATACCAACGCACGATTGTGTACTAACTAAATCAAATTAATAATCCGTTTCTTGTTGCAGGGTTGAGTTCAACGTTCGACTGCTTACCTAATGGTGACCCTCTTCCTAATGTTCCTCGCTGCACACCTTCTAATTCTTCTAACAGGTCCCCTCCTCCTGCCGGGCCTATTCATCGTGATCGGTCCAGGTCTCCTACGCGCTACAGGTCTCCCTCTACCAGTCACAGGTCTCCTTCTGCCAGTTACAGGTCTTCTCCTGTCAGACATGATTCTTTCTTCATACTTGGATTTGAATTCAGCCAACTTAGATTTATGAGGCTTATCCCCCGCACGAATCCATACCAGGTATTTGAAATTCACAGATACACTTTCCCTGCAGATAAACCAATTTACTTGAGAGGAGTACGCAATACCGCTTTGCCTATGCCAACCGAAGAGCAAAACGTTTTAGCAACAGGTTCTGGTGACATCCTGGCAATATTTGAACGTCAAAATCGAGTTCTTCGTGGAATATATACGCGCATTAATGGAGTTCAGAAACGGGCAAAAATAAACATTCACAGCGGCATTGTTGACGAATTGAGCGAAAATGAACGCGATGACATTCCCATAGGCAAAGATAAGAAAATTGTGAATAATTTCAGCGTACTCCATGTAAAAAATATGTAATCTAGTGAATAAAATAAAAAGTCCACGTATCATTGTAATCAAGGCCTAAGTCTTTCGTCAGTGTCCCAGTTTCTCTTTTACTAATACACATAAAAAAAGTTTTTTTTCCATTTCCCGACGAAAACATTGTAGGAAAAAAAAATGATTATAGGCCACATATCAGTAGACAAGGAAATAGTCCAAACGTCTAATGGCATTAGCTTACAATAATCGAGAAACATTCTTGCATTCAAATAAAGTCTGTATATTCGATTAGCAATTGCTACTACTGTGAATGTCTCGTAGCGTGACTGAGTATCAGAATTTTTCACAACTTAAGCCTCAGTGTGAAACCCTGTTGGACAACGAAGAGGCTGATATTACTAATGGGAAGGCTGAACTCGTTGCTTAACTCTTTCAGTTTGTTTATAGTGCGCCGTCCACTACTTGTGTCCAGTTTTTGCTATCTGGTTGTATCTGCTATTTCTAATGATGTACCTACATATATACATCATTATTTCGCGTTGCTCATTATTGGTCCTTTCGATGTATCTGATATTTTAATGTTATTTTTATTGTTTGGCATGAGAGTGGAAAAAAGTAGAGTTAGTTATCCCTGTTCATTAATACTGCGGCTGCAGTGACGTTATAGAAAAACTTCATTGATGAGATACATGACTTCTTGAGTGGGAGATCCACTATGAATAATTTTTTCTCCTTGAAGGAACCATAAAATCGCTGTTCCTATGTTTATTGAAGAAGTTTCGATTTAAGAAGGCAAATGAGTGAAAAACTCACATTTATTCGACAAAAATAACGACTTTTCGTTAACATGGGTTCGCTAACTTCATCAGGTTTTTTTTTCAGAGAAACACCACATAAATATCACATTTTTACAGGCAAATAGTATAAGTCAAACCAGATTTGAAGAAAAAATTACCGTTAAAATTTACTGGTTAAAACATAATTTTAACGCGTCTAAGATAGATATGAAGAACCCATTTTTGGTTCAATTGGGCTGGCGGTGTAAAGTCTACTGAAGATACAAACCTTGAGTCGTATCCTATAGACAAACATACCAAACACACATACATAGAGAAATAGTACAGATTAATGTTCATCTATCTATCAGAAAGTTAATCACAAATCTAATTCCTGTAATAGAGGAAAATATACTTTATTGAGAGCATGATTATCTTTTTTTTTCAAATAATATTATTTGAATTACTGTTAATATGGAATCATCCCTGAAATCATTTTTTGTTTATAGTTAGATTCCCGATCCATACTTTTACGCTATTCAACTCCGTTTTACTGCTATTAATATGTTCTTGGACATGAGTCTCCGCAGATCTTTTTGTTTCACCCACATAAGATGCAGGACATTGTTTACAAGAAAATTCGTGAGCTACATTCGTTTCATCCCATTTTTTCATGAATCTGATTGTTGTTGTTTTATTCACAGTTCTTTATCTTCTTTGCACATATGACCATATGTCTTTAAAGTATTATTAATATTAATAGTTACTTTGTCCTTTATTTCATTTTCAAGGTCATTGTGTAGATCTGCCGATTGAAAAGCTGATTCTACATTTTTGATAATATCAACGATATCTTGTTATCAACATTTTCAAGCAACGATATAATTAGGTCCTAAGGAGACAATATCAATAATGTCTGTTGGTATTTGAGTGTCCGTTAATTTTTTCAACCAATAATCTTTATTTGTCTTCAATTGATTATGCTGATCAGAAAATAAGGATCAAATTCAATTTTGTTTTTGTTATTGTATTTTTGGCAAAGAGAGTTCAATTTTATTTTCGATAGGTCAGAGAACTTTATTTCTAAATATTATCGTCAAGATCAGAGTCCAAAATATTTTTCATTATTTTTTAAGTGTTCCGTTAAAAAAAATTAATATGAAAGTTAATATCTCGAATTTCAGTTTTTAGTTATTTACGAAAATAATGATGATTAAACTTATTGAGTTTTGTACGACAAGTACGACCAATCTCACCTTCATTTGCAGACATCGTACTGGATGATCTGGAAGAAATATGTATAAGAAAGTTAAAAAATATTTATGATTGCGTTCCGCTTCTATATGATAGGCATGTCGATGACATGATCCTATGTGTTAAAAAAACATGTTGATGTAGTCATCAAGCCCTCCAATTCTCATAATAAAAAAGTACAAGTTTCCTTCGAGTCAGAGCAGAATAAGCGTATTAATTTCTTAGGCATAACGTTAATTAGAAATGATAATAATATTATCACTAATTGGTTCCAAAAGCTAATGTCATCCGGCAGACCAATTAACTTTCTTTCACATCATCCTACCTAACAAAAAAAAACCGTTTATAATCTTCTTGGCAGAGCAATATTATTATTTCACAGTATATAAGTCTTACTCTAAAAATTTGCAAATAATTGAACAGTTACTAATCAATAATGATTATCTGATTTGTTTCATTGATGAAGACCAAAATTCCCACATGAACAAAATTAAATATAACTGTCATAAGAAGATTCACAGATTCTTTCACATGAACACCAACTGAAGGTTTGCCTTCCTTTTTCCAATAATTTTACAAAACTGTCTAAGATATAAAATAGTTACAATATTACTACGTTCGCTGCAATTCAAAAATGTTTCAGTTATGTGATAAAATTCGGTGAAGATACTTCAAAAAATGTAATAAAACAAATGTAGTTTACACATTTTCTTGTATGCAATGTCATGCATCTTGCGTCGGGGAAACAAAGTGATCTTTGAAGATTCGTATCAAAGAGCATATTATTAAGAATAAAACGGAGTTGGTTGTTTATGAACAACAATATAACTTAAGTTACACATTTGATAAGAATCACGTGAAAATTATTGATCGATCTATGAAAAAGACTGATTTCAGAGATAATCCATATTGATAGTAATTCAAATAATATAAATAGAAAAGAAAATATTTATGCTCATAATAAAACATATTTTTCTTCGTAACAGAAATTAAATTTGTGATCAAGTTTCTAATGGATATATGGACATTAATCTGTATATGTTTGTGTCTGGTATGTTTGTGTGTCGGATATGACTCAAGGTTTGTCTCTTCAGTAGACTTTACATCGTCAGCTTAATTGAAGCAGAAATGGGTTCTTCATATCTCTTTTGTGTCAGAGGCGTTAAAATTATGTTTTGACCAGTGAATGTTAACAGTAATTTTTTCTGCAATTCTGATTCAACTTTACTATTTGCCTATAAAAATATGATATTCATGTGGTGTTTCTATTAAAAAATTAGCCTCATAAGGTTGGCAAACCCATACTTCAATCGCAACTTCTTCAATCAATTTGTGTTCTTTTTCACACTTTGCAACACACTCAACAGAATCAGGTAATTACAATATTCTAATGGCGAAGATTAGATCTCTGGGACTCGGGTCTCATTTACTTTCTTGAATTCAATTTACGTATTCCATACAATATCTGGGGTGCCGCAATGGTCGCAACTTGGCCCGCTTTTTTTCATCCTTGTTGTGGAAGATGTTGATATCGTTCCCAAATCCTGTTACTATTTTTTAATTTATACAGATAGCCTCAAAATATTGAGAGTCATTCGCTCCCGTTTGTATTGCATTGACCTGCAAAATGATTTCGACAGACTGCCAGATTGGTGCTCTTTAAATGGGAATTACACCTCGAAACTAAATAGTGTTCAATAATATCTTCTTCGCGGAAAAATGTAACTATAACGCATGAGTACAAGATTGTTAATGAGGATCTACTAAGAGTGATGTGGTTTGCGTGACCTGTGGCTGCTCTTTGATGTACAGCTTCCTTATATCGATCAGGTTTCAAAGGCTATCCATAAATCCCTCAGATCTCTCGGCTTTCGTTATTAAACATTCTTCTAAGATAAAGAATACGCTGACGTTCAAGACATTATTCTTTACTCTTGTTCGCCCCTACCATGAATTTGCTTCGAATATCTGGTCTCTATTTTATATTATTTTTTAAATAAGATTAGAGCAAGCTCAGAATCATGTTCCTCGCTCTGCAGGTAGATAATGGAGAATGGCAATGCATAGATGTCAATATAACTTAGATTAAATTAGAACGCTGATAAACACTGTAAAGATGATGTCTAGGATTGTATTGTCTGCTGTATGCTTTATTTTTGATTTTCTTAACAATCAAATTAATTGTTATTTTATCTCTAATCTATGTCAATAATTCTTACTATTAAGCACACTATGTACTCAAAGGCATTGTCTGTTCACTTCTATAGTAAATAAACCAACATGAAAAATGGTTTTTTAGTTTATAAGATAAGATAGTACGACGAGAAAACTTTATTTATAAAATTGTTGGTAACAATAATAATTGTTGATCAAAGTCCAAGCGTATTCACAACGTTAAGAATGTATTTATTTGCAGTTGATTGATTTGAAAAAATGAACCCCTTTGGTCCATATGTTGTAACAATTTAGTTGAAATTAAATGACGCAACATAACTAATGCTAACTGTCATTGATTTTAGATCTTTTTCAATGAATCTCAATATTTTATAATGAACGGTATTCTTCAAAAGTAACAATTTTTTGTTATTATAATTTTTTTATGAAATAAAAAAGTATTGAAAAATTATTTTTCATCAGATATGCATGACCTTTGCAGTATTATATTAATTTTTATTTATTGAAAAATTTTCGCATAAGGAAAATAATTGTGGTTTGATAATTAATTTGTCCACAGACACTTTAAATTGCCCCTACTGAGCCGCGCCGCGCCATAGAAGACCTGACGTTTGAATTTTTTTCCTCGAAAAGCAGTGGCAAACCGACTGCAATAATTTAAGGACTTGTAGACCACGTTTATACCTTCCTTTGACGAACTCAAGATACGTCATATAAAAAAAAAGTTGTCCAAAAGCTCAAAGTCCCACATCTTCGCCATTTTTTTCGAATTTTTGTGAAATATTTTTTGCAATTTTTTTCACCACTAAGCAATCATATTTTCTGAATTACAGCCAAATCCCACACCGACGCAACAGTTTGCGTGATCAGTTGACGTGGATTCTTCCAGATGTTATTTTGTCAATATGGTAATTATTAAAATAATTTCATATGTTAATTTTGCCGGTCCATCATTTAGTAATCGTCAGAATTAACATCGAAAATCAATTTTACATTTTCCTGATATATATTGTTATATATTATGTTATATATTGTTTTCAAACCGCTGATTTTAGACCAAATTGGAAAATATAACAATTGTGCAGATTTACAAGAGGAATACAACTGTCATCGTGAATTTATTAGGGAATAATAATTTTGTTTTTCTATATTGTTAATAATATTTCAAGGCGTTTTATAGATTATCTTACATTATAGAGGAAATCAAGATAAATTCATGATCTCTAATGATGCCTGAGATATTCCCTGTACTTTTTTAAAGTCGGTGTTTTTTGAACCACCCTATTATCCTCGATCTGATCACAAATATCAATGAAAATATTTGTATATTCTTAAAACAAAAATCCAATCAATATACTTGATGATTGATATTTAAAAATGTGCTGAAAATTCTACATTGTACAATATGATACACTATAAAACTATTTGATACATTATGATACAATATCATATGGTATAATATAATATTATACAATATAATACAATATCATACAATATGGCACAGTATAATATCGTATACAGTATGATGTGTCAATTCACACTGTAATACCAAATAATACAATATGATGCAAATCCATACAATGTCACACAATATCATATACTGTGATAGAATATGATACCGTATCATACAATATGATGCACAAATCATGTGAAGTTATCACTTCTCCTTGGCGTCCCACGACGGCTCACGTTTTTTTTCATTAAAAATGACGTTCAGCCCACTAATATTGATCGATTTGAATAAAAGAATTTTGAAAATAAAGCTGCTGAGATTTAATAGAGAGCTGTCCAGTCTGATTTTCAAATTAGGCTTCAATTTTGTTTATTAACAAACAAATATGAAAAAGTAGCCATTTTTTCTATTTGACGTTTCTGGTGCTCGTCAATAACAGGAAAATTGTTGAAATCGCCTAAGTTTAATAGAGTCACATCAGCTGGAGATGCTCCAATATTATGTAATGGACAAAAAAAAATTATGAATAAATTATTCGTTGAAAGAATGTTTTCACGATTATCCATAATTTTACGTCTTTTAAGATATATTGCAAGAAATTTGAATGGAAACAATATTATGATGGAAAAAATTTCTCCGAAGATTACAATTGTTTATATTATGGACGAATTTAATAAACAAATGCATGAATCAGGCATTTTCGGCGTTTTTTGTTTTTTTCGATGCCAATTTTTTTAAGTTAGGAATTCGATGATAATTTTATTAAAATTCATCAATTTTTGATTATTTCCAGGATTTCTTTTCTAAAAATAAACAAATGCAATTTTGCAACACCCGTCTCAAAAGTTTACGTTTTCATCCTTGTAAATGGTGCCAGAAGGACCTTATTTGAGCAGACTGTGCGCGAATCAATTCTCGCGCATGCGCAGTTTGAAGATGGCTTACTTTAGACACTGGTGAAAAAGTTGCGCATGCGCACTTTCGAGATAAGGTACTTTAGACACTGGCATAGGTAACTTTAAACACTGGTGCTGGTATCTTCTTGAAATGAATTTAGATTTTACTTGAAGAAATGTTTTAATGGTTGAAGTTTTGTTTTTAGGGTTTGATAGGTCCCGCGGGGGGGG
>CAKNXH010000922.1:126159-151762 GCA_932178445.1 Andricus quercusramuli
ATTCGCGATAGATGACGCTGCAATTGCGAAATTAAGCACCCCGAAGGGAATAGACAACTACTACGTCAGCGTCGTTATTCCTGGGTAGAGCTAAAAGTAGTGTCAACAATTTCGTTTTTCGCAATTGCAGCGCCATCTATCGCGAATCGAAACAAATTTTCCGAATAAAACTTACGTATTTCGTAAAGGAGAATCTGAATCTGTGATAAAAAATTGGGGTTGCCATTTGAAATTACAAAGTTACCCCCACCCCTGCCTCCTGTGGGGGTGGGGTAGATTTTAACAAATCTTTTTTCCCCCTCGAAAATAAAAAGTTTTTATTCTAGACATTTTTTCCGTAGGATGCGTATTTTTTGAGATATTTCGTTGTCTCAAGTTAAAAAAAACACCCTGTATAATATATATATTGATAAATCATTTCTGGAGTTTAGTAAGTTAGAGAAGCCATTTTGAGAGATACAAGATGAGGAATAATTTTTTTGCGGGAAATAGTTTAGTCAGCCTGATAATTTATTTCGACACATAATAGAGATGAAATAACTCATTATACAGCGAGAAATGAGAGAAATTATTGATTTGATTTCTTTAATTATTTATATCAAAGATGAATGTTATGTGCTAACAATATTTTGCAGAAAAGTAAGCCTACTAAGCTATAACGACACATATAAGATGAGAAAGAATTTTCTTCCACGAAACAGGATGAAAATGTTCTATTTGTTAACCTAAATTATTTATAACAAAGGTGAATGTTAACGTCTAAGAATTTTCTGGAGTTTAGTAATTCTGCGAAACCATTTTGATGTATATGTAAAAAGGAAAATTATTGAATTATCTGAAGAATATTAATAATTAGAATTGAAAAATTAATAATCGTAATAAATAATAATAGATTCGTAAAAAAATAATTAACTAAAAATGCAATAGATTTGCGTTCCAAATTATGCTATCGGGAGCAGTTTATCATGACGGTGTGCAGTGTTGCATGCGCGATTTTTATTTATTTTTTCACATCCCCCCCCCCCCTGTTTAAAAAAATTCAACAAAAATATATGTTGTGACGGATATTCTAACGCATGTTCAAGTAAAATATGGAAGTATTCACTCTCAAACAGAACCTAACAGAAATTTTTTTGAAAAATTCAAAAATTCTGTTAGCTACGATTTTTTCCCAAATTTCTGTTTTGTTCCTGTGGAATAGCCTCACTAGTGTTCACAACATGTATTTTGTTCATCAAAAAAGGTCAAGCCGTTTTCGAGAAAAATCACTTGTTAATTATACTTTCCCCCTCCATAACTCTAAAAAAACTGAACTTCTAGGGTTATCATTGGGAGAACTTTTACTTCATATAGATGCGAGCCTATGACAGAAATTTCAAGTTAATACGTGCAGGGACAGATTTTGTATGCTTACCCGGCTATGCCCTTTCTAACAGTATAAGCTTGAATTTAATATATTCTAGATTCCCACGTTACCTTTAAGAATTTTTTCCCGTGCATTGCTAATTATTATTAACTCCCAAAAATTGCTTGACATACTGTTAGACGTTATCTTTTGCTTTTACTTGGTAAATATCTTGTCATGTAGCTATCACGAATTAAGCGCTGTATTATTGACTGCATAAGTAGTATGTTGACACAAAGTCCTCAGTGCAATCCATACCGCATGGTATTCCTATAAGCACCTGCTATGGCCACCCCGTATGGCCCCATGCATACTCGTAACAGGAACCACTTCCACCTATTTACATTTCCATAGTCAGGATCGTTACTATCGCATCGTCTCGCCATGTCGGATGGTACATATACATATCATCTCTACTTACACATGCAGAGAGCGCACAACATTATCCTCAGTAAAGGGGTGGAAATGGGGTAAAGGCAAATGCAACCCACTACCTGCGTAGAGTGGATTCGTCAGAAAAGTCTCGTCGATCTGTCAAGCAAACGCAAACATTTGCAATTCTTATCGCTCCTCATGCAAGCTACGCAAATGCGCTAGATATAAATTCAATTCTGTATTTTTCCTTCTTTGGCAATTTAATTTCTTGTGGTGAAATGTACCTTACCTTACCGGCATTGATACAGAAAACGTGTGATACTGTCCTCATCGCAACGTGTGGCTATAAATAAACAAGAAACGTTTTTACGACGATACCCACAGCTTTTTCAATATATTTCAAACGGCAGAAACGTGCGCTGAACATATATGGCTCAATAACACTTAGGGATAACGAAACTCATCATGTAGCCCTGTAAGAGAAATACCAAGCGACACTATGGTTATATGTTGTTATACTCCTACATTTCTCTTAAATATCAATGAACATTAAGTCTCTCTGCCTTTTTCTTTACCAAAATTATCAATGTTACCTTTTTCACAATTTACATTACCACCAAGAACACTCAATCTCCCATGTTTCTTCTTTTCCAATTCCTTTAGCCAATCCAACTACTCCCCTTTTTGTTTTCCTTGCAGGATCATTTTCATTTTCGAGCTATCTTTTTTTCGGACAACCATTTAACCAATCAGTCACTGTTCCTCTGCCTCTTTGAGATAGAAAGTTCCTTTTTCGTAATCCCAAAACTTATTGCACTCTTATTTCCACGTATCACACGCGCAATTCATCTTTAAAATGCTCTTTTCCCATTTCTCTCAAAATATTCTGCTACCCCCTTTTACCTTCTTAATTTATGGTCTTCATTATATCTCTTCTCTGTTATTTTATTTTATACTTTCTAATTCTATTGACCATCCGTTCCTATTCAAGAACCTTCCTCTTCCTTCCATTCCCTTCCCTCACCCTATTGCCAATTCTCTTTGCTCTGAGCAAGCTTCAACAATCCATTAGTGCCTCATATATTCTCATTCTTGTTTTAGAATCATCTCTTCTCATGTTCTCCAGTTTTCTCATTATTTTTTAGTGACAATTTTAAATATGCCACTCTTACTTTACCCTCGGTTCCTTTATATATTTTCCTTACTATTTCGATTAAGCGTTTCTCTATTCCCTTTTTCGTCATTGCCCTCCAACGCTGATTCCTATCTACTGATGCAAATTCTGCCTTATGATATTGATACCTTCTACCTCATCTCTAGTCTCTCCCTTAATACTATTGTATACGCACTATAGGCCGTATCCAAAATTGTTACTTCTCTGTTATTTTCTACTTCCTCTTTTCCTCCTATTCAGCATATTTCATATATCAAGTCCTCTTTTCACTCTTTCAGCAACTCTTCTCCCTTTGTACTCTTTCAATAAACTCTTGCAATTTCTTTCTTGTTTCCCCACTGCTATGAAATATAAATTTATGCTCCATTACTCAGCTCATCGCTCCCTGATGCTTTCCCTTTCTTTTATTTTCTGATTTGTGCTCCTATCTCCTCCACCTCTATCTCTATCTCCTTCTTAACCTCCTCTGTTATCCCTCTCTGCCAATTTTTTGTTTCCCCTTTATCTAACCCATGAAATACTTGCTTCAAATACTCAGTCCATTCTTCCATCTGTATCTTGTTATTCATTTTCTCAGTAAATTTCCACAGCCCACTCTTTTCTAACATTATTGATTCTCTCCTAAAATTCTCATTCTTGCAGTTCTTCTCCCTTGCATAATTCCCTATATTATTTCCTGTCAGCTACATATTTCGAAATTTTATTCTTTCCTTTCTTCCAGTCTTGATATACTTGGTCTCTTCTGAACATTTAGTTCAACTCTTTCAACCCTGCAGTATCCATGATTACATATTCAATTACTTTTACCGTGTCTTTTCTTGTATATGCTAACCCTCTTTATTTCCTCTTTTGTTGCCATCCCCCCCCCTCATAATCTCCACCACGGTAAAAATATTTTGTCTTGATTTTGTCGTCAATGTCTTCAATATGTCTTCAAGAACATGATGTCTGGTTCCGTCTTATCAGCTAGGCATTGGAGATATACAGACTTCTCTTGCAATCATGGCTGTAGCTGTACCAAGACAAGATCAGGTAGACTTGTCTTAAGACTATAAGTGTAAGCCTTGAATAAAGAAAATAATAATTGCTCTCAAAGGAAATAATATTACCGATTTGTGGCTTTAACATCTGCCAGGGTCAAAATTACCAAAGTTTTCGTTTTAAAATTGCATTGTTTATTTTACTCCGACCTCTATAAACTATGAACCCCACTGGCAGGGCCTGTCATTTCCAGGAATCAAGTAGCCAGGTTAGGACCAAACAGTTGACATCTGCTAAGGCTTATAATTTTACCATCGATAAAACTTGCAGTTTTGTAATAACTAATCTATAAATAAGAAATTGAGAACCTGTCTGTCTCAACAACTGCAGGCATATCAAGTTTCTATAGAAAGATTAAAACTGCTATATTCTAGAGGTATCTAGTGAACTGTTGGAGATAGAAAAAAATGAATAACATTTTTATATTCGCCGTCCAAAAAACATAATTATTGCAGATAAATAAACTTATTGATACATAGAAAATAAATACCATGAATATTGATAATATAAACATTCTATAAAGTTTAAAGCGGATTAGTGATGCCCCTCAGAGGCCTTGGTCTCAAGACATAAATTTTCTTCCTCAAGTCGGAAATATTCGTCTTAAGACATCAAAAATATTCTGCTTCCATCTCACGAGCAAGAGATACAGAATAACTTGAAATTATCTTGGATTAGTCTTCGCCCAAGACCAAACTAGGACCAAATATTTTTACCCGGGCAATTGTGTTTTTTCATCTTTCTTAAGCAGGAAATCTTAGGCACTTATTGCCTAACGTTCTCCATCTATAAATAAACTCCCCATTTTTCCTATTCTGGCATTCCAATCTTCTCCCATTATCAGTATTTTTTCTATTCTTTTCTTATGTAATTCTTCATTCCTTTCTTATGTTCTTCATTTGCTTCCCATTATGAATTGTAACAATCCTAAAACGGTTTCTTATTTAACTTTGCCCTTCCTCCCTGTAAGCCCTCACTCTCTCTCTCTCTCTCTCTCTCTCTCTCTCTCTCGCTCTCTCTCTCTCTTGTTGCTTCCTATTCTCCTACAGTCTCTTTCTATCCGGCAAATATTCTTCCACTAGCTCTACCCTTTCCTTTTCCCTTTTCCGCCCCTTCTAATTCCCACCTGAATCCAATCGGTAGTTTACTTTTAATTCTTTCCAATCTTCTTCTAATATTTTGGGTTTTCCATCTCCCTCTTTTTATCAACTGCTCTAACGTATTTTCGAGATATTCTGGGCTGTGGTGATTCAAGTTTTTCTCCGTATTTATCTTTTCCACCTCCTCTTCTAACCATTCAGTATTTTCCGAGATTCTTTTCATCCCTTCCTCCCATTTTTCATCGCTTTTCCACAACTTTTCCTTCATTCTCTTACATAAAATGAGTCGTTATTCGGTATAATAACGGCTCAAAATATCCCTCAGCTGAAGCTTGAGAGAAAGGTCAATTGATATTGGATCGAATTGAGAAATTCTTCATTGGTTAAATCGGGTTGCAAAATTATTAATTCATATAGACTGAAATTCAAAAGATACTAAATCAGACACAAGATAGTTTAAATATCCAACTTATCATACAAAAACTTCACTCAGATAGAATGAAGTCTCATCAAATATCGCAAAACGAGATAACAATTTTGGATCATCAATGAACAGGAATTACGCGATCTAACTTGTTCGGAAGATGCCGACAAAAAAGTAAAAGAAAAAGGCTCTGATTTCTTACTTGACAACGTCGTCACGTAGTTACCGAATGGGTTGTTTTTGTTACCTAATTGGTTCATTTCCGTTGTGTTTTGCAAGATCTAAATTCAGGTTCAGGGTCGTCCTCTTCAAACATTCAAATGCAGGTATCACCCATTAGCTTCTGAAATAATGTACGAAACATTCTAATTAATTCGATCCAGGTGGTATTTAGAGGTGTTTAGTATTTCTTTTTATAAGGTTGAATTTACGTTTCCGTGAAACGACGAGATGCACCGCAAAACCAGTCCCTAGAGGGCGATTTACAGAATGAAATGCAGAGAAGGAGAGCATAATCTCTTCTTTGGTACGATTAGAATTAGAATATCTGCAAAGGGGAATAATTTAGTCTCGACTGCCATTTTGCGGACGCAACCAGGAATCTCATATCCGTCTGAGACGCTTGTATGATAGCGGGCGACGCGACGACCGTTCACCGCTCTGCGAAATATTATAGCGCCGTGCCATTTCCGTGCCCTGATTGGAAATTGTCAGGCCGCAGAACTATCTCTGCTCCATTGCCCGCTCGGATATTAGCCGGAAGTACGGCCGTACCGCTCGAAAGTTTTTGATTGCGTTTCGCGCGCACCCTCATCCGCTTCGACGCGTTAATTCAAAAGCTGCCGTTGCTAGTCCATGTCATTCGGTTGAATCGGCTTTTCGATAAAGCAACTCGATTTAATTAAGCGTTCGTTGTTCCCTTCTTGGCAAGTCTGCATGCGCTACTGCTGCTTCTCGCTTTACAGAATCGAGAACGCATAAAAAGCATAATTGAATCTCAATGTCGTAGTCGCGTCATGCGCTTCATTAATTCTTTGTTGATCACGTCCCAATGATTTCCTTTTTGTTCAAAAATGAAATAAACCAATACATATTCACTGTTTATAATACCCGAGAATAAACTACTGGCCATGTACTAAAAGTGACAAGAATAAGAAAAAATCAGAAGGGCAGTCCAGAAAAAAGAGGAGGAGGTTCATATTATACTTCAAAATCTGGCAGAAATTAAAAAGGACAACAAATTTGGGAAGTGTGTATATATCAGATTGTAAGGTAGTTGGTATAAGCAAACAGCAACAGGAAAAACCAGAGGTAGGGCTGCAGCTTAAGAAATGTTTTTGGGAAAAGTTGGCTGCATTTAGGAGAGGACGCATATTAAGGGAGGAAAGCTGAGATGCACCAATATAAAAGAAAAGGGACTTTAGCGAGAGTATTGACATATTTCTGAGCTTAAAGAGTACAAAAAGAGATAATCTGATGATGAGGTTACCTGTTAATAAGGGGGGTGGGGGGAGCATTATTCAGGGAATAAGTCAAGAAAGAAAACGTAAACAGAAGGGAAAGAGAAACAATAACCTGTAATGGTGAGTACTTGAAATAGAAACGTTGACCAAGAAAATGAAAGTGGTAATGACAAAATTTAGGGAGATAAAGGGAGGACAAAAGAGAACAAAGGAGATAGAAATACAGACAAAAGCAAAAAAGAGAACAAAGGAGATAGAAAAACAGGCAAGAGACGCCGATCAAGATGTGTGGTGCTGAGGGAAGAGATGAGAAAGAGGAATGAAAAATGGAGGGAAGAGCTAAGAAGAATCTGAGGAAAGACCAAGCGTTCAAAAAAGAAGGTAGAACAAATAAAAAGGGAGAAAAAAGGTTAGAGAAAGAAGGTACGGAATATCTTATAAGTAATTTGAAGGAGTAAGCAGAATGTGAGTAACAGGAAAACAGAGGTAGAGTAGGTGGAGAAAAGGAGGGGAAATTTAGAAGTTGAAAGAGCAAAATAAGTATTCAAGAATTAAAAAAGCAGAACAAATAAAAATAAAAATGAGAAAAGACAGGAAGGCAACTCAAAAGAAAAAGGAGGAGTTGAAGATAATCTTTTGGAATGTGGCGAAATTAAAAAGACAGCGAATTGCAGGAGTGCACGGAAAATCTTGAGGAGGTAGGTCTAACGGAAACGCGAGTTTTAGAAAAGGATTTGAAAACAATAAAAAGTATGTCACTGAATGCACTCAAGTATAAGTTACGAAGCAACAGAAAAAATAGGGAAAGCTAGAGGTAGAGCAGGAATACTCACAGAAGTGGAGGTCTTCAGAAGAAAAGGATATATAATATATAAAGGAATATATAAATAATTCAAGCAATTCAGAAGATCAGTTACTTATCAAAGAGGAAAGAGAGCTATTAGAGGTGGTAGGAAGAAGTGGTTTGGTATGTACTTAATAACAACAAAACAGGAGATGAAGAACGAGAATCTACGTATGTGAGAAGAGATTCAGCAAAAGTAATTGCTTGTGTAATGAAAAATATTGAAGGATAAGAAAAGGTAAAGTTAATGAGTATAGAGAAGAGAGTAGAGTCAGATCATGAAATATAAAGGATATGGCTGAAAGGGCAAATTAGAAAGGAAAGGAGGAAATCAGAGGTTTGGGACAAACTGAAAGGAACAGTTAAGGAAGCGAGAAAAATGAAAAAGATAAAGATTATATTACCAAAAAGTTAAGCAGGATTCCAGGGAGGTGGAAGCACTCTATACAATATATAAGTCCTTCAGCATGCAGTGTAAAAGAAATAGAAGTAAAGAGAAGAAAAAGTATGTGCTTTCTTTGTGGATTTGAATGCAGCATTTCCAGATGTAGATAGGAATAAAATTTGGGAGGTAATGGCGAAATGAAGAATAAGGAAAAGTATAGGACAAAAAAGTAAAGGAAATATATAAGAAACTAAGGATAGGATAAGAATGTAAATAAGGGAAATATATAAGAAACTAAGGATAGGATAAGAATGGAAATGAATACCAAATGAATTTTGGACAGGATTAGGAATGATGATATAGAAGAGAAATTGAGGAATTCCAAATTAGATTATATTAAATTCAAAATCCTATTTAACGTCCAATAAACAAGTTTTTTTTAATTTTTCTCTCCTCTTTTTTATTTTTTTCTAAAGAAACATTTTTGGTTTTTAAATAGGAGCATTTTGTGGTGATCGTCCATCGATCGTTAGATTCTTGTTTTATTTTCACGAATTCTATAAGTTAACTTGAGTATTGGCCGTTGAATGGGATTTTGCATTTGATTTGAATCTAATTTAAAAATCTCAAATTACAATTTAGCTGACTTTGATTGGAGGTAATTTCTAACGTCCCTTTCTTAACATTATGTTTTTTAATCAGATCCAAATTACCTATGGTCCTGAAGCCTTCAGGAAGGTCAAATTATTTTGTGATATCAACCAAAAATTAAAAGGCAGTATCCTTCAGAGCAGGGTTTTGATTGAATGTCGAAGAAATGATGTTTCACCTAAAAAAATTTTTCTCTTGGATAAAAAATATCGAGATGTTGCTTTTCACAGTACTTTTTTTCATAGAAAATTGGAACATTATTTTAAGAATTTCTAACTCTCAATGCTGGATTTACTGATCAAGGATGTTCCAAATCATGTAAATGTTTTAAAAGTAAAAATTCTCAGAATTAGAAGTGAATTAGAAGTATTTTTACAACAATATAAAATCATTGATCTTTTTCAACATCAGATTTTCCTTAATAATTTATCCTTGATTTGTAAATTTGGCAGATATTGAAATTCTTGACTCAGTTATAGGTATTCTCAGATTAGATGAAGGCTTTAGTAACCGTGTGATAAAAAGTAAGTCGACACAAATGATGGAAATAGTCAAAGATGTTGAATCATTTATACAAAAAATTCCAACATCATTTCCGCAAGATTTCCGAAACAGGGTTTTACACTTGTCAAAGATCTTTGTTGATGAAAATTGTTTGCACACTAGTAGTATTGATCATATAATTTCTGAAGGTTTCATGATAACCCGGGTAAAAACATTTTGTCTTGATTTTGTCTTGAACGTCTTCAATATGTCTTTAGGACGATGATGTCTGGTTCCGTCTCACCAGCTAGACATTGGAGATATAGAGACTTTGCTTGCATTTATGACTGTTGACTGAGCCAAGACAAGACCAGGTTGACTTGTTTCAAGACAAGAAGTGTAAGTCCTGATAAATATAACGAATTGCTCTTAAAGAAAATTATATTGCCAGTTTGTGGCTTTAACATTTACCAGGGTGAAAAGTAAAGAAGTTTAGTTTGTAAATTTTATTGTCCATTATACTCCGGCCTCTATAAACTATGGACCCCACCGGCAGGGCCTGCCATTTCCAGGAATCAGGTAGCTAGGTGAGGACCAAGCAGTTGACATCTGCTAAGGATTAAAATTTTACAACCGATAAAACTTGTAATTTTGTAATAAATAATTTTTAAATAAGAAATTCGGAACCTGTCTGTCTCAACAACTGCAGGCATATAAAATTTGTGATGAAAAGATTGAAACTGTCATTTTCTAGAAGTATCTAGTTAACTGTTGGAGATAGGAAAAAATGGACATCGTTTTTAGATTCACCATCCAATCAACATAATTATTGCAGATAAATGAAATTATTAACATATAAACAATAAATACCATAAAGATAAATAATATAAACATTCTATCAAGTTTGAAGCGGATTAGTGATGACCCTCAAGGCATGAATTTTTGTCTTCAAGTCAAAAATATTCGTCCTAAGACATCAAGAATAGTATGGTTCCGTCTCACGAGCTAGACATACAGAATGACTTGGAATTCTCTTGGATTGGTCTTTACCCAAGACAAAATCAAGACCAAATATTTTTACCCGGGAACGGACGGTTTTCTTAAAAATAGCCCTGATATAATTTTCGTGAATGCTGATGAAGGCAATACTACAGTTTGTATGGAGAAATCAGATTATATTAGGGATACGGAGGATTTACTTTCCAATCGTGATAATTTCGATTTATTGAATGAAAATCCGTTAAAACAATTAAGAAGAGACACTTTCAAGATTCTAGACAAATGAAGGAGGAATGGACTTTTAGGAAAAAATATAAGATGGACTGATATAAATAACGAAGACACAGTTCTTGCCAGATGTTATGGTTTGAGAAAGATGCATTAAGATGGTTATCATTTGAGGGCAGTTATTTCAACTATTAACACTCCCACAAAATTTTTAGAACAAAACTTTAATTTGATACGTAAAGACTCAATTACAACTTTAGAATATAATATTAAAAATAGCTGGGGATTCAAGCAAATTACTATTAAAAAAACTGTTCCTGATGACCATGTAATGATTTCTTTGGATGTTGTTGCAATGTTTCCAAGTATCTCCCTTGAATTACTTAAATAGGCAATTTTAAATAGATTGGACAATATAAAAACACGTTCTCGATTACGTGAAAAATATTTTATTACAGGGATAGTTTTTATCATGAACTCAACTTATTTTAAATTCAATGGATCTTTTCATAGGCAAAAGTTTGGTACTCCCATAGGTTCAGTCATTTTGCGATTTGAGCAGAAATAGTTGTGGAAGATTTGGAGGTCTTTGCCTTCAAGAAGCTAGATCTCGTTTTGCCCTTTTACTTCCAGTATATTAATGACACCTTATTATTTATTTCTCTAGCAAAGTTGCAGGCAGTTATCGATGCTTTTAACAGTTTTCATCCAAAATTTCGATTTACCAATGCAACAGAGGAAACTAATAAAATCAGTTTTTTTGGGCAGAGAAGTAATTAAAGGTTAGTATGGTAATATTATTATGAATTGGTATAGGAGAAGTACATATTCAGGTAGAATTCCAAATTTCTTTTCGGCTCATCCTTTGCAAAAAAAAAATTCAGTAATAAAACACAAAGTTGGCAGAGCTTTAGGTTTGTCCCACGTTTCATTTCACGAGAAGAATTCGAATATTTTTATGAATATACTTTTTCCTAATGATAACACACAAAAGTTAATTGAGAAACATATATCACGGTTGGAATTCAACAAATAAAAAACAAACAAAACAACATTTTGTCTACAGATAATCAGAAAGAATTGACAGAATATAGTTCTTTCAATACTTTTGTTCTCCCGTTTTTTGGTCAATTGCGAAAACTATTGAATTTATTTCGGAAAAATTTAATGTTCATACTATTTCCCATATATCATTCAAAATGAATTCAACAGTAGCTTTTTGTAGAGATCCCTTAGATAAATTTGAAAAAGGTTGTGCTGTTTACAAGATCACTCGCAAGATCTGTAAGATGACTTACGTTGGACAGATTGGTATCGAGGAGATAGCGTTATTGTTTCGTCGCTGTTCCCACCTGCTATAATTTTTCTTACCTTGATAATGGTATGACAACCGAAACGTTGATAAATATTATAAATGCTCTCATATTGCGATTTGATAATAATAAAAATAAAAAAGATGGAAGAAATAAAAAAGAGAAGGAAGGGGATTTGTTTGGTTGCCTTCTCATTTTTCTCTCCTCTTTTTCATTTTTGTCCAACAAAAACAAACTTTTTTTTGTTTCCAGGTATAGCAATAGGAGCATTTTATCGTGGTTGTCCAAATTTGATTGTTGGATTCTTGTTTTATTTTCAGGAATTCTATACATTATTGGAAGAAAAGTTTAAGAGAAACATAGAACGGGTATTGTTCATATGGATAAATAGATGCTGGTCACGGGCATCACTGTCATATTCCTTAGGCAGGTAATGCTGCAGGTGCTGCGAAATATGAGAATATTTAGGAAATACCGAAATGAAAAGGAACTTTTTCGGGATATAGATAAGTTCTGAACTGCCATAAAACTGGAAACATCGTGACGTGTTGTTACTAATAATTCCATTGTAAAAAGAATTATTATCATTATAGTCTCCATCAAAGACCATAATTTTGCAATGTGAAACATAGAGCGAATGAATCCTGCCTCATGGCGATTTTAGAATCGTCAACTGTTAAGCTCATTATATACGCTTTTGCATACAAACATACATAGTACATACATAGATTATGTATATGTACCTGCATGCAACGCCTACAGCACCCTAGAGGTTTATGGAACGATTAAGGGTTTATAATCACGATCAATATATCTACTTGATCCCTGACCGTATCGCTATTGTGCGTAGATTAGGAAAGTATAGATTTACAATCATGAGCAGTCATAGATGCGCCTACTTGACACGCTTCGCTAAACTTTACGCAATATCAAGAAAACTTTAGCAATGATATACCTTAATATGTTCCTTGCATATTAGTACGGGACAGTATAATTATTATAAAATAATATCAGAACTTGCACTCCCAAACCATTTGATACTTCTTACTACTTTTTTCGCACGAGGTTGGCTACCTTTTGGAGGTGTATCGTAAAAAGGGGCTAAGCGGGACAATACACGGGAAAAGCGAGACACCCTAATTCTGGGTACTACTAGAATCTGCTTGTTTCGGTCTAGTATAAGTAAAGGATTCTTTTGAAGGGTAAATTGAGCGAAAATTATTGACATTGCTACCATTTTTTCTTCTTTTTTCATCAAAGTCATCTATAATAAAGTAGAATTGTCTTTCTGTACAGGTTGAAGCTTCTATATTTCCCTTCACTCATAGGTTACTTTTGTCTTTTGATTTTTTTCCACCCAGTTTGACGTCGCTTTGATAATCTCAAAAATAGTAATTAATTTCAGCTACACTTACTTCGTAAAAATGGTAAGTTCTTACATCTCCAGTCACTAATGTTCAAATGTTAACTACTCAAAGAGCGTAAAAATTTGCATCATTTTATATTATACACATTGAATACAGAAGATGATTTCATTGTAAATACTGAAAATTGAAGAATTTATCATTGTATGTCTTTAAATTGAACTAAATATTTAAATAATATATTCAAAATTAAATCAATTTAAACTATAGGTTTTGAAACTTAATGTAACTGAAATCGTAAATTTTAAAAATTGAAGAATTTTAAAGTGAAAATCGTTAATAATTGAAAATGATCAATTTTATATCTTAAAAATTGTAGAACTGCAAGTTGTGATTACTTGAAATTGTGAAGTTTTCAATTTTGAAGCTTCAATTTTCATATTTCAAATCATCAACATTGAGGAATACTTATTTATGAAACTTTGAGACTGAAGAGCGTTCATTTGTAAATCTTGAAAATTTGATTATTAAAAAAAAACATTCAAAATTACATTATTTCAAATTATACACATTTAAAATTAGAGAATCTTCAATTGCAAATCTCCAGTATTGACTTATTTCAAAAACATGTTCATAATTTCAAGATTCTAAATTATAAATTCACTTTTTTGAGTATCACGATATAATTTGACCCCAAGAACTCCAAAATACAATTTTTTAATGCCTCTTTGTGTGTGTATGTGTAACTTATTCTGTTCTTCATGTCTCAAAAAGTAAAACAGCGATCATGAAGCTTGGACGAATTGTAGCTTCCACTGTTACCCGGATCTGCTTGAAAATACTTTCTTCAGTTTAGAGATTTCAACAACAAAATGTAACATGTTTACATGAGAAAAACTTTTCTCATATTCAAAATAAATCAATATAATAATTATCTAGTGTTATTACTCGCTTCTGCGTCTTAGAGCCAAATCGATCGACCTATCATTGAAACTTTCATGACCTGACAGTACCGATTTATGAAGTTTTGAAGAAATGGTTTATTCCATCCATATGAGGAAAACTTTTCTAATATTCAAAACATTACAATACTATATTTGGTGTATTTGTTCGCGTCTTTGAGACGCATCAGTCGACCTGTTATTGAATCTTTTATAACCCACGTTTAACAATTTACGAAATTGGAGAAAAAAACTTGGTGTATATGTTTATCTGAAAAAAAAACATTGTCTCATATCAGGAATACTACAGTACTGTATACGACATATTTGTTCGCGTTTCCGAGACGCGTTGAATGATCTATTGACGTACCTTCCATGTCCTTAAATGATCTGGAAATACCGATTTACGAATTTAAGAAATGTATTCTTCATCTTCATAATATGAAAAACACTTTTTTCATTTTGGGAATACATCAGTAATGAATATGATTTTTATTCGCGTCTATACATACATCGATGGCCCAATTGAAGAACATTCCATGACCTACCTTAACCTACCAACATCGTTTTCAACTTTTGGAACAAAATTATTTACCTTGTTTATAAGAGGATTGTGTTTATATCGGGAATATAACAGTTCCATATTTAATGTAATTGTTCGCGTTTCCGAGAAGCGTCTCTGTTTGCGAACACAGAAAAAACTGAGGGATCAGTAACCTTGCGACTCAAGTGAAACTTGGGATCATTTAGAACTTAGGCTCGAAAGGAACACATATTTATGGTTCTTTTTTAGTTTGTTTATATCCGATAGATGGCCATCGGCGGTTGCCGACGTTTTCAACTGCGCATGTGCCGAGAAGCGCGGGCCTATTTGAAATCAATACATAATATGTACAGTCACACAGATAAATTTTAACAAATTTTTTTTATTTTTATTTAAAACAAATTAAATTGAATTATGGAAATACCTAGCTTCTTAAAAAAATTTTATATTATCCTAATATTGCAAGTGTATATTATATAATTTTGAATAGTCCCGCGCTTTTTGGACATGCGCAGTGGAAGACTTCGGATTTGCAACATAACCTTAAAAACTGTCACATTTCATCACATTTCATGTGCGACATCTTCCTTCCAAGAATGACTAATGTCTATGATTTTAGTTTCTTCATTAAATTTTTTCCAGTGCAATATTATTCAATTCCAATTATAAAGCATAATGTGTATCATTAACTTGTGCCATCTTTGAAGTGAGTCAAGGCAAAAGTGAGAAAAAGGCTCTATTAGAACAATTTGAATCCACACTTGGGTTCATTTAGAAACCATTTATTATTTTGGGTTCCTTTTCAGCAAGAGAGGTTCCTTTTTGTTGCAGCTCCTTTGGAACCAAAAATTGGTTCTAATAGAAACCCCAGTATTTTCTGTGAACTTTTGACGAACGTTTTTGATTGATCAATAGCGACTAAGAAAGTTAAAAAAAGTTGCATAGTTTCTATGAAGAATAGTCCTACCGCAAGTTAAAAAGTTGTTCATTGTAACAGAACATATCGATTGATATTGTTATAGGCTCTTTGAGTGTCTGAAGATATGATTATATACATAATCTTAAAAAATATCAAAAATATCCATTTTTTTCGTTGGAGGAAAGCCTCCCTCTATGAGGAAGCAAAATGCTGAAAAAGTGGTAGGATGATTATCCCAGTCTAGCAATCCTACCTGTGTTTGAAATAAGAACTACAGATTTTTGAATGAAAATTGTTTATTGATGTAATTATTCAAATGAAAAATAACAATAATTTTTATTAATATTGATGTTATGGTTTTTGACCAGTGAAATAGTAATTAATATGATGTTAACGTTTTTGGTCTACTTGGTCTAAAATCAATATTTTTCGAATATTCACTATGAATTTTGTGAGTTGCGAAAAAAATCTTTCTAGCACCGCTGGGATTCGAACAGCAGGTCTTTTAAATTTCTGCTCTGGTGCTTTAACCAACTAAGCTACGGAGAGTAAAAAGGATTTTCTTCATAACTTCTACCAGTTGAATGTCGATGTCATTCAATGTGCTTGCATGATTAATTTTTAATCATTCCAACGTGAGAGTGATTTTTATTAACTAATGTTATACTTTTTGACCAGCAAAATAGTAATTTATACAATGTTAATGTTTTTTGTCTACTTGGTCTAAAATCAATATTTTTTGAATATTGATTATTAATTTTGTAATTTGTGAAAAAAATCTCTCTAGCTCCGCTGGGATGCGAACACCAGGTCTAATAACATCAATCAATGAAATTAAATCGCATGTTGGAATGATTAAAAATTAATCTTGCAAGTACATTGAATAGCGTCGTCATTCAAATTGTAGGAGTTGTCAAGGAAATCTTCTCGTCTCTCTGTAGCTTAGTTGGTTCAAGCATCCGAACGGAAATCTGATAGACCTAGTGTTCGAATCCCAGCGGAGCTAAGGAGATTTTTTCACAACTTACAAAATTAATAATAAATATTCAAAAAATATTGATTTTATACTAAGTAGACAAAAAACATCAACATCATATTTATAAAAATAATTCTTTGAAATGTATTTTATTTTAAAACATATTTAATTTCTGAGGAAAGGAGAAACTTTTTTTCAAAGAAGCGTTACTGTATATTATTTAATACAGCTCCTCTTTAAGCTTGGATTAAACTGAATTCGCTAATAAAAATCTAAAAGGGAGATATATGAACATTAACTTATTTTAATTTTTTATTTGAGCCCTAAGTTTTATGTTCATTGATATATAATGGAGAATTATTATTATTCCTCTGGCATTAACAGTGCTAATAGTAAATTTGCCTTTGCCCATGTTGTTTTATGTAATGTCGATTGAACTGCATTTTGCACGTGCTTTAATATACTAGCCCTGCTTTGCAACAAATATATTTGATGTGAAAATCCTCGGTGCGCAATAAAAAGAGAAAACCGCACCAATGGGAATTGACGTGAAGAAGAAACATAGGAAAATAACACAGACAGGATGAACGGGTCTCGAGAGAGATTTAACACAGCATTTTAAACCCGCTATGAGTTTCTTTTTCGACTAATAAGTTTATATAATATTATTTGTAAGCCAATTTTCAAATATTACGTTTTTTCAAAACTTTAGATTTTTGCTGAATTCAAAACGATCCCAATTGAATATTTTTAGATTACGTAAAATTTTGAGCGAGGACAATATTTTGCATGGAATGAAAGGGGATTAAACTTGTATCATTTCTAAATAGAAGCGTTCAAAATTGTATAACTAAAAATTTTTTAAACTGAAGATCTCGAAATTGAACAATTTGAGATTAAAAATTCACAAATTGGACAATTTTCTAGAGAAGATTTGAAATTGTGGCATTTCCATTTGACAGCGTGAAAATTTGAACAATTTTTTTTCAAATTGGAGAATCTCGAAATTGAATGCTTTCAAATAAAAATTTCAAAAGTAGAAGAATTTCAAAACGTTCAAAATTAAATAATATCAGAATACAATTTTTCAAATTGGTTAATTTGAAATTCAAAGGAATTTGATTTGTATTATTTGACATTAAAATTGTTCCTCGTTGAAAGATTCAAAATTGAAAACTTTTGAATTTAAATAATTTAAAATATTCAAAGTGATGTAAATTTTACAATTGGAAATTATGAAAAAAAATTGAATGCTTCGAAGACAAAACTTCTGAAATTTCAGAATTTTGAATTGTCATTACCTAAAAAATATAATCCAGCATTTCACATGATGAGATTAATTTTTCTGACATCAAAAAATAAATTCATCTTAATTTTCTCCGTTCAAAATGTAAAAATTTTCAATTTGAACCATAAGATATTGAATCCTCACAGCCAAACATTCAAAGTAATAAGTAATTGTGAATAAAGAAAACTGAAAATTGAAAAAATTCTACTTCGGAACATTGAAAACTAATCGAGCCCGAACTTGATTTAAAACAGAAAAACTTTAGTCTCTAAGAATTGCGATATGAAAACTTCGCGTACACAAATTCTTTAAAATATGAATTCCTCTAAGTAAATCCAAATCTTTTAAAAATGAAAAAATTTAAAATCCGTAATTATACTTCTTAAGATTCATCCGCTTAAATGTTAAATTAAAAATTAAAACTCATGAGAGGCAGAAATGAAAATTCGGCGTTTAATATGAAAAATCAGAACTGTAAAATTATAACCATTCAAAATGGAGAAACTATTCAATTAATGATGTATCAACATTGCATTGATCAATTTTTTTTTTACTTTCAACAAGACAATTCCTATCTTTTTTATTTTAAATCATGTAATTTTTAAGATTTCAAGTAGAATTATTATTCATCAATGCAATCATAGAATCAAATATATTGCAATTTTATATGATTCATTTTTCATAAACTTCAACAAAAAAATCAGTAAGTTTGTAGAAATTATGTGGAAAAGAAAATATAAGTGTAGACCTTGTAATTTTTGAGGCTTGAATTTGAGAAATTATTGTCTTAATTTTCCATTGTTTCGGACTTTTTCTAGAATCATTTAATTCAAAATTGTTTAATTAAAATCCCTTGAACTGACAATGATCCAACCATTACGTCTGGCAATTTGATATTCTATGATTTCAAAGAATTTGAAAAAGCTGGCAATTTTGCACGTTTGAAATTGAAATGAAGTAATTTGGTATATTTGGATCTAGAATTTTTTAGTTTTAAACTGACTCAAATTGAAACTAAAATTGAGCTTGAAGCGTGCATTTATTTTTATTTTTTTCCTTCTGACAATGACTTTCCAATATTTTCTTGTATGCCTTAGAGCCTTCTCTAAGGATTATAGAAACTTTCTACTGGTATTCAATGGCGATGATATCCCCTTCAAAGTACACCCCTCTGTAAGTGACAACTTTCTTCCAGAAAACCTCCTACTTTTGCAAGCACTTCCTAAAGTTCTGGAAGCGTTTTCTTTTTTGAGGCTCCTTCAAACTGCGGAACAGGTAGAAAACACCAGGAGCGTTGCCCTGGTGAAGGATCCAGTGGCCACGTATCCACAAATGTGAAACAAATTTTGCAGCTACGCGGTTCATCCTCAAATTTTGGCACAAAATTTTCGATACAATAGATTTTGGCATCCTGAGGTCTTCCTCTATCTGTCTCGCTGTTAAGCTACGATTTCCATGTATCCACACTCGCACTCATTCCACATTTTAAGCAAGCATCACTTTCCCACTGAAGTACAACCGCTTTTGAATCGTCTAAACCACTAACTTATTTAAGTATGAATGAGCAAAATTCAATGCAAACTTAAATAACAAGTTAATATGATGTTAATGTTTCTTGTCTACTTGGTCTAAAATCAATATTTTTTTAAACATTGATATTTAAGTTTATCAGTTGTCGATGTCATTCAATGTGCTTGCATGATTAATTTTTAATCATTCCAACATGAGAGTGATTTTAATTAACTAATGTTATACTTTTTGACCAGCAAAATAGTAATTAATATCATGTTAATGTTTTTTGTCTACTTGGTCTAAAATCAATATTTTTTGAATATTGATTATTAATTTTGTGAGTTGTGAAAGAAATCTCTTTAGCTCCGCTGGGATTCGAACACCAGATCTTTCAGATTTCCGGTCTGATACTTTAACCAACTAAGTGACGGAGAGACGAAAAGATTTTCTTTACTACTGCGTCAAAATCAGTGACACCGGTCGAATAAAGATTTTTATGTCCGTGTCTCTTAATGGGGGCCTCATAGATTGGTCCAAGCATATGAACCCAAGCATATCGGAACCCGAAGGCCTAAGAACCGCGCGATTTTTAAATCCGAGTACTCAATCACTTCTTTTTCCGTGACAAAATTCTTCTTTAAGGATCTCTAGTAAATATTTGTTCCTGACATTAGTACAACTTCCTAGGTAGAAAATGAGAGCACAAGTTCGGATACTTTTCGAACAGACCTCGTAAGCCAATTGAGTATCTGGATTCCATAAGGTCCTTAGCGCTCCCCAGTGGGGGAAAAAAAACTTCCGTGGGCAAATTGATTTCCAGAAGACAATTATTATTCGATTTTAACTTTTTTTTAGAATGAAAGGTAATAAAATTTCGCATCAAACTTTCATGTTTGTTTGTTTATTCAATAACAAAACTCAAAATAAATTTTTTCAGACCTGGAAGTATACCGGTTTTTTCAAAATTCTTAGATTGAATCAAAAATAAATAGAAAACTAAAGGCAGCGATCCAAAAAAGATATCTGAAAGCAATTCAAATGTTTCCTGGGGATTGGCAGCGATTCGCCACTTGATTCGCACTAAATCTAAACAATATATGGACCAAACAAGTTTTTTAGTCGAATGAATGAAAGTTAACAAATAATTTGTTATTCCGAAAGCAATTTTTATAAAAAAATATCCATATCAATAATTTTTGATGAAATAAATGAAGTTTTTTCTTTGGAATCGATCATATATTACTTGAAAATAACACCTAAGTATCATAATTGGTCATCAAATAAAAGTTAATCATACTTCATACTAACTTGATTAACAAATGCACTATTTGGCTATTTTTCGAGGTACAACCTTGATTTTTTTCGATGCAATTAACTGTAAATAACCAACTTCTAAATTTTTTAAAACATTTTGATCGTGGAATATAATTAAAATTTCTTAACAATAATTCCTTGCCATAAGCCAAATAATGCATATGCTAATTAAGTTTGGTTGAACAATTATAAAATGTTATCGATTCATAGCAAAACATCATTGCTGAATAACTGGTTGTTAATTCCGTGAAAAAAGCGGTATTTTATTCATAAATACATAGAATGATGAAACTTTGTTCAAACAATTGTTGCTTACAATAATAAATTGTGCACTGTTATCAAAATGTTCTTGAAAATTTAGAAGTTAGTTATTTGCAGCTAATTGCATCGGGAAAATCAAGTTTCTACCTCCAAAAATAGCCAAATGCTTAATTTGTTAATTAAGGTAGTTGAAACGGTTATTAACTTTTATTCGCTGACCAAATATGATGCCTCATACAATACCTGATATGGATATTTGTTCATAAGAATTGCTTTTAGAATAACAAATTTGCTAAACTTTTTAATATTTGCATTGCTATTGGACATCTTTTTTGGATATCTGCTCTCAGTTTCCTAAGTATTTTTGATTGAATCAAAACATTTTTCAAAAACCGATATACTTTAAAAGTCAAAGTTTTTTTCATTCTTCCTATTAAATAAACAAAATATGAACAAAAATTTGAAAATCGGCTATGCCGGTTCGATGCGAAATGTTATTGCCTTTCATTCGAAAAAGATGTTAAAATCGGATAATGATTGTCTCTTGAAAATCAATTCGTTCATGGACGTTTTTCCACTACACCATACTCATGAATAGATGCTTACATGAATTGATTGGAGAATCTGTGATTGTTTTTAGCAATGTTCTCTTAGAATAGAAATAGAAAGTCGCGGTTTTTTCAAAAAATTTTCACTTTTTATCCAATTTCCAAGTAGATTGATTTGATAATCAATGTTAACAAAGCTAATTGTTCAAACAATTTATTATTATTGTCAATAATAATTGCTGGAAGATTGCATCGACCCTCAAAAATCAAATTTTGTAGAAATTTTTAATAATTTTCAGTTTGAATAATGCTAGAAAGTTGCTGTTTTTTTCTGTAATTTTTCATTCTTTGTCTAATTTCCGATTAGAGTGAGGTCGATAATTATTTGAATTGGAAAAATTAATTGTTTAAATAATTTATCATTATTGCTGATGATACTCAATTTGAATAATGCAAAGAAGTTGGCCTTTTTCTTTTAATTTTCAACTTTTTGTTCACTTTGTACTTGGAGTGAGGTAACGATAAAAAAAATCCAACCAACTCAATTGCTTAAACAAATTATTATTCTTTATAACTACTACCCCCTATACTTATGAAAGATAGGTGCGCTTTTTTGTGAAAGGTTCAACTTTTTGTCCACTTTTCACTCAGTATGGTAATAATTAATGCAAGTTAAAAAAATAGCTCTTTAATTGATTTATTATTGTTTATAACTATATTCTCTTAGGAAAATGCTAGTAAGTTTTTGTTTTTTATAATGTGTGAATTCGCTTTGCCTTCTCCGGTTAAATAAACATTAAATATTATTAGTTTTTCGTTTCGTGGCTTTGGGGTCCGTAAATAATCGAAAAACTAATATTAGTACTGAAGGTCGCAAAAAGTCAACAACAGTTCAAAAAAATATTCTCTAAAAAGTTAAAAGAGGTTTTTGAAAATTCCATATACGTCAAAAAAGTATATTGTTTTTCATTCTTTAGGAATTCCAGAAGTTTGGAAGATATCTTTTAAACTGACAAACTATTTCTAAAACTTGGAACATTTTTCCAATATTATGAAAATTGCCCTCTTATCTTCTAGATATTTTTTCAATTTGCGGAAATATATTTTAATATCATATATTTGATCATACAATATTATATATTTCAATATATTTGAATATTAGCCCCCCCCCCCCCTTATACTCTGGAGATTCCCTGGGGAATCCCTGGGATCCATATAGGAAACTGCGAATATGTTTCAAATATCTGTTTTACTACAGAAAGAAATATTATATAAGGTATACGTCCCAATAATCGTGAGTTTTGTGGTGTAAACGCCAGAAATAAATATTTTCCGCATTAAAATACAATCCTCAAATATTTTTACGTAAGTTTGAACGGTGCTTGTTGTGGAAACCAAATTAGTTTTTTTATACAAACACTGCACATGGGTAAAAAAAATTAATTTGTATTGCCGGTGGCGATGAATCACGAAACGTGGAAAATAGCTTAACATTTTGGTTAGGAAAGGCTTCTCTTTGCTTAAGCTTTTAATGTGTCAAGAAATTACTGGATCGGGACGAAAATAATTTGTTTGTTATAAAAATTACTTTTTGTTTCATAGAATGAAGTAGAATCTTCATGTAGTAAAGATTTCAAAAGCATAGTTGCTCGAGTAATCGTGACCGGTCACGAAGACTAGGACGACTCTGTCAACATTTTATTTCCATATTTCATTGCAAATAATAATTTAATTAATTTCAAAAAGGCATGAAATGAAATCGGAGAACTGACTTGTTACTATGAGTAGTAATCGTAATATAAATTACTGCTTAAAACTGGAAAAAGGTGCTGTAAAATATTCGCATGACTTTAGGGATTTCATTATCAATTTTTTAGTTCATTGTCATTTTTCAGTGAAATTAATATTTATTGAATAGTTTTTCATGAGCTATCATTAATATATACTGACATAATATATATCTACATTATTACATACTATATATATATATATATATATAATTAAAAACAAAGTTAAACAACCACCGCAGGGTACCACTAAGAGCAACTGCCATCTTGAAAAAATGTCAATGGCCCCCAGTAGAACCGCGGTAAAATACACCTATGGCCACGTCTCACATCCGTGAGATGGGTGGTCACAGGGCACGACGAAATCACAACGACAGGCCGGCGAAACCCTCGTGTGTCTTGAGGACACGAAGCGACCCAAGGATGACAGCTTTCTGCATCCATCTCGCAAGAGCCTTGGCATATTTTTGGCACGCGGGTATGGCTTTAAGGTTACGAACCAGCGATAATTTCACACCTCCGAGAGCACCTATCACAAGAACAATTACTCGTACCGAATATTTTGGGTACAGTCGACGCAGCTCTCTTTTAAGGTCTTGATATCTCTCCTCTTTTTCTTTCTCCTTTGCAGTGATGTTGTATTCGGATGGAGCCGAGAATTCGATCACGAATATAGTTCGTTTCTCGAAGTCTTGGAGAACAATGTCAGGCCTCGAGTGCGCAACGGAGACTGCTGCCCGAAAATCGTAGTTCCAGAAAATCTGGCACTTCTCGTTTCGGACAATTGACTCTATATCCCTTGGAGCGTTCGGCAGGGCAGGGTCGCGACCAACACCGTAAGAGCGACAAAGGTGGTAATAAAGTACTCTTAGGGCCGCATTATGTCTATAGATATACGTTGTTCCTGCGTGGGTCGGACACCCCGATAGTATGTGTTCTAGGTACTCAGCGTGTGCATGACACGCTCTGCACCTATCACTGGGAACTTCTTGACATAAAATGCGGGCGCGGTATGCTAAGGTGGAGATTACACCGTCCTGGCATGCGAAAATAAAGCCCTCTGTACCTGAATTGAGCCCTGATGATTTGAGGAAAGCAAAAGTTTGCTCCTTCGACAAGGACTGTTTTTCTACATTTCTGTGAAAGTTTCCGTGCATTTGCTTGTCGAGTAGCTCTTGGTGAAATTTTCCAACCTCTGCTTTCTTTACTTCGGCTTTTAGACGTGAAGCATCTAGATGGAGTAATGCACTTTCCTCACTTCTGATGTTAAAATTCAGGCCAAGGGTCTCGGCAGCTTGCTCCGCGGCTTTGTAAAGGAACGCCCCTTCGCCAATCATCTCGTGGTTTCTGACCATCTTTAGGAGAGGATCTCTGCCATTCGCAACGATGTAAGCTGTACTCAAAACAATTCGGTTATGAAGACACTGGAGATTCAGAAGTCCGCGTCCGCCTTGCTGGCGTGAAATGTATAATCGCGGAACTGACGAATTGATATGCAAGCTTTTATGCATATGCATGATCTTACGCGTGGTGACATCAAGGGCCTTAAGCTCGTTCTTCGTCCATTGAACCACCCCAAACGAGTAGAGTAGAACCGGGACGGCAAGCATGTTAGTCGCAGATACCTTGTTCAACGCCGACAGATTGGAAGACCAAATCTGTCGAAGAAGATGCTTGTATCTGCTTCGGAGAGACTCCTTCACTGATGTTGCGTCCTGAATGCGGCTTTGAGGCACGCCCAGGTATGTATAGGTCTCTCCAGTGTTAAGATGTCTAATAACACTTATATCGACAAGCTCAGGGTCCTTGGGAACGCCAGTAATCTTTCCTTTCTTCAAATGAATTTTGGCACACTTGTCCAAACCAAAGTCCATCCCAATCTCTCCTGTGTAGTTCTTGACGATATTTAAAGCAGTTTGAAGTCTGCTTTTACCAGCGGCATAGATCTTCAGGTCATCCATATAGAATACATGAGTGACCTTATGCTCACGCTGATTAGTGTCGCCACAGAGGTATCCAGGAGAATTTCGTAGTGCAAGAGATAGAGGCAAAAGTGTGATGCAAAAAAGCAAAGGGCTCATACTATCCCCTTGAAAGACGCCCCTCTGGAAGGTGACGTTGTTCGTCGTCAGACGATAATTCCTAGATGAGATGGTAAATCTAGTTTTCCAAAGAGGCATCAATCTCTCTATGCATCTCACTATGTGTGGATGTACCTTCAAGCTTTCCAACAGACAGATGATAAGTCTATGAGAGGTTGAATC
>CAKNXH010000922.1:156762-180478 GCA_932178445.1 Andricus quercusramuli
GGAAGGCTCTTTTGCTGTAACTCGCGGGTTACAATATATATATATATATATAATATGAAGAAAAATGTGTAATAGATATACAATTATTGATCGTTTCAATATTTTGACAACGTCAACAGAAAATAACCTCCAAATACACATGATTTTTTTTTAGTCACTGCAATTTTGGGTTACCACCTCTCCGGGCCTGAGGTCAAATCTCCGGCTCTCCGGGCAAGCTCTAATTTCTCCGGGCCTGTAAGTTTTTCGAGTAAAATTCAGGATTTTTCTGTTTTTAACTTACAAGGAAAGCAAAAAGTAAAAACGAAATGAATTCTATTCAAATTAGCCGCCTTCAGGCCAATGCTCGCTACATTACCGACTGTAGAATGAACTCTTGCGGTATTCACATATGACCGATAATCGATTAACGTGAGCGCCGGATATAACAAAAAAAAAAAAAAAAAAAAAAAAATGATTGATAATCAACATCATAATGTTTTATTGTGGTTTAGAAAAAAAGTAATTAATACCCTTCAGCCACTGTGAAAATCTCCGGGCGAGCAGTCTGGCCAAGATGGTAACCCTACTGCAATTTATCAAATTTTGTCATTGTGTTTATAATGTATGTTGTAAAACAGTTAATTATACAAATCACCAGTGTGATTTGTGTGATTTATTCAAGGATATTTTGAACTGAAATCAAAACTAAACATTTTGGAAGAAAATTCATGTTAATAATGATTAATTATTATAATGAGCATCAGAGCATCAGAAGATTCGATTTCGAAGTTATGTTTGGACGGTATTCATCTCGGAGGTCTCAATCAATATAAAACTAACAATATATATTTCATTTTATTAAAGTATAGTTAAAATACAAAAATACACTTGAAATACACCTCCAAATCTCTAAAAACTGATTTCAAGAAAACTTAACCTTTATCACGAAGACTGGGACAACGACTCACGATTACTAGTATGTACAGGCAAATTTAGAAATCAGGATAACTGGGACATCGGCGCTTTTCGACATTTAATTGTTCATTAATAAAAAGTAATATTAAATATAATGTAAAAACAATTTTTATTATATTTTAGGATGTCCAATGCTTCAAGCAGTACCAATAATTTTTAAAATAATCCTTCCAAAACAATTTTCTAAATATTTGAAGTCAATGAAATCTCTTATGGCCACGATTACTGGGACGTTCACCTTACAGAAAAAGCAAAAAGATTGTTTCAAATATGATTCTTTCTCAAGTTGATTCATTACTTCTTCATAACTGAAGACGCAAAGGAAATTTGAACATTTCAGAAATAAAATAAATGTTCTTGCACTTATCGAACAGAAGAGAGTTATAAACAATAACAAATGAATTACAGAATTGTTGTTCAAAAAAAAAGGAATTTTCTACTTATTTTTTTAATTTTTATATAGCTGTATAAGTCCGTACACTTGAGTCTGGGACACCCTGTATATTGTTTTCCTGCAACAAGAATCGAAAAATCGTGAACCAAAATTCTTTCAAAAACTTAATGTTAAGCATTTCTGAGCGAAGAACTTCAAAATCGGTTTTAATTTTTCTGTTGGAAGTGATCAGCGATAGTTGCACATGAGTTTCTATGGATTATATTCTTTAATTTTTGTCATTTTCTATTTTCTATATAAATAAACAAAGAGCGAAAATGAGACATTTTTCAATTATTATTTGTTATCTTCAAATCAATGACTCAATTAATCTCATTCACGAATAAAATAAGTGTCGAAGGATCCAAGAAATATAAATAATTTACAGGATATCGAAACTAATTGTTATATACAAATTATGTTAAGAAAATGTCAACATATCGGAAATTTTGCTTGCAAAGTATATTTATAAGTTGGAATTGCTTGATTCCACCGACAGGATCGTGTTTCATCATTAAAATTTGTGGTATGGTGTAATTTGTTAATTTTATAAACAAATTATGTCAACAAATGCATAGTTTAGGCGTTTATTGGCAGAAAGTAATCGCTTTTCTTTCTTAGTACCTTTAAATTATATGAGTGGTAATATTTGGTGATTAAGATTAGTCATTCGATATTATTTGTTTATTTTATAAATAAATTTTATAAACAAATGCAGAGTTTGGTCATTTATAGAAAGAAAGTAATAGTGTTTTTTCTAATCGTCTTCACATCACATAAGTGGTGATGTTTAGTGACAAAGAATTGTCAATCTATATTATTTGTCGATGTTATAACCAAATTTTATAATAAAATGTATAGTTTGACCATTTCTAGATAGAAAATGATCGTTTTTCTTTCTAATCGTCTTCAAACTACATAAGTGGTGATATTTAGTGACGAAGAATTGTCAATCGGTATTATTTGTTTATGTCATAAAAAATTTTTATTTGAA
The DNA here is from genome assembly GCA_932178445.1 of Andricus quercusramuli. NCBI lineage: Eukaryota > Metazoa > Arthropoda > Insecta > Hymenoptera > Cynipidae > Andricus > Andricus quercusramuli. The sequence goes on from CAKNXH010000922.1 coordinate 159,147, forward strand.
AAACGAATAGTTTGACCATTTATAGATAGAAAGTGATCGTTTTTTATTGTTGACTTCAAATGATATCACTTAAAATGTTTTGTAATGTTCTAGAAGAATTAGCTTCCAAAACGTACTTGTCAATCCTTTCAATAATTTCGGGATCCATTTCAAATTCATTCTTGCTCCACTTTGAAGACACTTTGAAGACGATTAGAAAGGAAAACGTTCACATCATATCTATAAATGGTCAAACTATGCATTTGTTTTAAAAATACTTTTTTTTCTGCCAATAAACGCCTAAAATATGCATTTGTTTACATACTTTGTTTACAAAATGAACAAATTATACCATACAACAAATTTTCAGGATAAAACATGATCTTGTTGATAAAATAAAGCAATTTCAACTTACAAATATACTTTGCAAGCAAAATTTCCAATATGTTAACATTTTGTTAATATGATTTGTTTATAACAACGAGATTCGATTTCCTGTACTAGTAGATGAGAAAGGTAAAAATCTGATTATTTTCCAGGGGTACGAATTCCGGCTTTATGAAGTGAATAAAGATAACACTGAATGATGGCCTTGTTGTAAAAAAAACTTGTCAAGCTTTTATCAAACTCAACGCGAAAAAATATATGATTGACAGCCCAACAACTCTTTTAAAATGAACCAGTAAAATCTCACTGGTTGAAATAACCAGAAGCGTGTCACTGACAATCAGTGAGAATTCACTGGTTCATTAAGAGGAGTTCCGGCACTGGTTTAATCAGTGTGGTTCACTGGATTCTCAGTACCAGTAGTCATTTGATCGTACGCATATTCGTCTGTCAGCTGTTTTGATATGTCACTTATCATACATTGCACTTCTATGGTAACAGTTGTAAAATTATCTTTTAAAAACCTCACTTTATTCTCACAACAATAAATGAAGGCCGGGCTGCAATATAATCGGATTTAATATGTTGCGCCTAATTCTGGAAAGACCCGTCGTTATGTCAACGTGTCGCGTAACTCAAAGTCAAACCCAAGTTGCCAGGGGCCTCCCACTGTCAAGCGAAAGATATTATATCCCCTGCTCATTGCAGCCAGGCGCCAAATATTTATAAAACAAACACTAGTACGCAATAAGGTTCGTTTTCACTCGAGAAATGCCAAAACCGCAGATGACTGGAGGTTCATGTATCTTGCTTGCGTGGAGCGTATATCACTGGTTCAATCTATCATTTGGCCTCACTGGTAGAATCAGTAGCGCTATTTCAGTTGAAGCACTTACTGGTTCGTCCAGTCAAAGTGGAAAATAATTTATTCACCAGTGATAGTTCAAAATACTGATTCAACCAGTGACGATTCCACTGTTTCAGTTTAAGAGAGTAAACAAAACCATGTAGCGGACAGCGATAAAGTTTTAAATTCACGAAAAATTAGCAATTCCGTAAGAAGAAAAGCAGTAAATAATCTTTTGGAAAGATCATTCAAACTTGTACATGAAGAATTAAAACCTAATTATGATCCAGATTTGACCACTGATGCTATAACTTGCATTTGCAAGAACATGAGCCATGCTCGAAAATCATTAATACCAAGATTGCAAAAAAATGTAACAGACGTTTATGATGCCCTAGATAGTATTGAAATCGAGACCGCTTATAAAGACAACTTTTTGCTTTTAAATGATAGAAAAGAAAAAATTGTCATATTTTCTACAATTTTTAATTCAACTTTTTTGCGCAACCTTGCGATTATTTTTGTCGATGGAAAAAAGCATTCCTATGCTACTGCATTTCCCCATTTAACTTCAGAATGTAAACAACTTAATTTGCCTGCCTTCAATCCAGCAATGACTCACGTAGTATTTGGAATTGGCATTCATTTAGCTATTCGTTCATTGTTAAACAATTCTATTACTATAGTGGGTTGTATATTTAATTTAGGTCAAAGTTGGTGTAGAAAAATTCAAAGCTCGAATTAAGTAACGAATATAAAGACGAAAAATCATAAATAGGTTCTTTTTAAACAAAAATTTTTGATCTTGCATTTTCAAATGCATCTGATGTAGTTGAATGTTTTAATGAAGTCCTTAAAGTCATCCAACCATTAAACAGTAGAGTTCAAAAGTTTTGTGATTATACTTCAAAAACTTATATCAAGAGTGGTTCAATTTTTTGCACCTAAAATCAGGGCTCAATTTTCTTCAAGAATAACGCGAAGAGCAAATGGTTATGAGGCCTACCATTCGAAATTAAATGCAATGTTTCGAAGTGCTCATCCAAACATTTATAATTTTGTCGAAGCTTTGATAGAAGTCCAAACGAGTGTCTACATAAAAATGAAAGGGATGGGGTCAACTTTGCACGTAGAAACTTTGCACGTGCCCAACTGTGCACGTCGATGGCCAGACGGACAACTGTGCACGTGCACAGATGGTACTGGGACAACTGTATACGCCGAAACTCAGACGTGCGCAGATGGACTCCTGTGCACTTTAACGTGCACAGATGTTACTTTCCTAACTGTGCACGTGCACAGATGTCACTTGCCCAACTGTGCACGTCTATGTCCTTACGTAAGGGTTTATACGAGGGAGATCCTTTGTATCTACGTGTAATAAAATTTTAACAGTTGAAATTATTCAATCCTGGTGGAATGGAGCGTATTAACTTTCTTAAAGTTAGTTTAAAAATATTTTAAATATTATTTTGATGAAATTATACCTTTCAAATTATTAAAGATATATGAAAATCTCTTTTTGTTCGACCCCCTTAAAAACGCGCCATTGCATGCGCGTGAAGCAGGCGTAATGTGGCCGATTCCAGCCCAGGGACGTTCGGACATGCGCACTCCGCCGCCGGGCTGACATGAAACTTTACGCCCGCTACATTAAAGTTTACGCTCGCTATATAAAACTTTAGGCCCGCTACACATACAAATACAGAACAGAGTGTGTCAAGGGTGTACGGCTATTTTGACTATTCAAAATGGCCTTCTTTACGCACTCGATGTACAATGTACTATTTTGAATTTACTTTTCAATAGTTTCATCTCATTGAGCTTCTTTGAGTCTTCCAGTGGGTATAGAGACATCTGATGTCCTTTGAACGTCGTAACGACCACTAACTACCGTGCCTACTTGGTAGGTATTAATTTTCTTCAAGTTACTTATCTGTCTTCGATTTGACAAAATCGTTTATTTATTTTATGTATTTTTTTATGATTTTACAAAAAGTAAATAGGGGAAAAATATTTTTTTTAAATATTTTTTATCAGTGTTTTACTGTTGTTTATGTGGCGATGTATAATGACGAGTTACACATTTGTCTTCGTCATTGGTTAGAGAAATCTCAAGGTTCATTTATTTGGGTGGTGCACATGTTTTTCTTCAAATTTTCTTGGTCTCACCAGCCAGATTTATTCGAACGCAAAAAAGTAAGCACGTATTTTTTTCACTTTAAAATCAATTGCTTTTTAGAAGTTGTTCAAAGCCCATAAATATTCACGTGTATTTCCTCTGGAAAAAGGCCTTTTTGAAAATTTGCGATACAATCGTTAATATTGAATTATCTTGCTGCATCTGGCACGATTTTCTTGCAATTTTTCTGCTAAATACTTCTCAAATTCAACACCTATAAACCATTTTCATAGGGTCTCGAAAAAAACTCCATTAGTGGAAAAATGAAATATTATGTCCCACAAGAAAAAAAGTTCCCTTGCTCAAGCATGGGTCAAAAATAGTGCACAAATGTTTGAAGTTCAACGGATTCCAGAGTTTAATTTGCATAAAAACAACTATAAAACCTTACTCATTCTTTCTATTTATCGTATCTCATAAATTGGCCTATTTTTAAGTGCTTTTTCGTACAAAAATTTATAATTGGTTCTGAATATCAAAACTGTACGTAACAAGCCAAAGGTAAGATTCATAAATCTATTAAAATTTGTTAAATTGCTATTTCCTAGTTGAATAGTAGTATTTTGCAGCCCAAAATTCGATTGCTAAATGATGAAATTTCCCAGACTATAGCCAGAAAGTTTTCAATTCTAAAGAACGAATGGAAGAAAGAATTCGGACATGCGCAAAAGTTTGAAAATCCCGCGAGCCTCACTTTCGATGAATTCATAGAATTCAAGGAAATCATAGGTTTCCGTGAATTTATAGATTTCCGTGAATTTATAGATTTCCGTGAATTCGTAGTGAATTCGCTGAATTCGTTCAAATCGTTGAATTCTCTGAATTCCCTGAATGCCTTGCTTTCTCTAAATCCCTTGAATTCTCTGAATTCCTTGAATTCTTCAAATTCTAGGAATTCTCTGAATTGCATCAACTCTCTGAATTACTCTAATTCTCAGAATTCCTTGAATTTTCTGAATTCCTTGAATTCTCTGTCTTCCCTGAATTCTTTGAATTCCATGGATTCTTAGAATTCGTCGTATTCACTACATTCTTTGAATTCCTTGAATTCTCTGAATTCCTCGAATTCCTTGAATTCTCAGAATTTCTCGAATTCTTTGAATTGTCTGAATTCCTTGAGTTTTTTGGCTTTCTTGGATTCGCTGAATGCCTTCAATTTGCTGAATACCTTGAATTCTCCGAATCCCTTGAATTCTCTGAATGCAATAAATTCTCTGAATTCTTCGAATTCTCTGAATTACTTAAATCCTCTGAATTCCCTATATTCCCTGAATTCTCTGCATACCCTGGATTCGTTGTATTCTCTGAATTACTTGAGTTTGTTGAATTCCTTAAATTCGCTGAATGCTTCCAATTTGCTGAATGCCTTGCTTTCTCTGAATCTCTTGAATTCTCTGAATTCCTTGAATTTTGTGAATTCTTCGAATTTTCTGAATTCTTTGAATTCTCTGAATTCCTTGAAATCCCTGAATTACTTAAGTAAAACCCTTACGTAAGGACATGAACGTGCACAGTTGGGCAAGTGACATATGTGCACGTGCATAGTTGGTAAAGGGTCATCTGTGCACGTGCACAATTGGGCAAGTGACATCTTTGCACGTGCACAGTTGGAAAAGGGACATCTGTGCACGTGCACAGTTATGAAAGTGACATCTGTGCACGGTAAAGTGCACAGGACTCCATATGTGCACGTATACATTTTGACGTGCACAGTTGTCCAAGTACTATCTGTGCACGTGCACAGTAGTCCAAATAACAACTGTGCACGTCGAAATTTAGACGTGCACAGATGGGCTCCTGTGGTCTTGGACGTGTACAGATGGACGTTCACAGTTGTCCGTCCGGCCATCGACGTGCATAGTTGCTACCTGCAAAGTTGTCCGTCACCCAAAATGAAAACCAAGGGGAAAAAAAGAAAAGAAAATATAGAAAAACAGCAATCTCTCTAGAAAGTATTTTCTCGTAAGGGAAATAGGTTGCTAATCTTATTATTTATTTGACTTGAGTTGCGTTTATATTCATGTTATAATAGTATTATAAGAATAAGTGTCATTGAAAATACATATTCCCAAAAAAAATTTTAACACGCCAGCTTCAAGTATCAGTAGATACGTAGAAAATTCTTCCAGTTTTAAGTCTGGGAAAAAAGTGAAGGGAAATTTCGGAGAAAAAAGGGGACGACGGAAATGAATGAAGCCTCGAGTGGAGAGGGAAAGAAGGCTTGGAGGGGAACGGTTCCTGGCTTTGATGCGAGCCTGCAACTCGGGAAATGTCCCCTGTGGATTTTGACCGTAGACCGCAACTCGTGTGCAGCGAGTTCTTTGTGGGTACAAGTTTGGCTTTGGTAGGCAGGTACTTGCCCCCCTGGAGGCCCCTTTTCTCGATTTCTACTTGCAATCACCCTTGAATATTTAGCACAGTTTCTGTAGCTGGCTGCATCATTTCGACTGCAGTTTGCACATCGAAATTTATCGTCTGTTTTTATTGTCACAATCACACTTAAGCACACTTAACATACATTTTTGCATCTGACAACGTAGTAGCAAATTCAAAGTTGTTTGAGAATATCCTCAATTATTGTGTCAGAGCTGAATTCGACAGTAAAAACCGGCAGTCCAACTTCACTCTTCATGTCTTCACTTTTGTCAATATGTCACGTCTTTTTCACACTTAGCACTTTTAAATTCTTCTCAGACTATATATCATAAATTTGTATTGTCTATTTATTTTAGTAAAAATAAATAATATAGTATCAAATGCTACAACAAAAAGCTGCTCCGCGTACAATTGCCATTATTTGTTTGCTGAAAAAGACTGACTTCGCGGGAGCAATAATTTAGCAAAATGTCAATGCCCACCGGCTGCTAGTGTTACGGAACAAGCACGCGCAGCCTTTTAGCCCGAGTCGAATTTCATTGTGCATTATTTATGACTTTTACCTATTTTAATTTTCACTAGAAACAAATGGCTACATAGGTCGTTTTCACATGATTTAAGATTTAACGTCTTCAGTTTTTGTGCAGGCTAGTTTTTAAATATATATCGCATTTTTTAAATCACTTTTGTGGATTGAAATGCTTACTTCTAACCCAACCTCAAGCATAAAACCTTTTTTGCTCGAGATTATATTCTTACATATTGATAATTTCAAATAGTTTTTCCAGCCCATTTTAATGAATATAAAGAATTTCAATCGAAGGACATATTCCATAAAATGTTCAAGAACCCGCCTCATTTTTGATAATTGATGATGATCTCTTGACGTAAATCACATCGGAGCGAAACAAATTGCTCTCTAATAGGTTTAAAGCTCTCAAAATTCCGCCTAAAATAAATCTAGTATGAAGCCAATTATTCTATTTTTCAAATAGATTTTGCGAAAATATAATACTTGGGCCCATTTCCAAGCTAAACTTCCAAAGTATCGCAATAGGTTATGCACATAAATTATGCGTTTTTTCCAAAGGATAGTGCAGAAAATTAAATTTGTAACAAAAAAGTTAGAGAAATTGCACACTTCAGTTATGAAAAAAAATTCTTAACATAAAAATATTAATATTTTGCCAACTTTTTAATCTAGAATTTAACTATTCTGTTAAAATTTACCTCTGAAATGAACCCAAGAACGCAACAAAGATTTTACTATTTTGGACGTTATTAGAAATTTAGGGAAACATTAAAATCCGAGATATTTTTGCAAGATCTTCCTAAAAGTTGGTCCAATTGGCTTCAACCTGGGATAGTTTTGTACATAATTTTCAAAATTTCCAACATTTCAAGATATTAACATCAAGACAATTGACATTCAGCGAACTTAATCATAAAAACCAGGTGTATGCACATTTTTGTTCGGTAGTGTATGTGTGTCTGTAAGACTTTTAACAGTCGTGTCCCATAACATATTCGGGTTGTATCTCTTTACAAGTAATTTTTGATGGGAAGTTTTTTTCTGTAGAACAACTTTTGAGACCTCCAGCAAAATTTGCCATCAGAAAAAAATTAATTGATTTCTTAATTTGCTTGCTGGAACACATGAAGGGAAAACATAATAAAATAGTTATTATGTAATTATTCGTTAAATTGAACCCAATGGAAAAAAATCACATGAAGTGATTGTTCCTTCTACAATATTAGTTATCCTTTGTAGCTAATTATCCCTAGACGATTCGTAAAAAATCCTTCCTACGAGTATACCTATGTATGTGAAAAACTTGAGTCGTGAAAAAATGACCCAAATGTTATGGGGTGGAACAAAAATTTTGTTCAGTAAATTTGCATGCGTTCAAGCGCCCCCCTCCCCCCTCTATTTATTGAATTCCAAAGCAAAACTTTACACGTGTCTCATATTTTTTGTTTGAATGGGCATTTAGGGGTTTCGGTAACTCCATAAAGTTTAGCACATGTTTCTCATAACAATAATATACGTTTTTGTAAAGGGCCTTGCTGGCTATAAATGTGAAAAGTTTCCTTGAGTAGATCGATTGTTACCAACCTCGCCAATAATACAGATCTCTGGTTTCAACTATTTATTGTCGTTTATATCAATTTTCTTCTATGAAACAGGTAGACAGTCACGTTTTTTTTATTCTTCAACATGTTTCCAACTTTTCAGTCAGGGCGAGAAATCAATTAATTGACTTCAACAAAAATTATAATTAAAGCAATTTCCGGAGAACCGAACAAAAGCTTCGTGTAGAAACACAACAATTTCACAATTTTACTGAAATTTGAGAAATGTTACCAAAAATTTAATTAATTCGGTAGATTTTTGTGGAGTTCTGTACGAGCATAGATGTTGAAGCAAAGAACGTACAATTTTTTGGACAAAATAAAAAAATTCCACAACTTCATTCAGAATTCAAAAATCTTACCAAAAAATTTAAAATTTCATTCATTATTATTCAGTAGTATTATCAGTGTTATGGTATAATTGTTGAGTTTTAAGTGAAATCGTGGCATTTTTTTAATCGACATGTTAAATTACGTTGAAAATGACGTCGTAGACTACGTATAAACCAACGTCGTATACAAGATAGATAATTAGAATAAGAATTGATTAGAATATTATTTCCAGACACTGGTTATCGCTTGCAATGAAACAAGATTATATATTTAGTCAATTCATTTATTTGAAGTCGTCGGTGTTACAATATTTTAAGAATCTATCAGGAAGCACATAAAACGATTATTGATTGTAATAATTATCTTATTATAGAAATAGTTCTCGTGATGCCGTGAACCACGTCGGGAACAACGTCGTTAATCACGTATAAATTGACATCGTAAACTACGTACAGAACGACTTCGTAAGCTACGCACAGAATGTTTTTACCTAATGTTTTTCTTTCCATAACGTGTATCCCTACTAAAAAAAAGTCAGCAATCGTCAGAAAAAATTTAGAACTTCTGACAATTTCTGACCATTTTTGTTATGTTTCTCGATAGAAATCGTCAGGAAAAGTCAGAACTCATGAGAGAATGTTCGGAAATCGTCAGAGCTTGAGTTCGAAGGATAATCCTTTTATCAGGGGACCAAGAATAGAATACCATTGTTTGGTTTTGGCTCGTCTCCAATAGAGGGCGCCACTTGAGGGCCGTCAAGGTCCCTTTCGTCGACTGTTGCGAGTCTACTCCCCTCGGTTAACCTTCTTGCTTCATACAGACCGGACGTGCTGTCGACCGGTACGAGTGTTGTGGTGTAGTGTGGTGTAGTGTGGTTCTACCAAATAAACCAGTGAACTCAACACCATTTGGCGCCTCTTCTTTCTTGCGCTCTTGTCACCCCCTCCTTCCAGCATAATTAAACAGCCATAAAACCTGATTCCCTTTTATGTTCCCCAAGTTATTTATATTACTCACTTATATTTATTTATGCATATTCTATTTTGACTTATATTTAGTTATAAATATTTATATACTGAATGACTCTGAAGGTCAATCTGAAAATGTTGTCCATTTTGACGTATCTTTTTCTCTTCACAAGATACATTATATTTATTCTAATTTTGAATTTTTCAGGAAAATTCTTAGATACGTAGAATCGACGAAGCTCGTAGATTCTTAATTTCTAACGTTTAAATATGTATATGCAACAATGAAAAAAATATTTTTTGAATTTGTAACCTTTTGGGTTAGCCTACCTGCGGTCCTGGCCGATGAGCTACCTGATAAGATATGAATAAGCATATCTTCAGGAATAGTCAGACTCGTTAGGAATGGTCGGGATGTTCAGAAATCGTCAGAACATCTGACCGTGTGTGCTGATTTCTGACTTCTTATTAGTAGGGATAAATTCACATCGACATATGCGAGAAAAAAACTGTTGCAAAACAATGCGAATAGTGAATTTAAACTGAGATTCAATTATTTTTACCTTCATAGCTCATTGACATACAGAGGTATTGTTACTCAGATGTAATCCTGAAAGCTCCGTGTCTAACGAATGACCTAACGAGTTTACCTACCTTGGCCGTTTTCGGAGCAATCTCATGATCTCCAAGTTACTAGCAACTTCTGGACTTCCAGTATATTTAAATAATTTATCAGTGTCATCGACTTCTGCAACATTTCAGAAATACGAAACATGGCGACGATCGTAGTAGATGAGCAAGGCCGGTTCTAATCCAAGATTCCTACCTTACCGACATCGAGAAGATTCTGGCTGTAGTGGTTCGAGTCCGTGCTAAATTTTTCTAGAAAGTATTTCATGTCCGTGCCAAGCTTCTAGAACATTCCCGAGGGTTTTAATGACGTCATAATGCATTCCTACCTTACCGACATTGATACAAGAGGGGTACTGGGCTTGCTGTACCTACATCGAGAACATTCTACAGCTAAAGTCATAATAATATTGCGCAATTCTGAATTCATACAAACAGCTTCAAGGTTACCTCTTATCTGGAGCATGCCACGTAAATACTCCCACTGTGTGAGGTAAGCCTGTGTGCGTGTATCTGTGCGAGGTTGACATTGAGACCGTCCGAGAATATTCCTTGGTGATGACGTCACAGTAATATTGCGCAATTGTGCTAGCTGAATTCATACAAGCAGCTTCAAGGTTATTTCTTATCTCAAGAATGTCGCGTAAATACTTTCAAGGTGCAGATGAAATTTGATATGCATGGCTATGCATGACATCCTGTTTTGTCTATCAATTTGATTCATTGCTTTCTTATAGATAACATATTCAACAAAAATTCCTGTCTTTATTTAGTGCGCAAATAATCCGTGAGAAACATTCTTCAGCAGTGTAGAACCTTCTATAACTCAAATTTCACTGCGCAATTTCTGAAAAAGCATTTTGGTAAACAAGTATAAGGTTATTTTCAATGACGCATTACATTTTGCGTTGCAAAACGTTATCCTCTAAACGTGTCGTATATAATGTAGAATCTTCCAGAACTTTGTTGCATCATATGATGCAATATCTGGCGACATTGCGCAACTCTCCAGAAATTTGGTGCAGAGGATAAGCATCTATAAAAGGAGGCCAGCTCTTCTCTTTCATCAGTTTGTGGGCAGATGTCAGATTGTAAAGAACAGAAGCAGCAAGAGCTGAAAAGTCGTTTAAACATATTTCTGCAGAACATTCGAGAACTGAAACAAGTGATACAAGTGCGAATAGATTTACAAACTTTAGCGTGACAATTTAATACAGTTAATATTAAAAAGTGAAGATGGATTTCATAAAACTAAACAAAATCGCAGTCAGCGAAGACTTCCTTCCAACAAAGAAGCTGTCAGACCATAATGTTAACGAAGGATACGAAATAACATACATCAAGAAAGCTAAAACAAAATATGGAATGCCAATGCTTGTAATCATAGAGAACAAACTATAAGTTTTCCTACCTCAAAGAATCAGTGCAATCAACATTATCGTCATGTCTTAAACACATCGAAATCAACGTAGAAAAGATGTCATCATTCAAATCATCGCTGAAGGTGTTTGGGGCAATGTGAAATCACCTTGTGTGAAAAGTGTAAAATCTCTTAAACAACAAAATTATACAAGTTAAAAATAAGGCAATGCAAAAACTTATATTTACTAATCTTATGCGATTTAAAATTATTTTTCTTGGAATAATTACATTCTACAATCGAAATGTGTGTGAAGAAGTGATTGAAAAATTACCAGAACTTAGATGTGTGAATGGTACATTTATACATTAAAATTTCTATGTAAATTATTAGTATGAGAATCTGAATAAAAATATATAATTTAAACCGAATTCGCCTTTTTTATTTAGTAGATTAAGGTTAGGTAGATGTGTAAGTAAAAAGATACATATTTTTAAGAATAATCAAACTTGATTCAGATTGTGAGAGTCGTCAAAATCTAGCCATTTTACAATCACCTCATTTCCACGTTTTATAGTACTTTTTCCGCAAGATTAATGTCTGACTGTCTAGCTTTGCTAAGTTCTTGTTCATAAAAACTACCTGCAATAGCTTTACCTTCATAATCTTTACGCATCACTGGTCATTGGTTCAGTATTCTTTACATGACTTATGGTTAATATTTCAGTTGTCCAATTCGGTGTGTAGCCTTTCTCAAAAACATGCTTAAATTTACTTATGTATAGGTACTCTATTTCTAACTTTACATTTAGCTTTCTCAACTGTATGTTTCATACTGAAATTTCTGTATGCATTCAACAATTTTTTCTCATTTTGCTCATCAACATCTTTTGGTTTCATTCTAATAGTCTGATGTTTGGTATCGTTGTAAGAAAAAATTAAATCTTCAAAAATATCTATCTATCTATCTATCTATCTATCTATGATTACCCTGCAAGATAAATTGCATCCACATTTTGTTTTTTGAGGTACGGTTAAATCGCTAGCAAATTGATGCTTTTAAATTATTAAATGTCGAGTATAAATTTACCTTATATCGCTTCATAAGATTTTAAAAATGCGAGTTGTAAAACTCTTCAACTCTATCAACATGTCAATTTTTTTGTACGCGTACTTTATCAATGACAGATTCTATGGTTGCAGCTACATCTTCAACGTTCATGGATTTAACTGGAATAGCCCAAGCAAATTTTTAGAATATGTCAATTACAGTTAAGATGTACTTATATCCATTGTTTACTCTCTCGTATGGCCGCATTTCAACCAGATCAGCTTGCCATGTCTCATCAATGCCACGGAAGTCGAAATTTCGACGTTGGAAATTTCTTCTAGCTGGCTTGTGCAGCTCCTTCACGAACTGCTGCTTCTCAACGTCCATTTTGGAGTGCATGAAGTTTAGTGTCTACTTGACTAATGAGCTCTGAATGTCGATATGCCAGTTTTTGAATAGATTCAGCATCAATTTTCACATTTTTATAAAGTTTATCTGTGGAATTTTCCAAACTTTCAGTCATCATATTATTGTCGACTACATCAGTTCGCAAGGAAGCTATAACATCGTAACTCTCTGCTCGCTTGGAATGACGTCCGAGTACATCTATTCTCATCTCGCAAATGACGAGAATCTTAATAAAACACTCATTAATATATAATTCCAATTCATTCCCGTCATCCCAGTAAATGTTATCCATTAGACTACCCTCTCTAGCAATCATGTTTTGCGGGATCAGTCCTTCACCTGATAATGATTTCCTGTTCTTACTCCGTCTATCTGTATTTTGTGCTAATAAAATCAATTTCTTTATAAAATTTGTATATTGAAAGGTTCTATTGTCACGAATTTCGCCATCTGATTTATAATGCTTTTTAAACGCGTTTGTTGCAATAATAATTTGCCTATAATTTTCGAGATAACTGGGAGTTATAGAGGGCCCTTCGGGAACTTTTTTGAATAAAAGTTCAAGGAAAATTCAAATTACCCACATGAATATAGTTCTGGCTGAAACTTATCTGAGAATTGTCAATCATTAATCTATCTTTCATTAATTTTCTCACTTCATTCAAATTATCGAGTCTTCTACTTCTTTTACCTTACAATATGTGTGAGATAATTGTTTGCATCATAATCAATCCATGAAGATGTAGGTATTTCTGAGGCATTTTCCGCTTCAATACGAGCTGATAGCTCCAAGTGACTGAAATCTTCAGTCTCGTCTGCTTCATCATAAATTTATTTATATGACAAATTATCGTCAATACTTCCTTCAGCTTTACGCCTTTCATCCCCTTCTTCTCTCTTTTCAATTGGCTGAACTTTTTTCATATTCTTGAGACCACCAACAATTTTCTCTGGTGAATTAACAATGGGCTTAAAAGTATCACTTAATGTGCGCTCAACTGTTTCTTTGCCTAACTTTATTAACCTATGCTTTCGTTGAATTGATTCAATCGCTCTAGCAATTTGCCGCAAAATATTTCTTTGCTTTTGAAAATTCTCCTCACGTGAAGACATGTTGATACATCAACGTCTAAGGTGCGACTGTTTCTATATTGATCACTACACATGTATATATTACTTTTTAAGATTTATAAAACAATCAAAACCTTTCTTATATCTACATCGCAATAATGCGCAAACTGCCATTAAATAGAGGCGCGCGCGCAGCTGTCATGAAGGCTGGTGGAAGAAGAAATGTGAGTGAACCTCGTATTCTACCTGTGTTGGCCAAAGTAGGATGATTTTTACCCTTTCTCATACCCATTTTTGCGGGTCTCAGTGCTACCAGGGCGCTAGCTGGTGAAGCTGCAGAAATAGCTAAAGCTGTGATTGATGCAAACTCAGCAAAACAGCTACTTTCAGAGACTAAACGACATAATGAAGCTATGGCATCCATTTATTTAAGAAAAGGCCTTTACTTGAAGCCATATAGGCAAGGATTAGGGCTTCATCTGAAATTCGCAAAATCTTCGAATATGCCGTATTTTCGAGGTGCTTTAATGCGAAATGGATAACCAAGGGGTGGACCACGTAATTATGAATGAGCCATTGTTAATCTTGATGATAAAATAGGACCAGGAACACATTGGTGTGCTTATAAAAAGATTTGCGGAAAAATATTGTATTTCGACAGCTTTGGTAATCTTCGGCCACCTTCGCATCTCTTCAATTTATATGCAATCAATTAAACTCTAAAAGCACGTTCAATCTATGTAAGTGTTGATATTTGCAATTTGAAGTCTGTTGAACGCTAGCAGTCATGGATGTTTCATTGACGCTAACATTATCGGAAACTTCTCCAATCCTAGAAACTCAATATTTTCCGCCGATTGAGTTGTCTCCTCATAAAAATTACGCACTTGGACTGGTTGAATTTTTAACCTTCAATTCGAAACCCAATGTAGACATTGGTCAAAATAAATTTTATGTGGGTAATGAAATAATTGAAATACCTACAGGAAGTTATGAAATAAGTCACGTAAAGCGCTATTCACAGAATGCTTCAGTAAAGAAGAGCATTGAAATGCATATCAAACCAAATAATAATACTTTAAAAAGTGAAATTTATTGCAGTCACGATATAAATTTTGAACCTAAAGATTCTATTGGTCATTTGCTGGGGTTCTCTCCACGGAGATAAGAAGATAAAAAAGTTTATGAATCTGATCAACTAGTATCAATCATAAAAGTGAATTCTTTGAGTATTGGGTGTAACATACATACATACGATTCATGAATTTTTTCTTGTAGTGCCTCCTGGATATAAGATAGTGGAAGTACCATCTCATGTCATTTACCTGCCAGTCGCCAAAGAGCGCTCAAGGCGCTCTCTTTCTAAAAAGTCATGGTCTGAAGCTCAAAAAAGAAGAACAAGAGAATAAAGAGATTCAAGATTTTTTGCACCTGCATCTGTAAATTTGTCTATCAGCGTTTGATTATTTGTCATGGATGGGGAAATTTTAAATATTCAAGCACCAATCATCTTTGATGAGTCGATTGCGCACTGTGAAATGCATGCACATCAGCCTTATGCCTCATCAACCTTCAACAACAGCGATGAAATACGGATTGCTATTCAAAATCAGGACCACTGTGTCCTGCCGACAAAAGTTTACTTCATGTGTATGGAAGAATCGTAAGAACTGATAGAGCCGCAGCGACAAATACAGTTTTAGTTTCTCGTGCCATCTGTCATTTGTTTGAAGAAGCTAGATGCGAAATCAATGCAATAGAAATTGATCGAAACAAAAATGTCGGTCTCACTAGTCTCATGAAAAATTATGTATCTCTAAATCCTGGAAAATCACGTTACATACAGAATACTGGTTAGCTTGCTATCGAGGGGAGAATTTATACAGTATGCACCTCTAGTAGTAATTGATTGTTCTAAGCAAAATAAGTCACTGAAATACGATCCAGTTGACGTTCGTTTGGAATTTTAAATTAGTGAACATTTTCCCGCTCAAACGTCAGCATATTGCTTAATTTTGCATGATCGTATAATTGAGTATAAACCAATAAGTGGTGGGGTGAAAAAATTGGTATAAAACTGATGTAACCAAATGGAAATAGTTGAGTAGCATTCAAGATGGAGTACATTGTGGATATGCAGGGCTTCAAGTTACCAGACAATAAATTTGTCTTGGAAGAATCTGCTATATTACCATTCTATGGTGATACAGGTATAAAGCTATATTCTTTTCTCTTCCAACTACCCTGCAAGTGGAACAACATTCCACCAAAGTATAAGTCTGTAAACATTTGGACAGAGCGCAATCATCATGGAATACCTTGGAATTCTCGTGATTTCCCGTATTCTCTAGTACCTGTAATAGTCGAGAGTGTTTTGAAATAACCAACAAAAATGTATGTAAAAGGATTGGAAAAAGATAATTGGTTGCAACAATTTGTGGAAATATCGTGTGAAATTGTTAATATGCTTGAGTTGGAATGTCCCTCGCAAAAGGAATTGCGTGAGATGTTTTCAATTAACTGGATGTCTTTAGAGCAGTTATATTTTATTGATTCAAATTCATGGAGATAAGGAAATATTTTTCTACATTTTTAATTTATAGTCTACTTATTTTTAAGTGCAATGTACTGATATTTTAGAAATAAACAAGAAAAGCAAAAATGAAAAGAAACTTGTGTTGTTCTTTCCGAGCCCCTAGTCCTCATAATGATAAGTGCTGGATGGCTGGATCAGGAAACGTTGTTGGCATCGTCCATAAACACGACTTTTTGGGCACTGTATTCTCGTCTTTTTTTCACCTAAAATTATTTATATTGGTCAAGTGGAATATTTATTAACATTTATTAATTCTCAATTATTTAAATAAATGGAATTAAAATCGAAATAACAAAAATAAGGCATTTTCTTTTTTCGGATTTGGAACAAAATGGGGGGGATCGTCGCCCTCTAGAGAAAAAAAGTGTTTTCCAGCCACCCTAGTCCACATATTACGTTGGTTCTACGTTGGTCACTTTTTGTGGACAAAAGTCTTTTGCAATGATTAGCTGCTTGAAATTCACAATTTTTAAATAAAATATAAGAGAATTTGACTTCCAATTACGATAAGTGAAGACTAGCTGCCGCTGCTTGAAAATTATTTGAACAATTTTTATAAACAAATACACAGTTTTCTAATGTCACAATGAATAGGCTAAATTTCATGTTTGCATTATTACCCGAAAATGTGTTGCTAATGAATCCTTGCTGCTATTTTTTCAAATCAACAATTATTAGTTACTCAAATAATATTCATGAACAAATTGAATTTTTCACTATTATTCCACAAATATGAACCAAATTTTTAGTGGAACTAACTAAAAATGTATTGCCAATTCTTTGCTATCATATTTTTCCATAGGACAAGAACAGTTAATTATTAAACCAATTTTTATAAACAAACGTATATTTTGGCTACTGGCAAACTGATATTTTGAGTGAATATTGTTTCAATAATCAACAGTTCTTGTTCATGGAGTAAAGATTGTTTACTTTTGCCATCACAGTATCATATTTTAGACAAAAAAATTGTTATCAATGTAGAATGTTTTGAAATACCAAAAGATACAAATATATTCGTAATTCATTTGAATTTATTTGGAATCCAATCTCAATTGTCATGTGGGGGGAGGGTCATTTTATATTGTTACTCTAATGTTTCAATGGGGGCGGATGTTTGTAGATAGTACAAATATAAACAATTGCATTTTTGATGTTAAATAATAAATCCATCAAAGTACCATCCTTTCTCAGTATTGAAAAAAAATACTTTGTTCGATCGAGATTTGAGAAGTCGTCGGATTTTTGTCCCAAAGAAGTCTTGTTTTCTACTATGCGTCTTATACAGTTCGATTACTGCAAAGAACAGTTTTGAGTCAGCCCTTTTGAAAACTACCAGTCAGAACGGTCTTTGGTCGTTTGAAAAGGGACAGAACGCGTTCTGGCATTTTCAAGAATGCCAGAACGCGTTCTGGTCGCTCTGAAAACGACCAAAACTAGTTCTGGTCGTTTATTTCGGTCTTTGGCCGTTTTCAAAACAGCCACAACGCGTTCTGGCATTTCTGCGACGTCCAGAACGCGTTTTGGCCATATTTTTCGGTCTTTGGCCGTTTTCGGTCTTTGAGCCTAACACATATACTAATCTTAAGTCTCTCTGTCTCTCTCTCTCTCCCCTCTTTATCTCTCTCACTCCTCCACTCATATATCCACATCGCTCATCATGTTTTATCACCGCGCTTGTTTCTACACATATATGTATATACAATTTGCAGTAGCGTACAGTAACAATGTACATACATATATACAAATTATACATATTATTCCTTACTTTATACATTGGATGCATCGACTTCCATGGATTCAAAGACTATATGTTTATATCCCCATGGACAAGTGTCGGTGGTACCAGGGAGCAGCATTCTTTTATCGTCATGCGTAGTGCTTTTGCACCATATGTCCCCGCCCATTTTGTTACAAGCCTAACATCTTTGTGCTTCCTGACATTTTCCATAGTCTTTCCAAAGACGGAATTGTTCATCAACTTAAAGAAATTCTTTTCAAAATCTTTGGTTGCTCTTTTTCTATGTTCTGTATTTAAATCAATATAGTCTTTTAACCATGCCTTTTGTTTCGCATCGTGAAGCTCTCGTGGGTACTCTAGATCCGCTTCAAGAATATAACCTTCAAGTGAATCATCAGGAACATTTGAAAAATTTGGATTATTTACCAAATTTTCAAACCATTCAAAATCTTGATATGGTAAATATTCACTCATAGCTTTACCATACTGATTGTTGATGTCAAAGTAAAAAATGTATTACTCTGGATCAAATGGATTAAAATCTTCTCCCATAAATCGATTGTTTGATTTTGCAAACCTGTTTGAGCATTGTGAAACACCACCTCTGATTGCTTTCTGAATTAATAGTAACATTTCTGCATCAGTTAGTAAATGCAGTTCAATTCCAGTGTATTTTAGCATTGCATCAAAGGAAAATCCCGGTGCTGTGTGATAGTGCAAAGGATCTAATTTATATGTTGCACACCAAGTTTTTCTAAAGTTTTCAAAAATGTCTGCCAAAAGTAGAAGATCGGTTTTGAGGTACAAATCTGAATACTTCCCTAAGTTTTGCAAATTGAAAGTTTCCCACACTTTACGTGCATGTTGGTAATCTTCATCGGAAATGTGGCAATCATTTAATTGTAGATGGAATGCCTCTTTTGGAGGTAGACTCTCTTCTTCCAATTTCTTCTAACTGTTAATGTAGTCATATGGGAATACACCTTTTCTCGTTAAAAGATTGAATTCACAGTCATTTGTGTAATATTTTCTAGTAATTGCTTTTTCACTGTCATTGAGATATGAGGACAATTTTTCTAGACTAGTTGGAATGAATCGGAAAGAATCGATAAATCTGAGTTTGACTTTAGTATTTGGAACATCTTTTGTAAATAAGATATATTTTTCATTAATAATTGGCAATAAAGAGACATGTCCCTCAAAACTTTTGGCTAACTCTTGAATAAAAAAGTGTGAGCCGTACCCAGATAAATTATGGAAAGCTACAGGAATTACATGAGAATCTTTGTAATTGACGTTGCAGCTTCCACGTGCTGGACCATAGTAATTACCTGTGAAGTGACAGTGATCTTGTTTTTGCTTTTTTGTTAATTTTTCCATTGGTACTGGATATTGGAAACGGGCATTTACTTTAACTGGTAAATCTTTTAATTCGTTTACAAAACATTGAATACAGTCTTTATCCCGATAAACTTTGGGTTCTGAAGTTGAATCATCGAAACTGCACTTTGTATAATATGCAACACTTGTGGAGATGTGCTTTTGATATGCCGCTTGATCTATTTGAGAATTTGCAACTGGTTCCAGCAAACATTCAATGTATGCGTACACAGTAAATGGTGCATTTTCCTTGTATCTATCATTTTTAAATTTTAATATGTTCCCACCCTCCTCCTCTGTTGGGAGTATGGCTCTACAGTTATTTAAATTTTCGTAATCAGCTCTGTGGCTTATTAGAGATTTTTCAAATTTGAAATGGCACAAGCACCTTGCACAAAACCATGCGTGGTGATCGTTTGCGAACATTAACAAGTGAATTGTAGGGCATTTCGAGTTCTCATTGCTTAGATACAGAGGGACAATCTCACCTTTTCCCCTCTTTTCTTCATGTTCTATGCCATAAACATTTATTCGCAATCCATTCGTTTTTTCAAATTTTTTTATATTTTCAAAAGTGATGGGAAAGTTAATTCCATCACGTTTCAAGAGTGTATCAAAATGTGGATAGGAAATCAAGCGTTCTGTTTTCTTGTCAGCAGGGCAAACGGCGGCCATTATCGACCAGAGAAAACAGTTCTCATCACTGTTCTCAACATTTACAACTGCTCTTTTGTCTCTGATAAATTTCGGAAATCTCACAAAAGTTGATGAACCTACTGTAAAAGGTGCATACTTATTTATGTTTACATTTAAATTCATTATTTCTTTCAATTTCCATCCAGATTTTGTTTGCTGAAGATCCTCTACTTTAGTCAAAAATTGGTCTCTGACTTTACCTCCAAACCATTCATTTATTTCAATTGATTCTAAAATTAGTTCATTTTTAGTATTAAAAAATTTAATCGCTTCAATTTCCCTACCCTCTTCTATAGCACTGAATTTCGCTGCAAGAATGACATTTGTTTTTAAGCCCCCAACGAAACTTTTCAAAGCGTTTTTTAATCTGCAAGTTATCATTATTTTCGAATCTTAAAAAAACTATCTAAATCTTCATATGTTAAATTTACAATCAAACCTGTTCTCACTCGACCCTTAAATGCAGACTCCAGATCCTGCCATCTGATCCTGTCTCCTTTCTTATCCAAGCCTTCGTTGACACCAGTTCCACTCTTCTGTAGTTTTCTGAATAGTCTGTTCTTGGATGGCAGTAGGCCAATGGTTGTTTGCAGTTTATTTTTTTTCACCCAGAGATAAATTCTGCTTTCCCTGGCGCAAAATTTTATTTAGCCTGCGAATATCCTGGGTGCATTGATGTTTCCAGTATAAGATCTCCGAAGCTGCTGCATTTCCATACAAAACTTCATATGCATCATCATGAATCCTGAGAAACTTCTTACAGTCCAATGAGTCCATTTTTTCTAATACAATTATCATAGGATGGTCAGGAGACAACTGAAAAGAATTCGCTATGAAGTGACTTTTATATTCAAACAATTTCACAAATATTCCGACAGACGGCAATGTGTGAAAAATTTTACAAATATGAAGGAGCACTAACCGATTTTGAACATTAGGTTTCTTTTCTCCAGTTCACAAGTTCACATTTGCTATCCTTGTCTAGTAACATATTTCCCTCTTTGTCTTAATGTTCTAGAACGTTCTACATTATAATCTACACGATTGGGATATAATTTTTGCAACTCAAAATGTGGTAAATCATTGAAAATAAACTTGAACTTGCTTACCAAAATTGATTCCAGAAATTTCGTAGCATAATTTGAAGTATTGCATCATATGATGCAACAAAGTTCTGGAAGATTCTACATTATA
>CAKNXH010000922.1:180878-236234 GCA_932178445.1 Andricus quercusramuli
ACGAGAGGTCACTTCAACCAGTATTTTCCCGAAATTTATCGCCACGGGGGGATCTACTACACGAAACAATGATGCTTTTTAACGAAGATTTCAACCTCGCTTTGTTTTGTTCGCGAACCACTAGTTGTCGGTATAACAGGAATATCGCGCATGCACGAGAGTTTCCATTCGCAATAAAATGTTAAACTACATGCAAACACTGAATTAGATAGACATAAGACGATGCTGTTGTAAAATTAATAATTCTCCATATAGTCCAGACATCTAACAATTTTTCACAGTTTTAACTAAGGATAGAACATTTTTTGCTAACACAGTTTATTTCGATGTGTCGATAATTCCAACGACATATTTAAACTCTCAAAAAGTGTGCAGAGTTACGTTACATTGATCCAGAGTATTCTCCGTGATAGAAAAAAATTGTGCTGAGCTCCGAAGGTTAAACAAGACGAAGTTCTAAGATCGGCATCCGTAATTTGGAAACTGCTGATTTAACCAAAAAATTCCCTGTATATTAATTGAACTACATGTAATTTTTTGTAATTCTAGTGAAGGAACAAGTAACTCTCCCTCATAGGTCATGAATTATGACCTCTCAGATTTGACCATTTTTTACCCATTTGTCAGGGAAAATTACTCGAGTTCAGTTTCTTCGTAATAGCTTTTTCTGCATGAAGCCACGCCAATGACCCACCAAAAAAGATATTAGAACAGGAAATTTATGCATAAATGTAAAAATGAAATGAATCGTCTAGCTCCCATAGGTCACCAGTAATGGGTAAGTACAGGGGTCTAGTTTCGAAATTCGACGGCTTTTTCAGGTTTTCCAGGTCCATTTTTGAAAAAATTCCAGATCCAATTCCAGGTCAATTAAATTGAATTTTAATACATTATAATGCAATGATAATGGCTTATCAATAAGTTTTATTGAATTACAAACAATTCTCAATAATATTTTTGTCAAAGTGAAAAAGTATTCTGTAATCATGACATTCTTTTTGCTTCTTCCATCCAATCTTCCGTTTCTTTTCATTAAATTCTTGCACTTTGTCTGATATTTGCCTTTTTCTTGAGTTTCCTTTTTGTTACTCTTCTTCCGTGTGTTCTTCAAGAGCATGTGAATACTCTCTCCACGAATTCCTGAATTTTGATATAATTTGTTTAGTGATCTTAACATTTTCTACACCTCCTGCTATTTGAACTGCATCATAAACTGTACGAAGCGCTATAAGCGATTCCGGCTTTTGATTTTGTACTAAAAACTCTTTATTTAATGAAAAGCCTCCTTGGACAAACGCGTTTTCATCGCTGATGAGAAAAACTTTTTTTATGAAGCTGATAAGCATTTCTGAACTGCTATCGCCCGTCAAATGTTGGAGAAATTGTTTTTTCTTGCGAAAAATGTCGCAAAAGTTGGAAGAAGATGCTTGAGGCAAGAATCTTGATATTGAAAAAGTAGTGAAGGATCACAAAAAGTGATACGCTTGCGAAGTTTTCTACTTCACAGGCGACCTTTCAAGCAATTTTTGATAGAATTTTATAGCCATCGTTCTATATTCCTTTTTAAATTTGGCCCTATCCTTGTCTGATGCGCCAATATTGTTGCTAAGTTTGTTGAGTTGGCATCGCATGGAAAATCTGAGTTGCATTTTTTGAGGTTTTAAGTAATTTTTATCTTTCTCGATATCAGTTTTGAAAACACTTTACGCTTTTCCAAGTAAAGGATTTCCGAGTGTAAAGGAAAGGTGCCAAAGGAGCATCACTTTGAAACGCTTTAAGAAAAGGTTCAACAAGACTCTCTACGTGAAAGAAAAAAGCTAGTAATTCTCAAATTTGTTTATCGTCAACTTCTTCAACAAGCATGAGGTAGCTGTAAGAATCAGGTTCCTTTTCGTCCTTTTTTAGACAAGCCACATATTTTGTTAAATGTGGCAGAATTTTTAACGTCCTGTCTGCAGGAACGACATTTTCTAACCAGATTTTAGCAGAAAAATTCTAGTGGGAACTCGTTTGAATCCGAATAAAACGTATACTTAATCATTTCCCCCAGCAGGAAAAATCTTGAAAACATTGAAAATCGATCTCAAGAATGGAGCTGCATTCCAACCTTTTGCAGTAGCACCAATTTCAAATCCATTATTCGCAACATGTCATCCACAAGAGCCAACGGAAAGTATTCCTGGATCCTCGGCATCATTTTTATGATAAAGTAGGCGTCTACATTTTTGTCAAATTTAACATTCACTTTGGACTATCCATGGAAACATGAAGTAAACATTTAAAATTCAGTTGTTGAATTTCAGTTTTCAAAGAATTCAGCAAATCATTGGCATTGTAACTTTACGTAGGAATGCTGAATTATAATATTGTGTTCGAAATTCGTTGAAAGTTTACTTATTTTAATACAAAAAAACTGATGATCATCAACGTGAATAATTTATTACAATCAATACTGATATGCCCTTGTTCAACAAGTAGTCATTCTCTTCTCGTTTATCTTCGGAAGTATCTAGATTAATACTCGATTGAAATTTCAAATTCTAAACATAAGCAAAAATAAAATAGCGTATGCAAAAAACGGCACATTAGCAAAAAAAAGTAAATTAAAACATTATAATATTAATGAAAACTCTTAGTACAGTTACTTATTTGTGCCATTGGACTCAAAAATTTATCATTTACTTAACATCAGAATCGGTGTAGTTGAAATTGCAATGATAAACCAAAAGATGATTCTGGAAACAAGAAACACTTTTACTGGAACTGTGAATTTATACACAACTCTAGCGCAAAACAAAAACAGAGCGCCCGACCTAACCAAAGCTAAGCAACCATGTTGATTGAAATAGAGACGATTGAAAAAGTTCCAGTCATTTTTTCAACATTCCATGACTTTTCCAGGTATAACAATTTTAGGCTCAAAATGATAATAAAGTATCTAATCCCTTTTGCAATAAGCAAAATTGAAGTTTGAGAAATTTTCTTTGACAGATTCAAAATTATTCTTCCAGAAGTGTTATTCCACATTAAAAACTGAATACAAAAGTTTCTTAAAAGAATTATATAAATTCAAAATTATCCATTTCATTGATGCTTTTGTATAGTAAAAAATGGTGTTTTTATTAAGTTATTCAAGCATTTCCTCATTTAACATTCCTTCATTCGTTATCGCTTTCGGATAGTTTTTAATCGTTGAGGCTCATTGTGCCAGAAAATCTGCTGCTGACATCAAATAGCGGAAGAACTATGAATTAATCATTCGCTAATTCTTTACACATTATTAGTAAAAATTAGGAAATCAAATTAATTAAGAACAGGCGATGTTCTGAAAATATTTTTCAAAATCTATTCTACGTAAGCTGTGCTTACCATATTTTTACAAAGGGGGGCCTGTTTGACTGTTCGTAAGTATATCGTCAAAAAGTTATCGGTTATCTCGTTTCCGAACCGACATCACGTGTACAGATATCGCAGGCAAATCGAGTTTGCAGACTCGTATATTTTTAGAAATGCACTACGGTTCATAGTTACAATTATGTTCTAGTTTTGGGCCTTCGGAGTACTAGTGGCCGTCTCAAATTATAAATAAAAATTGTAAATGCCTAAATATACCGCCCAGATAACAATACGTGCCGGCACGTGATCGGCCCGACGGGCTGGACACTAGCGTGCCTGCTAAATGCACGTGACAGGCCGGCAGATTCGGAATGCGACCGAAGGGCGGATAACAGTCCGGCACATTAGACGCCCGTCGGCCTTGCGAGCGGCGAGGAACGACGGGCCTGCGACTTATACGACCGCTGTAGGCTGATAGTGCGAGTAGTTTGAGATCGAGAACGCGCATGCGCGTTTTGGATCAGCTTTTCTTGTCGTGTTTTATCTCGTGTGGCGTTCATAACCGTGAATTTTCGCTCGGATGTGAGTGAAGGTGTGCGATTTGCAAACAATTGTTCGTTGCAGATAAATAATAGAAGGATCACTCGAACTCGAGGCATCGTCAAAACCTAATTTTCAGGTTACAAAATCTATACCCTGCTCTTCTAAGTGAAACTATTGTTTCTGAGGAGACGTGAGTGCATTCACGAAACCCATGAGTTGCGTTTAAAAATGTCAGTCTTAGGTGAAACACATCAACATGTTATTTACATAACCTAAAGATTTAGAAATTTTGTAAAACCTATTTCTATTTTCTGGATTAAATTTATTAGCAACTGTTT
Source organism: Andricus quercusramuli (assembly GCA_932178445.1). Lineage (NCBI taxonomy): Eukaryota > Metazoa > Arthropoda > Insecta > Hymenoptera > Cynipidae > Andricus > Andricus quercusramuli. Next base: position 185,096 of record CAKNXH010000922.1, read on the forward strand.
GCTGTCGATTTCCTTCAAATCAAGAAAATTAGCGAATAGCATGAAAGGTAATGAAATTTTGCGTATAATAATATAAAGTCCAAGTTGAAAGAAAAATGTCAATATTATAAAAAGATCTTTTTATAAGAATAACATTTTCAATTTTTCTTTCAACTTGGACTTATTATACGCAGAATTTCGTCATTACCTTTCGTGCTATTTGGAAATTATTATTTCATTCACATAAAAAAAGATTTTTTTAATTTTAATCTACTCGCACACTCGGCCTGCATCTTACTGGACCGCCGGTCCTGCAGTTCACCGGACCGCGTCGCTCCCGCCTGCCGGGCTGGCCAATAGACATCAATGGTGTACAGTCGGCGGGCATTTTGCTATCTGGGCGGTTGGGTAGCATTCCTGTGAGAGAGACTTACACAACGAGACTTTACTCTCTCATCGAAGACACGAGACTCCGTGCCTGCTTGCGACTCTGTTACATGATGGTTTCGGTCGTCAGAATAGTGGCGGCCTCTAGCTAGATACAGGCGGAAAAAGTTTCCCAAATTCAAATGTAGCTTCGTGTACTCTGGTTATTGTTTGTCGCTCCCTAGATTGAATCTCTTCCGATGACGGATTTGGCTCCGGGAAAGGTATTTAAATAATGAATAAAAACAAAAATATGAATAAATTATAAGCTTTAGCACCGTTAGTGTTTTCTGGTGGTGTTCTGAAATCCTGAACCTCGCTTTAGCATCTCACGCGAGCTAGTACTCACAAATTCACTAATTTTGAAGCAAAACCGTTCTAAGTGACGGGCGACCAAAAAAATTACCCGGCCACAGTATATAAGGATACGTTGCAGCAAAGTTGATCCTAACATGGTATCCCTTTTCCTGGCTACTTTTAAACATCGCGTTTTCACGCTAGAGACGAATCAATTCCTTTTTCCTTGATGTATTCCAGCTGATGCACTTTCACTGTACTTCTGTTGAGTTGTTTGGCTGTAAATCACTGTCGCTAGCCGAAGCATCCTCAGCAAGTACAATTGTTGTTGCACTGTTTACCGTTTGTCTCAGATATACTTGCTAGCCAGGTTTTTGATTAACGAGATCTGCTTGACAATCTCGCAGTTTAGCATCACCACCGACCCGCATGCTGTGGTTCCTAATGGTGGTTCCAGGGCACCCCGACGGTCGTTGGGAAGCAACCATCGTTTCAGAATATTAAATATACTGTTAGTTTTTCGTATGAATTTCGCTGATCTTCCTGGACACTTTGCTCTTCGTTCTCTGCCTGTCATGTACGGCAAACCTTGCCAGTAGAAATACTATCGCCAGCATAGCCATTAAAGCCATGAGAGGAAAATTCAAACCACCCGTCACGTCAACGCAAAAACACCTTCGGAAGGTGTTTTTTATTATTATAAAAATAAATTAGGACTTCTATATTTCCCGCGTGATTAAAATGGTTACATTTCAATGTGTGGAAGGCATTTCGGTTAGAGTTGGATCTATGGGAATTGTTTATACGGTTTTGTTGATGGGACAACCGAAATCTTGTCTAAAATTAATAACATCGCGATGCATCAAACACTCTGGCTGAATGTGCCTACTCGGAGGTTCTTAGGATCGCTGATCACTAATTTTAGGTAAAAAATGCAAAACTCAAAATGGCGCATTCCCAATTACGGTGAAAATTTTGAAAAGTTAGCGAATTGCGCTGAAAGTGCTTACTGGCGGATTTTTTGGGTTCGCTGATCACGAATTTTTCATCAAAAACTCAAAATTCAAAATGGCGGATTCAAAATGGCTGTGAAAATTGTAAAGAGTTGACGGATTGGGCTAAAAGTGCTTACTAGGGGGTTTTCAGAGTAATTGATACGAATTTTCAGTAAAAAATTCAAAATTCGAAATGGCGACCAAAAATTGTGAAAGTTTGCGTATCAGGCTAAAATTGTTATTTAGGAGATTTCTCGGGTCACTCATTACGAATTTTTCATCACATTCATCACACAGCTGATTATTTGAATCATGTTACTTATTATATATCAATTAATTTATAACCTATCTTCTTTTTATCAGATATGTTTTTAATTAAATTATATCAAATTTCAACATTATTAAGTAATATATTACAATAATTATAAAAGATTATTATTTTGAAGAATGATAAATATATCCAATTTTTATTACTTTTATGTAAGTAATAGTTTAAATTTTCAAAACTAACGCATTAATGTTATTGGGTAGGCGAGTGCATTGAATATCTTAACCCTTGTTTGACACACTGGGGGGCAAAACACTTCACGACCATTTTCCCTTACTTTCATAATTATTTAATTGATACTTAATTTGAATTTTTTACTATGTAACCTACAAATTCCTTTGAAGTAAGCTCTTAAGATTGTGTGGAGCACCTCAGAAGTGTGTCGAGTAAGGGTTAATGTAAGTGGTAACGACGGAAAGCGTTCAGGTAAGCTTTGAAGAATTTTTACATTCTCATTCCAATGATAAGTTATAAAAGTTTTATGTAAAATTTGATTTTGTCGGTTTTCATCAACTCTCCACGTTTTTAGACCTCCTAAGTCCGAAAAAAACCGATTTTTACGAAGGTGTCTGTCTGTATGTCTGTCTGTTTGTTTGTCCGTCTGTCTGTCTGCAGTATCGTGTAAGGCACGACAACTTTCGAAAGATTGATCACATTGCATTGTGCTTTGACACACTTTTTAATGGACTACGAAGAAGGAACGAGTTTGTTAACCAGCTATTTTGGATGAAAATTCAAAAAGTGAGCACATTTTGAAAATTTTTGAGACCACTTTTTTTAAAGATTTGGAAATTCCATGTACGGTTGTTAGTAGTACGCAAGAATACGAACAAAATATTGCAATGACTTTCTCTGATGAAAAAAAATACCGGAGTTATAGCATTTTCAAGATTCCAAAAAACAAACGGAAATGAATATTTTAAGCCGAAAAACGCACGAAATGAAAAAAAAGCCACGAGGAGAAAAACGTTGCTTTTTGAACACCCTACAATATTTTTATAACAACTTTTTGAATTTTTTGAAAAATCAAAAATTCCCATTTTTATGACATAAAAAATAATGAAAAATTAACAAATTCCATTTTTCTGTCAAACTATGTAAGATACGACAAAAGATGAATCGACCCAAATTGTGCGCCTAAAAAAGACTAACAAATTTGTGATTATTCACTTTTTGATATGACGGGAAGTACGAACTTATCATTGATCATGTTTCGAAAGGATGCGTAGTTTTTGTTTTATTCGTGAAGATAACATTGACAGAAAAAATCAAATTTTTGGAAAAACATTGCTAGGTATGAAAACAGATGAATGAACGAAATTTTACAATCCAAAAAAATTCACAAACTTTTTGATCAATTTTTGTTATAAGAATATATTCAAAATGAAAACAGAATTAACTTTTTTTTAAAAACGGAACAAGGTAAAATAACATTTTAACTAATAAAATTTTTCGCCTAAATTATATCTTCATTCTTCGTTTAAAATCAAATACAAATTCAGTAATTTGTATATGAAGAACATATAACACGAAGCACAAAGTGTGCGATCAATGTATTTCGGAGCGCGAAGCGCGACCACCAAATCGAGCTCAATCTTTTTTGTTTCTATCATACGGTGCACAGAACCGAGCGTGGAACGCAAGGTTCAAATGATTTTCAAACCAAATATCGAGCGCGGGGCGAGAGTATCTGGACGAAAATGTGTTCCATAAGGTCGATAGAACCTTAAGTAAATTAAGTTCCTTTAAGTCTAAAATAAAAACAAATTCAACAATCACTTCATATCTAGAGGTTTTGATAATTCCATAATATTTGCGAATTAACTTTTTCTTTTCATCGAAGTCGAAAACAAAGTTCAAAAATCTGGAGGTACCAAGCGTAAGGCGCGATGTAAATACATCCGAGTGCGTAGCACGAGGTGATTACATAATCGAGCGCGAAGCGCGAGATCCAACAGTCGCACGCCCTAGGTGCGCTCAAACTTGCGAGTGAAGTAAATATTCTGGTGAACGAAATGGTATATCACTTCTCTCAGTTGGGTGTGAAATTGAGGTGTAGAGAGGAACCAAATGGCATCCATATGGAAGATATCACTTCATTGGTGACTTAATTGAACCAAAAATATTAAACTTATATATTTTTTTCAAATATTGCGCCTATTTCGTATTTTTGAAACACTTATTGATGCAAAAATACAATCAACAGCATTTACATTTCGAAATTATTTAAAATATATTAGTTATTGCATAATCCTTCTTATTTCTGATTTAATGTGGTTTTCCAGGTTCAAGATATGTATTTAATAATCTCTTAAGTATCTACAAAATAATAAACAGTTTGGTTTATTTAAATGACATACTTGGTTTTTGGCCAAGATTTAGGGTCTCCCAGTCCACTGTGGAGCATTGTGCCTAATTTAACATATTAGGCAAAGCCTGTTTTTGAAAAAATTTTATTGTTCTTATTCATTATTATTATTATTGCTAATATTATCCTCGAATCAACTTTCTCGTGGAGTACCTCCAGAAGCTTTCTTCTTGTAATTTTAATTCCCATGTCCAGCATTCAAATTCTATTTCGTCGTCTCGTTCTTCTAGATCATTATGTAGTACCACTTCTCCTGTTCGATCTGATCACAGATTTTAAAGCTTTTTGAATTTAAAAAAAAAAAAAAATTGCCAGCATGGCGCCTTTCTTCTTCCGGTGACGCCCCGCGGTATTACGTCATTCATTTTTTCTGTACGATCTGAGAACAAAGTATTTTTTTCGTGTCCGTTCTTTAGTGTGAAATTAACATAAGTTTCGACTTCTTTGTTAAGAATGAGTCGGTCGAGAAGCAAGAGTTCTGAATCTGATAGGTGGAGGAAAAAGGAGAAATCGAAAAGTAAGTCTACAAGTCCAGAAAGGTATGTAAAAACAAAACCTCCAAAAAGTGAGGTTAGGAGACGGCGTGGTCGTGCCTCAAGATCTCATTCCAGATCGAATTCGGTTGATTCTTACAGAAGTAGGTCTCCTATTAGGAATCGATCTCCTAAGAATAAAATACCCTCAGGTAAAAATCACACATCTAGACATCGACAGGGAATAGATACCAGTGAACGTCGTCGTCAAGACGCGTCGCGGTATGGCCCGTCGCATGATTATCAATATAAAAAAGCATCTGGTCGCTGCGATCGCTACCATCAAGGTACGACGAGCAAAAATCTGCATTCAGATAAATACAAGCCTGATCGCTATCGGAGAGGTACGACGGATAAATATGTAAACGCGCCGAAAGATGCAAACGAATCTCGTCATCGAAACATTGATTTCGGAGGTTATGATCGGGAGAAAAATGTCGATCATTATTACGATGAATCATCAGACTATTCAGACAGAAGTTCTTCAAAAAGCTTGCAGGCTAGGCATTCGGACTCAGAAGAGGGCGCTGAAAATTCTGACCCCTTTGATAAACCTGGCGACGTTCAGTTGAGTCGCGATACTTTAAAAATTCTTGGTGATGATTGATCTAAACATAACAATTCTGAGGGAAATGTTCATAATATTTTAATCGAAATGTGGACTTTGATTCTAAAAAAGGGGTTGGCCGCTGAGCCTATGAAGGAAATATTAAGAAAGTATCCAATACCTGAAAATTTTTCAGCTCTTAAGGCTCCAGATTTGAATCCGGTTATTAAGTCTACTATGACAGATATTGCTATTAAAAAGGATGGTTACCAAACAACGGCCCAAAATAAATTGGGATCTGCAATTTACGCTATCGGAATGGCTTTATCGACCATATTTAACGATGGGGGAGAAAGTAACCCAAGTTTGCTTTATCCTTTGAGCGATGCGGCCAGAATTCTGTCGGATATCCATTATAATATTTCAATGACAAGACGGTCGTTCATTACGCCAAATGTGAATAGAATGGTAAAAGATGTCACAGTAGATCTTCCCATTGGAAACCTCTTATTTGGAGATGACCTTCATGATCGCTTAAATGCTAGAAAGGATGTTGAAAAACGGAGCAAGGATATAGTAAAATCAACACCAGGAAGTTCCAAAACGGAAAAGCCAAATCAGAGATTTATTCCAGCGAAGCCCTACTCGAGACCTCATAAGGCTTATAACCACTCATCATCAAGAGCGGCTTTAAACTTCAGGGGCCCGTCCAGAGGAGGTCACTGGAACTCCAGGCAATCCAGGGTTCACCAGGCCGGGCCGAAATACAGAACCCAACCGACTTACCGTCAGAATTATCGCCGTTAGTAAATGTAGGTAAGACTGCTGGTAGGTTAAGTCTTTTTATAAATGTCTGGAACGAGCTGACAAATGACAACATGATACTTGAATATGTACAAGGTTATAAAATTCCCTTTATTAAAAAAGTGGTTCAAAGCGTTGAACCTAGTACTCCAAAATTAACAAGCTTGGAATATAACAACTATTTAATTTCAATAGATGATCTTATTTCAAAAGGTGCAATAACAGAATGTAAAACTTCAAAAAGCCAATTCCTCTCCTCATATTTTTTAGTAGACTTTTATTTTAAATTCGTTCATTTGTACCGAACATTTCAAAATGGAGGACTAAAAAACTGTTATCAGACTTTTGACACCAATGTGCTATCTGGCGTCAATAGACTTAAAGGATGCCTATTTCTTGATTCCCATTGAAAAAGATTTTAGAAAATATTTACGGTTCAAATTTGACGATAAAGTTTATGAATTCAACTGCATGCCATTTGGTCTCTGCACAGCACCATTTGTATTCACAAAATTGTTAAAACCGGTAGCACATTTTTTGCGGAGCAAGGGTTTTTATTCTGTGATTTATTTATATGACATATTAGTCTTGGGGAATACTGAAAAATCGTGCCGTAAAAATGTTTTGTTCACAAAGGTATTCCTAGAGTCACTTGGATTCATATTGAACTTTGAAAAATGTTCTTTAGAACCCGCTCAAAAATGTAAATTCTTAGGTTTCAATTTTGATAGTAATAAATTTATTGTTGAGCTGCCTAAAGAAAAGAGAGAGAAAATTCTGAATTTAACGAAAGAATTTCGATCAAAATCAACATGTCAAATTCGAGAGTTTGCAAAATGTATTGGCACTTTGGTTTCAGCTTGCCCAGGTGTAAAATACGGGTGGCTTTACACCAAGGTAATGGAAAGACAAAAATATTTAGCTTTACAAAATAATAACGGGAATTTTGATGCAAAAATGCAAATAACGTCTGAAGTAAAAATCGAATTAGATTGGTGGATTAAAAACATTACTTCCGTAAATAACCCTATTCGAGATTCAGTTTTTCCAAATGGAAATATGTTCCGATGCGTCTCTAACCGGTTGGGGGGCATGTTACAATGAGCAAAAAACTCACGGCTGGTGGGACGCAAAGGATCAGAAAGAACATATAAATGTACTAGAACTAAAAGCAGCTTTTAACGCTCTTAAATGCTTTGCATATAATTACCAATCTTGCCAGATTTTGCTTCGAGTTGATAATACTACTGCCTTATCTTACATAAATCGTATGGGAAGCGTAAAAATCCCTAAACTTAACAAAATTAGTAGAGAAATTTGGCAGTGGTGTGAGAGAAGAAGTTTGTGGATCTTTGCGTCGCATATAAAATCAAAAGATAATAAGATTGCAGATAATGAATCTCGTATTCTTCCGCCAGAAACAGAGTGGGAGTTAAATCACTATGCATTTGAGTATATTGAAAAGAGATTTGGAAAATTCGAGGTAGATTTATTCGCAACAAACTTAAATAGAAAATGTAAAAAATTCGTTTCATGGTTTAGAGATCCGGAATCCTTTGCAACTGACGCATTTACTATAACCTGGAAATCGACTTATTTCTATGCTTTCCCTCCATTTTCTTTAATATTGCGAGTTTTAAGGAAAATTATTGATGATAGGGCTGAAGGAGTGTTAGTGGTACCTTTATGGCCTGCGCAGACTTGGTACCCCTTATTTCTAGAAATATTATTAGAAGAGCCATTGTATTTTTCTCCGAAAATTGATTTACTCACATGTCCTTTCAGGAAAGCACATCCATTAGCCAGAAATCTTACCCTGGTAGCAGGAAAATTATCGGCGAAGCTTTTCGGCGCAGAGGCATACCGGAATCAGGGATAGAAGTCATGTTAGCTTCATTACCTCATTCTACAATAAAACAATACAACAAACCCTTGCGCACGTGGTGGGAATATTGTACCAAAAATAATTTGTCAGTATTTGATGCAGACATCTCAAATGTAATGTCCTTTTTAATGATAATTTTCAAACAAATAGGCTGCTATGGTACTCTCAATTCTTACAGATCGGCTATTTCTTTAATTTCTTTGTCAGAACTTGGTAATAATCCCTTAATGAGACGATTTTTTAAAGGGGTTTCAGTTGTCAAGCCACAAAAGCCAAAGTATGATTGCATTTGGGACCCCCAAATAGTTCTTGACTATTTTAAAACATGTCCAAATAGTCAGTTATCACTTAAACAAATAACAGAAAAATTAGTGATGTTACTTGCTTTAGTTACTTCACAACGTATACAAACGTTATCGAAAATTCTGTTAGAAAATATAATTATTTCGAATGAGGTGATTCAAATAAAAATTTCTGGTCGCTTAAAAACTTCTAAAGTGAATAAGTCTCAGCCATGTTTAGTAATTCTGTTTTTTGCCGAGCAGCGAGAACTTTCTGTAGCATCTACGTTGCAAACATATATTTCTGTAACAGCGAAACTAAGAGGATCGATTAAAGAGTTATTTATCACATGTAAAAAACCGTAAAAAGCCGCTACAAAACAAACATTATCACGATGGATAAAGAACGTGTTAAACAAAAGCGGAGTCGACACGTCTATTTTCAAAGCTCATAGTACGCGACATGCGTCTACATCCGCAGCTAGCCAAAAAGGAATAAATGTCGATATTATTCGTCAGACTGCAGGATGGACAGAAAAGTCCACAGTATTTGCTCGTTTTTATAAGAAGCCAATAATTGATAAAACTGCGTTCGCTAAGGCAGTGGTATTAAATAAGATATAAAATTGAAAGTGTTAAAATCAAAATTATAGGAATAAAGTTCTTTTTCTAGAAAATCGCAATCTAGCTTTAAACATCTACATAATGATCTAGAAGAACGAGACGACGAAATATAATTAACCGATTAAACGAACTTACCTGTAAGTGAAGTTCAATCGGAATTATATGAGTCGTCTCGTTCGAATAGATCATTCCCTCCCTAACCCAGATTTATCCTCATGGAAAATCCCTAATTTATAATTTTGCGATTTGTCTGCTTTAAAATAAATGACGTAATACCGCGGGGCGTCACCGGAAGAAGAAAGGCGCCATGCTGGCAATTTTTGTTTTTTTTTAAATTCAAAAAGCTTTAAAATCTGTGATCAGATCGAACAGGAGAAGTGGTACTACATAATGATCTATTCGAACGAGACGACTCATATAATTCCGATTAAACTTCACTTACAGGTAAGTTCGTTTAATCGGTTAATTCTAGCCTCTGATTGATACCAGGAAGATTTTTTTTACTTATTTTATTCATAAGTAATGGATTTTTTTTCCAGATCTCTTCCAGTATTACACTCCAAGTCCCATATAATAACTGTTTCGGGGATTGCCTCACACTGTCCTTGATACTAAATCGGTACCCTCGAAACGCAAGCAGTCAGGGCCGCTTGAACCGTTTTCAATTGGAATGCACACTATTGCGCAATATACTTGACTAAGTACTGGTGCACTGCGGCCCTTCCGAGGCGAGAGTCGCATCCGTCTCTCGCCCTGCGCGCTGAGAAACTGCGTGGGCCAGCAGTTCTAGGAATTGCAAAACCGGACATATTTTCTTGCAACTCCCTATTATTTATTTGAAAACAAGATTATGGTTCTTTTGGCCCAATTCTACTCATAACCTCAAAAATCGCAGAAAGTCGCATAAGATATTTGCCGTAGTAATTTTTTCTTCAATTAAAAGAATGAAATGATCACTTCTGATTGCATTAATATCATTAGCATATCAAACACTCATTAACATTTACAGGACCCATTTTCATTTCTTATTGTTACAAAAATATATAGGAACGTAATCTATATTCAAGCATTCGTTCCTACTTGCATAGTACTTTTTGATGTTGTTCAGCAATCTTCCCACAATCGAAATTTTCACTTTTTTCCGTGTGAAAGAGACAACAATGACCATACAATTACATCACTGGCCACATACTTTGAGGCTAGATGCAAAAGAAGAATGTTTTCTGCCTTTAAACATCCACAATGTATTTGTTCGTATAATTTATACACAAAATTTCTAAAAAATATTGGATGATAATCTAGAAAAAAGGACTTCTTTCGATCTTTAAATATCCACACTGGGAATTTGTTCATATAATTTGTATATAAAATTATTAAAAAATATCGGATGTCAAATATTTATGATGTGATATAATGTTTTCGATACAAGCAAGTAATTGTATCGTTAAAATTTACTTTGCAAACGATGAATCCATAGTGTAGTCTATTTGTTGAGTTGATTTGTTTATAACAATTAACTTAACAATGTCATCATTTTTTTCGCGAATAAGAATAAATAAACTACCACAACTACTTCCGTGCATTCCGTGAAGTGCATCCGTGAAGTCTGGTAATGCTGATCATAGAAAAAATTTCTTAACAAAGATAAGAAAAAAAACGAAAACATCTACTTTTTCTAACCTTTTTGCATTAACGTAGAAGCTTAAACAAGAAAAAATCAAAAATCCGGCCACACAAATCTCTTCAAAATTCAATGCTGAATTTTTCTGCTGAAAAAAATCCAAAATCGGTTGAGAGTTGCCAGCTACAAGTTATTTAGAACCTTGTTTTTTCATTTCATCCCACTGTGGACAGAAGAGGCTAATGAAGTTTGTTGAAAAATAAAAAAAAAACTGCTGCTTCCTGAAAAGGCAATTGCAATGAAACAGTTTAATCCTTAAGGCCTTGAAACTAAAGCTTTTTCTTAAATCAATTTTTAGATTGATTGTTGGATGTTTGGAATTTTTATTTTCACAATATTGTAGTTTTAAATTCAATTATTCAAAATATCAGGATGAATTGCCTTAATCCAGTCAAAAGTTACATTTAGACGAAGGGCGCCAGATATTGGTAAAAAGAAAATCAGTGGTATGTGTGAGGATGGGGGAAAATTACATTTATGAGAGGGGGAGGGATAATATATTTTTAGAGTATTTTATACAGAATGTGATATGACTCATGAAAAATAAAATAAAGCAAAGTATCTGAATATTATTTTGATGCGTCTTGTTTCTTTCTTAGGTAGCGTTCATTGTTAAAGACACACCTCCACTATCCATTACTACTATCGATTATAGACATTTTTGCAAATGCGATTGCGTTAAACGAAAACAACTGAGCACAGTATATTAAGAATGTCTTTGTTACCAGAACTCGAAGACAGGAACCAATAGGAAATCTGATTACCTACTGTTCTTTCTTTTTCGACTGCTTGACTTCAAAACCAGTCACCCCATTAAACTATCGGTTTCCCCTTCCACTTTCCATCAAGCAATTCCTTTTTTAACTCAACTTTCGGTGATCTTTCAAAAGTTAATAGGAGACTTTAAAATATGATGTTTAATACATTCAGTAAACACACAAAATAGTTTCAAACTCTACCAAAATAATAATAAACCTTCTCTAAATCTCTCCTATTTGTCTAGCAACAATTAAGCGTCAAAAAATGTTTACAAAATAAAAATTTTCTTCATTTTCAATTGATGTAAAAAAATGGTTTATTAGTAATATCTTGTAATCATTAACAGTGAAGCGCGTCTAGCGTTAGAAACTTTGAACATTTTTTCTCTCTATAAGAACAAAAGTACAACTTTTATGTTGGCTGTGTGCGCTATTTTTCCTCGATACGAGCCTGATTTACTATTCTGAAATTCCTTGCGATTGGGTGATGACTGCTGGTGGGAGTTTCCTCGATTTCTTTTCGGTTCAATTTTACAACCGCACCGGTGCCCATATTTATTTTCACCCGGCATAGACCGGTATGAATTGTATATATTCCACGAAGAATTGTATTATTATATTCCAATATTGCCATGATGTCACCACTGGATGTTGTTAAAACAATTTGTTCTCCGATGGGCATAGGCTCACGGGCATTGCGTGCTCCCCTTAAATAAATTGATTCACCGACAGGAAAAGTGTATCTGCCAATTCCGAATACATGATTCGAATTTGTGTCGGGAATGAGCCGAATAAATCTAAGTTCTTCAATATCATATCCAAGTATTAGTGAAGAATGACGACTGGCAAGAGGAGATCTGGATCTGGCACGAAGGAAAGGTTCGGCACCAGAGGCAGACCTGACAGGAGAATGAGGTCTGCCTAGACGAAGAGACCTGTCAGGAGAGTGAGACGTGACGGGACCAGAAATGCCAGGAAGAGGGGCGCCATTAGGTAAGCAGTCGAATTGTAAACTCAAGTCTGCAACAAGAAAGATAATGTTAATTTTCTCGTAAAGTACACAATGTTATGTTCGTATTGACTGTGTGCAATTTCCAACTGGGAATTTAAAAATGATTTAACATCAAGAACTTCAAGTCATTACAAGTGGAATTATGAACATCGAGGCAAAAGCGAGTAGTTTTAATAAAGTGAGATGAAACCGCGGATTATCAATGGATGCTATCAAATTCATATAGTGATTCTAAGCCTCTCTCCAAACAGAGTAAGCAATTAAAAGCTAGAAATTAAAGCAATACTTGCCCTCGTAGGTACAGTATACGGCTTTGTGACGTATACAAATAGAACAGTATTTCTGCAATTGATTGTTTTTAGTTAAGAATGATGCAGAAGGGTAAAAAAGTGCGAAAGTTCGCTGTGTAGTGAATTGTAGGAATACAATGAAAAATGATCTACCTGAAACGCAATTTTATTGTTTTCAGGTTCCAACATTTTTTATAAAACGAAAATTCATTGAACCTAACGATTATCTGAGATTCGAAGACTTGAAAACAATAGAGCGCGAAAATTATCACCAGACTCGGATTCAAACCCAAGCTGTGCAACTAAACATTTTTAAGAAAAAAAATATCTGTATATATTTTTGTTCTATCCGGAACCTTGATTTCAATGGAGCGTTAGCCGTGTTTACAAATATTTTTATATATCGCTCATTGCAGATAACATTTTTTTGTTGAAGATATTTTTTCTGCACAGGCTCGTGGCATTTCAGCTTTTTGTTTTTCTGTATTGCTGGCTACCATGTGTTCCATATTACCTCAAATATGTTACCCTAATCCAAAACATAGACCTGATTTGCAACATTACTTCATGTCTTATTACCCCATTTTTTTTTCTTCATATTACTTTCAATATTTCCCCCTAGCCTATATAGGCGACACCGGTTCTAGCCTTGTTGTTCTACCGGGGATCAAGAAATTCATATGGTGAAATTAAGTAAGGGATGCGAAGAAGGGATAAGTTTTAGATCGATATAGAATTACCGGGTTGCTTATTTAAACAGCACCTTTGTTTCACGACATCGCTTCGACACATGTCGTTAATCAATCTCTCGAGCAATCATCTCAGCCGAAGAGCTCCACAGAGTTATACGTCACAGTGCATGAAAAAAAAACGGAATAATTATATCATGGTAAGATCTATACTCGTCACTCCAAACAGAAACACTAAGAAAAGGTCTCCCCGTGGGTCAATTAGTATCCAAGATCGTTATTTTCAGCCGTTTATCATTGCGCTGATACTTTTCGTCCCACAGTTCTAAACCATTTCCCTCCACACACTCCATACACTTTCAGAACTTCCGAGAGTTTAAATCTAGCAACCTTATCAAAGGCCTTTTCTACGTCAACAAATGCACAGTATAATTTGTTTCCTACTCTTAAAACTTTTTTCTATGATCTTTCTCAAGCAAAATATCTAATCTGGACATGATACTCCTGGCATAACTCGATACTTGACTTTCCAAATCTCTTTTTCTGTTATTTTCATGAACTTACGAATAAGTTTTTTCTAATATTCTACCTGCGGTACTTATTAAAGTGATAGCTCTATAATTATTGCAGTTGCCTTCATCACCTATTACCTTGTAGATTAGAATAATAATCGCCTTTCTTCAGCTATTTGGAACTTCTTCTTTCGCAACACATATATTCATTAACTCGCCCAGACTTAACCACAATACTCGTCACCGCTTTCAAGCATTTTCGCCACAATACTAGTCACACAAGCAGCCATACCATTCTTCAGATTCTTAATTGAACTCTAATCTCAGAGAGACAAATTAGTATTTCGCCGTTATCAAAGAAATTTCCTAAAGTATCGCCCTTAATTTTGCAGTTCTCATGCTCTATGGCTTAACCCTGATATAATTTCTTGTAGGAATCCCTCATAAAGTTTTAAAGTTTGTCCGTATTCCATAACATTCTACCCTCGGTATCCTTCATCCAGTTAAAACTTTTTTGACCATTTCTAATATAATTACTTATTTCCTTTTATATTATTTTGAGTTCTCTTATCTTCTTCTGGGTTGATCTCACAGTTGCTTGTTCTTGTTAAGAGTTGCACGGATTTCATTTCTCCATCAAACATCACGAGTTATGCTATCCCCAATCGCAGTACAACACACTTTAGATGCAATCCTGATCAAGATTTCTTGAAACATTGTCCATGCGCCCTATATATTTTTATGTTGTATGAGCATCTCCCAAACGTTGACTTAGGTTCATTTTCGAAACTAAGAAGTAGAGCGACTTATTGGCTACACCCTACCACAGTTCGAGTTCGTTTTCTGTCTCCCTTCTGCCATATTCCTTCCTGCAATTCTCTTTCCTTAATATCCTGTGGGTAGAGCTCTAGCAGTGCACAGACCCAGTCTCCATTTGTCACCTGAAACTTTTCCGAGGACATCATGTATACACTCAACTACCAACTTGATGCAAAAAATTGTCCAAAGTATTCCGAAAAATATTCCGTAAGTAAGAATCATATCCAAAATGATTAGCTAATTTGGCGTCAGGTTGTGACTCCAGTTATGAGGAGAGGTACGGGAACGAAGCCAGAACCGAAAGATCGGTTTGTGATGCATACTCTGAAGAGCAAGAGCCTTCTGCGGATTAGTAATATACGTAAAAAACTCCCTCCATTTCCTAAAATTCCTTTACAGAATCAAAAAAAAACTTCTTCTGAAATTGCATCTTGACGTCTGTATATATGTCTGTGTTAATAATTTATTTGATGTTGTTATTCTTGTTTGAGTGACCTTCAAGGTTTCATTTGTAATCGAATGGTTTTTGCCCAATGCTCTTTCTCCTTGAAAGTCTCTCCCTATTCTTTGAGTTTTAGGCGATTCCTTTTTGGCGGGAGTGGGGAGTCAGGTGGTGGCGTGAAGCTCCCTTGTTGAGACTTTGTACCCTTTTTTCTGGCTTTTCAGTTCCCATTCAGGTATCGGTGAGTGCAGCCCCACTCGGTTATCGCAACGACAAAAACTCAAGTGTGCTCCTTCTAGTCGAGTCAGGTATCTGAGTCTTTTGATTTAAATTCAGTGTTTCTTTTCCTCTCATTTGTTAATGTCGGGTTTAGTAATTCCCGACTCGTTCATCTTCTGGTGTCCTGGGAAGTGACGAGTCGGATGACGTATTTCCTCCGATTGCGTCGGGATCGATCGTTCGCCGAACGATCGTGGTCGTAGCTTCTGGAGGCTACATCTGTGCCAATGTTCACCAACAACCAAAACCTTTTTTCTTGGATCCAGAAGGAATGCTCTGCTGGATAAGCTCGGGGACCCATAGTTTCAGATTAAATTCGATACACGGTATTTAGAAGTTTTAATAATAATGGTGATACATATTCGGA
Organism: Andricus quercusramuli; assembly: GCA_932178445.1. Classification (NCBI taxonomy): domain Eukaryota; kingdom Metazoa; phylum Arthropoda; class Insecta; order Hymenoptera; family Cynipidae; genus Andricus; species Andricus quercusramuli. Next base: position 201,012 of record CAKNXH010000922.1, read on the forward strand.
TGTCTTGTTCGTCGACTTCGACATGACTAAAAGTGATTCCCTCGCTACCCCACGCCAGTCCATCATTAAATAATCAACAGTCTGTATGTCTATATGTCTGTCTGTAGTTACCTGAATGTTATAGCTACGCTAACTTTTGTAGGCTTTATCCAATCGTGTTTTTTTCAATTTTTGTAAGATTTTTTCGTAAATGATGAAAAGGATTACAGATTATCTCACTGGAAATTTCAAATTCTATACAAATTAGAAAAGTTATATGCTTTCCAACATTACGAAAATAAAAAAAAAATAGGAAAATCTATTTTTCTGATAGATTAAGAAATAGCAATCTGAATATCAAATATATTTGGGAACCATCCTAATAGAATCTTTTCAAGTATACCAAAATTCGGAAAGTTAGATCATTTTTAAAATTACGTAATTTAAAAAAAGAACAACGTTAAGTCATTTCTAGATAATTAATAATTAAGTAGATTACCTATAATTTGTTTTTAATTCATGGCACAAGTTTCAAATGTATATGCAAACATAGCTAATTTCTGGTTGGTATGTTGGGATGATCTTATATCGCAGTGTAATGATTTTCAATACCTTTTTCAAACTGAGTACACATTTTTTTAAGCCAACTTGTAATGAACGGAATTAAAGTCTATGGTTTAATGTCTCTTTAATAAATTGACGAAACTTATATTTTTGTATTAACATTATGTCGAAAAATATACCTACTTATTACACATAATTCCATTTTATCTAAATCGTTTTATTTTCCAAAGAGATTCCTCTGCATAACCTATTTTTGTTTGCATATGCAAGACGAGACATAAGACAAGTTGATAAAGCGAAATTATTCCTTCCCAAAAGTTCTGCAAAATCGCTTTTTCATATTTTTTTTATATCGTGCGTTATTATTGGAATATTTGCTAAAATATGGATGAAGGCGATTTTGTTTTCTTACAAATAATCAAGAAGGGTGCATAATAATAATAATCAACAGAAATAACTGGCCTTTCTATAAACTTCCTCCTTTTAGGTTTTCGAAGATATTAATAAATATTACACATTTTTAAGTTACATAAATTGTGTTACAATAGTTACATAGTGTATTACTCTTTGACAGTAATATCTTGCCAGTCATGGTTAGCTGTTTGAGTATGAAGTTTGTGCATCGGATGTCTGGCTTTCGCAGAAATCGTAAAAAAATTCTCATCTCTGCAAGAGACGGTCACGAGATAATCTTAAATAGGACATATTCATTATCTTAGTTTTAACTCTAAAACAAAACCTTAACGTTCCTTAACGTTCAAATACACTAGAAAATGGATGTGTACGCGTTTTTGATTATGGCCTTGGACACTAATCCTGGGACTCCGAACGTAAACAGGCAGGGCCTGTTTACGTTAGGGGGATTTAGGGCATGTTTACGAAAGAAGCCGTGCGGCTTCTTTTATACCAAGCGGCGTCAATTCTCGAAATGCAGAAATCCAGTTTACGGAAGTTCAGGTTCTAGTGTACTCCAAAAATATTTTTTGCTGAAGAGATTCTGTGACTTAAGAATAACCAGTCTTTCCGACTGGAAATGCATTCAGCCTCTAAAATAACTGTTTACATGGAAAAACTGTGAATATAACTTTAAAAATAACTAGCCCTTCTCAAGAATTGATTATTTTTCTTTTTTAATTTATAAAAAAATGAAATTTCTACCAAGGAAAATCAAGCATATCCAGTGGTGTAGTCGAGGCCTGGCGGGTCGTGGCGCCGCCAAGGTACTTTTTTTGAAGGCCTGGTGGCGCCAAGGCACTTTCTGGTCACAAGGACAGTTTTTCCAATTATGGGCCAACGATAAACTATGTTACCTATTTTGGGACTTTAACCCCCCTGCCGTCCCTCCCCCGACAGAAACGTAGCCGTGGCCTTAAGACGGATTTTACGTTTATAAATTCCTTTAAACAAAATTAATGTAGATTACATATTGCATTCAATAACAGACACTTCAAATGCTTAAAATTTCCAAGAACAGTTGAATTTTCAACAAAAAAGTTACCTTTTAGCCAAGAAACATAAATTTTCAACCAAGAAGGATAACTTTTGTACCATACTACAAAATAGTTAAATTTCTAAAAAAAAAAATAGTTGAATATCCAGCAAACAAAGATGTATTTTCGATAAAATGGTTAAATTTTTAAACATAGAAGATTGCAATCCGATAAAATATTTGAATTTTTAAGTCAAAAAGACAAATTTGTCATAAGATAGTTAAATTTTTAAGAAAAAGTTCATTTTAAGCCAAGAAAGATGACTTTTTTATTATGAAAAATGAATTTTCAGCAGAAGAGTGAAGTTTTTATGCTAAAATGTCGAATATTTTAGTAAACAACAGACTTCTAAATCTAAAAAATTCCATGTTTAACAAAAAAGATAATTTTCAATCAAGAAAGATAAATTTTCAACAAGATAGTAGAATTCTCAACTAAAAAGTTTAACTTTCAACACACATGAATAATTTTGTACTTAAAAAGATGACTTTTGAAAAAATATATAAATTTTGTACCAAATGGTTGAATTTTCAACCAAAAAATTGAATTTTTTACAAACAAGATTAATTTTCTACCTAAAAGGCGACCTTTTAATGAAATGCATGAATTTATAATGAAAAAAATAATTCTAACGTCAAAAAGACGATATATGTAAAAAAAGTTACACTTCCAACCCAAAAATATTATTTTTCCACCAAAAAGCTTAATTTTCAACCAAATAGTACAACTATGTACCGAACTGTTGAATTTTCAAGCTAAAAATATGCAGTTTCTACAAAACAGTAGAATTTTGAACATGAAAGTTCATTTAGAAGCAAAAAGTAAACTTTTCAAATATAAAAAATTATTTTCTTTGACAAAATGGTTCAAGTTTAAGTCGAATAATGGACTTTTCATCCAAAAAAGATGAATTCTCAATGAAGCATGTAACGGTTAATATTTTAACCAAATAATTGCATATTTAACCAAGCGCGATACATTTTCTAACAAAACGATTAAATTTCTACCAAGAAAGACGAGTTTTCAACAAAATACATGAATTTTCAACCGGAAAGTTGAGGTCTCATCTAAAAAAGATAAATTTCTAATCAAAAAAATAATTTAATTTTCAGTTTAAAAATTTATATTTTCAACTAAACACGAAGCAAATTTTTATAAAAATAGTTCAATTTTCAACCAAAAAGATGAATCTTTAACTAAAAAAATAAAATCTCAACAAGTAGTTGAATTTTTGATAAAAAAATGACTTTTCAAAATTTTAGTTGCATTTTCAACTAAATAATTAAATTTTCAACCAAATAATAAAATTTGTAATCAAACGAGATGAATTCCGAACCAAATATATAAAATAGTGGCCTTTCCAATAAAAAAATGAACTTATACCCAAAAATATAGTTTTAAATATTATACCCAAAAATATAGACTTTTAAATGAGATGAAAATCAAATCCAAAATCCCATTTAACGTCCAATAATCAAGTTAATGTATGGAATCCCTGAAAATAAAACAATAATTCAACGATCAAATTTGGACAACCGCCTCAAAATGCTCCTATTGTAATTCTTGAATAAAAAAAATTTATTCTTTTGGACAAAAATAAAGAAGAGGAAATAAAAATGAGAAGGCAACGAACCGAATCCCCTTCCTTCTCTTTTTTATTTCTTTCGTCTTTTTTATTTGTAATTATTATTTATTATTATTATTATTATCGTTGAATTCTTGTTTTATTTCCAGGAATTCCATACATTAAATTCTCGGGAGTGCTGGGTAAGATGGAGATGAAGAGAAGGAAGGAGGAAGAGGAATGGAGAAGGAAAGATTGTAAATAGGAGAGAAAGTAGATATAAGTAAGATGTTAGTATTGTAAATAGTAGATCAGTAGTAGGTATTGGAGCGAGAACAGAGGTTGGCAAGCAAGGCAATGCGAAAAAGTAGGGACATGTGAGTGAGGCGAGGCGAAGCGAGGAAGACAAGGCGATAAGAGCGTGCGGCTTAGAGATAAGGAATGGATGGATGTTAGTTTTTAAGGGTTAGATATGAGAAAATTCTGTAAAAATGAAAGTGTAAGCAAGTCAATTTTTTTAAGGCCAGCAGGCTGAAAAATAAACTTTTATCTATCTACATTAAATTCCCTTCTTATCAACTTTTGTTTTCAGGGGGGGGCGCCCCCCCCCCCAACTGGTAACGGAGTTTATGAAAAGTACCGCCAGGCCACTTTTTCTTTTAGGACTATACCACTGAGCATATCCGTAATCTCTTAAAAACGTGTTTGATTTCATAAATATTTTATGAAGTTTCTTTTAAAATGTCATATTTTATTGAAAAAATGTAAGCATAACCTCACATTCCTAAAGTTTATTAACTTTTAGCAAAAAGTAATGATTTTGCTTTTAGATCATCGATTTTCGTTAACCAATTAACGCCCAGAGTTGACATATACCAACATAGATAGCGCTTCTGTTTGGAAGCTGCTGGGGTCCCCCCCCCCCCCCCCCAGCATCTATCGAGCCTCCAGCAATATCGAGAAAAAAAGTTTTGGGCTTTAATGGGTTAATGAAATTCAAAGAAAACTTCAAATTATTAAAGCATTATTCCTCAGAATTGATTTTTTGCTTGAAAAGACCAATTTCAGTTGAAGAAACGTGAAAGAACCAATAAACTGAACACGAGTGAGGATTTTCCTTTTTATTCAGGCATGATTCTGTTGTAAGGGTTCGCCTTTGCACAGACGATGTGAACATATGAAGCCCTCCCATCTGTGTACGTGTACAGGTGGTACACGTCAGAATTTCAACACGCATAGCGGCTCCGGGCCAAGATGTCCGTTACCTTAAGGCGAACTGAGAGTACTTTCTGGTTTAGACATTTTCAGAAATTCTGTATCGATAGGGACAAATTTCGAATTCACTTTTCATCACATACACATTCTGGATTCCACCGGAATGAATTTAGATTGAAGCGCACAAATTCAGATTTTCTACTAGCTTGAAAAATGTACTTAAAATTATATATGTAGTATATGGTTATATTTACCAACAGAATTCAGGATGACCGTCAAGGATATGGCGAGGGTATAGAAAATTCTCATCTTCTCTGATTATATCAATACTTATTAATGTGCTATTAGAGGATTTAAGTAACGCCAAATAATAAATATTCTAGCGCTTTCTTAGATTATATATAAGTACAGTCTTTATCTCACAGATTATTATCAGCGTTAAGAATATCTTTCAGACATATTTACATTCCATTAGACTCATTTAAACAAATTTCAGTTGATAAACACGTTCAAAATGATATCACGATTCATATAATCATTCAGAGGAGAGTGGGTCTACGCCGACACTTTTTTCTAGTCGTTTTTTAATTAAAAAAAAAATTGTTTAAAAACGTATTAGATATTTTTGGATCGAGAATTTAGTTACCTACAAAATGTTGTTTTTGATTATAAAGTGGGCTACTTTGTTGTTCAATTATTATGCAAAAATGAAGTGATGGAAAATCTGTCGAACGAAAAATTGTGGGGCTACGACGTCATTCTCCTGGGACTAAGTCGTCATTTGAATACATAATGTTTGAAGAAAGAAAATGACCCAATTTCTAATTTTCATAATGAAAGCCAACTAAATAAACGATCTAATAATAGTAAAAAAAAAAATAATGAATAATTTCAAACCAAGTAACTGACTCTCCGTACTTGTCTCCCATTTTTTCTTTTCCTTCTTTTAATTACCTCACCTCTTACCTTTTTTTTAAATCCTCTTTTTGACCATATTCCTCTCCCTAAAAGTTGCTAGATACAGAAAAATAATAAAATACTTATTTTTGTTAAGAAAAATCCCTTAAATGAAACTATTCACCACTTTTTCCAGCACTAAAGTAAGAATCAAATCCCAAACTAAAATTTCAAATCTTCATTTTCTAGGGAAATTCTAAGGTTTTTTCCAGTAACTTCCTGCCTTGCGATCCGAAACGTTATTTCATAAAATTATTATAATTTATTTATGAACAAACATACACCTTCCTTTTTTTTTACAGACCTCCCAGCGAAAAATCGTATGTTACAGTGCGATACTGTCCCATGAAATCTTCAATTTTTTCTATTCAAACTCATTCTTCTCAATTGAGCAACTCAATATCTCAGATTTTGGTTCTTATTTTTTGTTTAAACAGAGAATTGCTCTTTTTATCATGATTCGCAGCAGAACCTGTTTCAATCAATGAGTTGACTTTGAAGCATTCAGGGGTTGAGTGGCGAGCTGTGAGGAAGAAGGAGAGGGCTGGAAAAAGTGTTTGAAATCGTGTTACGTAGTTTCTGAATAGACTCTGTGTTACCCAAAGCGCTATTTTTATTTTTGCTGAGGGTCCGGTATTCCCTAGATACGATTCTCATGCATTGCTCTAAAATTCTTCGTGAATGGGCAATTGGAACTTGTGGGAGTTTCTTTGATCTCATTTCATTTTAGTGAGGCAACCACGCCATATTTATTTTCACCCATCTCGGAAAGACCTCATTTGAATATATTTTACAAATAATTTTATTATCAAGCTCCAATATTACCACGATGTTACCATTTGATGTTGTTGAAACAAGTCGCTCTTTATTTGGCATCGGCCCAGAAGTACCATGTCCTGTTTTGAATTTTATTAGTTATCAGCAGAAAAAGTTTATCTGCAAATTTCTAATACCCAGACGAATTCTTTTTGAGAATAAGCTTGACAAATCTAAGTTTTTCAGGATGATATTCAAGTATGAGTGAAGAACGACACCTGGCTGGTGGAAACCTAGGCCTGGCACGAAGAGAAGGCTCTGCAGTAGAGCAGACTTGTCAGGAGAATATTATCTGCCATGAGGAAGATACCTGTCAAGTGAGTTGGAAAGATCGGATGTCGGAACTAGAAACACCAGGAAGAGGCTCATTATCAGGTAAACAATCAAACTGCAAACTTGAGTCTGCAACAGGAAACAATTATATGTCGGTCTTGCTTGTGCAACTGCAAAACTAAATCTGATATTTTTTGCATGAAAGGATATAGGCTACGCATGAAAAGTAAAATGATATAAATCGTTTTCTAAAAGTGGACGTAGAAAACTTTTTCTGCATGGAAAGTAGATATTGAAAGCAATACTCTTCCTGGCGCAATGCTGTGCCGGAAACGCAATTGTTTCGTTTTCAGGTTTACAAAATTTTTATAACAATGATGATTCATTAGGTCGTATGCTGCTATGAAATTCGCAGATCTGCAAATAATAGATAGAGCACAAAGATTAAACGGGAGTGCTAGCCACTATGCCAAAGATCCTCATAATTGGTATTAGACTCGATGACCTCGTACACGCTTTAAATTTGCATTATATCTACTATATGCTTCTTAACGAAACCAATAGAAGGTGGGCATCATTAGCTTTGCAGGTTTAACTTCTGCTTAAACCAAAACATTACACAGTCTACACTTAATTAACCAACATGTAAGTATCTACTAAACTATTGTATATGTTGTTTTTGAATGCCCTATAAATCGAGCCTGATGCAATTTTTAACTACCTGTCCTCCCGGGAAAAAATATATAAAAACTAGTTGGGAAAACGCTTTAATTTTCCCTTGCGTATATCATTAAAGCGTCAACCCAAAAATGTTAAGCAAAAAAAATGTTGAATGCATTTTTGTCCAGCATAAGATTTAATTCTTGAGGAATATAGAGGGATTTCAATTAATAAAATTATGATTATTTGAAAAACAATATTTGCTTCAAGACTTAAAAATAGGCTAAGTTTATGACGAACGTATTACTGTTGCTAACATAGAATTCAAAATTCTGGAGAAGCTACGCCTGAAAAATTTGCGTAATCATACAATAAAAACTGCGATAACGTCATACTTTATGAAATTTTGATCCGAAACTTATTTAGGCACAAATTGAATTAAGGTTCTCGAAGTGAAATAGTATTGATAATACACATGCAAGAACCAATAAAGTGTGATAATTTTAATGGAATTATGAAAGTTTTGAAATTATACATCAATTAAAAATGTAAACTTTTTTGAGATTATTCTGTATAATTATTAATAGCAAAGTTTTGTGCTGTTGTATGGTATAATAAATTTCAAGAAGTTTTTTCGGGTTTCAATCGTGTGCAAAACTACGAATCTGAACTACGAAGATTCGTTCTTTTGCATACGATTGAAACCCGAAAAACTTCTTTAAATTTATTATAATGAATTATCTTGAAAGCATTCAATCTATTATTATTGCATAGTAGTTTGCCGGGAAAAATTTGTGGAGGGGGTGACAATTTTAAATTTCCTTGAATACCATCTACTTTGACAGTCTGCAGACAACTGCAGGACTACTGCAGTTGTCTGCGGTGAAGGGGAGGTGATAGCCCTACTTGGCGCGTCCCCGGGCGGCGGGTAGGGGAATGCTCGCTGAAATAAAATAGGCCCCGCAGACCAAACACACATGATCGGTGTTGACTGTAGCTTACTGGGAGCGCTTCGAACCGGAAACGGGGATGAAGTTGCTGTGAGCTTTATCTGCCGATGTGTAAGTTGCAGTCTATCACCAGTAATCCAGCCCCTTCGGGCCCTGTTCAGGAAGTGCGTGGTGGCTGTAGAGGTCGGAATCTGCAGTGCTCCGGGCGAGTCCGGTCCGTCCGTGCATTCCGGGACCAGTTAAACGAAGGATGGGCCCCAGGGAACTGGGGTAGGACTGCGGTCCCAGGGTATACCCGTTACCAGTTTTTTCGGCCCGCCCCTCCACGCACGAAGCGCTGGATAAAATTTTCATGGCAACCGTAAACAAAACAGAAGTAGCAGGAGTTCCAAAAACGATGGAAATGATGGACACGGACGTCAAAATACCGGTGACAACAAAGGTCAGCTTGATGGAGAATGGCAAAGCACCGAATATTGAAGTTGCTGCCAGGATTACTGGGGATACTTTGCGAGAGGATTGCAAAGCACTGGAAGCAGAGGAGGAAAAAATATTGATGAAAGTTTATGGAAGGATTCTCGAAATGACAAGATATATAGAGAGTAGATCCAACATTGACAAGCCAATCAAGACTGGCTCACCAGTGGCTAGGGACGACATAGCACTTCTACTTGAATGCAGAATTGCTTTGAAGGAGGCAAGAAGAAAACTTGAAGCCCGCGAAGAACAGCAAAAGGCGCGTACTCTTCTAGCAGGAGTACAACTACAAAAGGACAAAAGTAGTGATATAGAGAAGACACCTGGATCTCTGGCCAAAAGAAAGAGATACGTGTCAAGCACGCCGAGCCCTGTGAGTGCAGAAACCTCGAGGCCTACCAAAAAAAGCACAGGTTGAGGGCGAAAGACCAGCTTGGAATGTGGTCGTTCTCCGCGGCAAAAAGGACAAGAGGCAACTGGCAAGTCACGCGACAGAAACAGTCGAAAAGAAAGAATACAGAAAACGCAAGAAAGTTCGACCTGAAGCCGTAATTATCACACCAATAGCCGGACGCAGCTTCACCGACGTGGTCAAAGACATTAGGGCAAAAGTCAAGCGGGATGAAATGGAGGTACAAATTAGGGCAATTAAGAAAACCCGACAGGGAAATGGGCTGCTGGAACTGGGTGCGTCACACGAAAACCACGCAAAGTTCAGTGATGCGCTGCAGAAGGCCATCAAGGAAACTGGAGAAGTCCGGCAGGTGGCGCCGCGTGCTCAGATCCAGATACGGGAGCTAGACGTTGCAACTACCGCAGATGAACTAAGGAAGGCACTGATACGTATCCTAGGACAGGAAGCAGTGGAGAATGTGATGGTCAATATGACCAAGCCTGAGTTCCGGGGTAGCCTAATGGCTTTCGCCGAACTGAAAGAAGCAGATGCCATCAAGGCAAGTCAGCTCGGCCACATCAAAATCGGGTGGGTCAGCTGCAGGGTTCGAATCAGAATGAAGGCTAAACGTTGCTATCGCTGTTTTGACTCTGGTCACAGCGTGATGGAATGCAAGGGAGTAGACAGGAGAGGCCAGTGCTGGAAGTGTGGTGTGGAAGGCCACATAGCGGTGCAATGCACGAATGCAGCCACGTGCCCTCTTTGTTCCACGAGAGAGGAAGGCAAGCCAGTTGACCATATACTCGGGTCAGCTAAGTGTGCAGCCTATAGAGATGCCGAAATAGAGTGCAACAAAAGATAAGGATGGCGGTAGTGCTTCAAGGAAACTTGAACCGCAGTAAGCTAGCGCAATCGCTTATGTATCAGCTAGTAATAGACAAGGGCGCTGACATTTTTATAGTCAGCGAACAATACGAAAGAAAGGAAGGCTCTGGCTGGTTTCAGGGCACGAGTGCTACAGCAGCGATCTGGGTGATAAACAGCACCCAGTTTTCGGTCCATAATCACGGTGGAGGTGGTGGATTCATGTGGGCGACAAGCGGCAGGAACACGATCGTAAGCTGTTACCTTTCGCCAAACGAGGGAATTGCGATTTTTCGCAAGAAACTGGAAGAGATCGAAGAGTTATGCCGTAACCTGGATGGAGAGATCATCCTTGCAGGCGATTTCAACGCCAAGTCATGTGAATGGGGCATGGCATGGTCAGATGAAAGGGGACAAGAGGTCACCGATATGGCAGAAAGGTTGGACTTGAAGATCCTCAACAGATGAAAGACGACGACCTTCAGAAGAACAGGCTACCGTGAGACCATTTTAGATATTACAATGGCCACACTAGGGACAACACGTAGGATCAAAGACTGGCAAGTCCTCGAAGACTACACCGCTAGCGACCACCAGTATATCTACTTTACGAGGAGTAGTGAAAACCAGAAGTCAAAGGTCCACAAGACTCAAAGGAGTAAGAGGGGCTGGAATGTTGCGAAACTTGATACGACCATACTACTCAGCACTATCGCTGAGAAGGGGGAAGTATGCTGGAAGAGCAAATAACCACTACAGCCACGAAGAAAGAAGCAGAGAGACTGGTGGAGCACACAATGGGCCTCATTGAGAAAGGGTGTGACGCGTCAATGCCAAGGAGAGCCGGAAGAACTACCAAACCCCCAGTATACTGGTGGAACGTAGAGATAGCCGAGCTGAGAACTGAGTGTTTCAAGCTTGAACGGAAGATACCCCGAACCCGGAGAAAGGGAAGGATGCAACCGAGGCAAATAAAGAATACATGATGGCAAAAAAAAACATTAAACCGTGCCATAAACAGCAGTAAAAATCTCAAGTGGGCAGAGGTACGATGTCAGTAGACACGGACACTTGGGGTCTTGGGTGCCAGATAGTGACTGGAAAACTTTATGGAAGATCTCCAGTCGCTAAGATGGACCCGCAGATGATGGAGCTGATATTGGGAGAACAATTTCCAGAGCACCCTGAACGGGTTATCACGGAGGAAATGCTACCAAAAGCGGTACCCCTTTTCACTAGAGAAGAACTGTGGACGGCTGCAGCTAAGATGATGAACGGGAAGGCACCAGGTCCAGATGGCATACCGACGGAGGTCGTTAAGATGATCGCGAAGGAGTACCCCTATGTGCTGTTGAATAGCTTCAACGCCTGCCTTGAGGCTGGAGTTTTCTGTGCAAGGTGGAAAAAACAGAGACTTGTATTGCTGGATAAGAGTTACACCTTCCTCTTATAGACCTCTCTGCATGCTGGACGTTGTGGGCAAGCTCTTTGAGCAGCTCATACGGTCTAGACTAAGAACGGCAATTGAAGCTGCAGGGGGTTTAGCCGAAAATCAACATAGCTTCCGTGAGGGCAGGTCAACCGTGGGAGCTATACGGGAGGCCTTGAAAGAAACGGACAAAGCATGGAGTGGCAACCACAGATCAAGGAAGGGCTGCGTAATGGTCACATTTGATGTCAGAAATGCCAATAATCCCGTAAGATGGAGCGCCATTTTGGACGCCCTAGAAAAGCGCTTCAAGGTACCAACCTATCTACGGCGTATTATCAGGAGCTACTTGAGCGAAAGAAGCCTCATGTACGAAACTACGGAAGGAAAACGCTGCACAAAGGTTACATCGGGAGTAGCCCAGGGTTCGGCACTCGGACCGGATCTCTGGAGCGTGATGAGCATGATGAAGCGCTCACGATGGATCTACCTGCAGAAATCAGATTGGTCGGTTTTGCTGATGATCTTGCTGCAGTGATCACGGCTCTTACGGAGGACCAGGCAAAAACGAGAGTCGCCTTCATAGCGAGGGAGGTAGCAAACTGGCTCGACGAACACGGGCGGAAGTTAGCAAATAAGAAGACTGAGATGGTAGTCCTGACCAGACAGAGGAAATTCTCTAAACCACTCTTAGTTGACATTGTTGAACAGGAGATTGCTGCGAGGAATGCATTGGAATATCTAGGCATCTGGGTAGACGAGAAGCTCACGTTTTCAGTGCAAATAAATAATGCTGCCACCAAAGCAGAGACAATGATCGGTAAACTATCAGGGCTAATGCCGAATACAGCTGGACCTAGAAGCTGCAAGAGAAGAATTCTGATGAGCGTCACCCACTCTATCATGTTCTACGGAGCAGAAGTGTGGGCCGATGCTCTGAGGATTAACAGGTACAGGAAAAGACTCATAACAGTACAAAAGGAAGGGTGCACTAAGAGTGGCATGCGCTTACAAGTCTGTTTCCGGGCCAGAAGTGCTGGTGCCAGCCGAGAGGAAGAAGGCAAAGATCAGCAACCTTAGAGAAATGGAAATTAGAATGGAGATCAGAAGAAAGAGGCAAGTGGACGCCCAGGGTCATTAGTGATCTGGTAGGGTGGGTCGAGAGGAAACATGGAGAGGTGAACTATCACCTCACCCAGCTTTCTTCTGGCCACGGCCATTTCAATGCCTACTTATTATGGCGGAAGAAGAAGTAGAACCCGAACTGCGACTACTGCCCAAACGAGGTGGAAGATGTGGAACACACCTTCTTCCATTGCACGAGGTGGGCGACGAGAAGAAGTGAATTGGAGAATGAACTCGGGGTGGATATAACTCCGGAAAATATTGTTGAACTTAGTTTAGAGTTTAGTTTAGAGTTTATTAAAGCCATGGGACAAGTCCCATTATGCTGAAGTCACAAGCTAACTGGGATATGGTAAAAGTCTCTGTAGAAAATCTACTACGAGAAAAGAAGGAAGAGGAACAGTCTAATTCTTAAGGAACCCCGAAAAGACCTCGGGGGAGACCTACAAAAAGCCGGAAGCCAACGAGCCCGATGCGCTATCAAAGCGCTGCTGAGGACGACGCGTTCTTTTTGGAGGAGGTTAAGGGAGGATTAAGTACCAACAAGAACACAAACGTGTAATGACAACCGGTGATCAAATGAGAGAATCCTCCCAGCAGGGACGAAGGCCGGCGAGCCCGACAAGAGACCACTGTCCTTTCTACAGAGGACGACGTGTACCCTGGCTGAGGCTGGATGAAAGGAGATCAGGTTGAAAGAAAAGGTGAGTATGACTTCATCATACTAATCCAAGCAGGGAATACAAAAGGTGAAGCTGAAGCACGGCTTAATGGCGTTTGGCCTGGGACCCCGAGGCAATGTCTACCGCATTTCTTCGGAGCCCCATGCCAAAAACCTGGGACTCTGAAGTATTGCGAAAAGCGGTTCCGGAGTCCTGGGTAGGCGGGGACAGGAGTTAAGGTTTAGTGGGTAGGTGCCGTTTGGTAAGTCCCACACTCACCTTCGTTCCTTGTGGGCTGCGTGCCCATGTGTGTGTCTCGCGTATATATATTTTAAATACATATGCGCGAGATGTATATATTGGGCTTGCGGTCCTAAATGTTCGAATGTGGTTGGTGCATGAGCATTTTCCGTTTTTACTCCTTTGACAAAAAAAAAAAAAATAGAGATGAAAATTCGATGGTCTTGTTTAGTGTTTATTGGGGTTTTCCCGTCCTTTCCACGGAGCCAATTCACTTCTCCAATTCACTTCTTCTCGTCGCCCACCTCGTGCAATGGAAGAAGGTGTGTTCCACATTCGTTGGAAAAAATATTTGACCTTTAAAGCTGAAGGTAAGAAAAAAATTGGAATTATATTTTAGATTCAGGGTTCATAATGTACGTATGGAACATCGGAAGCCTACAATTGAAGTTTCCTATCTCCATTTTGGTTTGGAAAAATTGAGATAATTAGTCTGCCATGTGGCTATCAAATAAGCAAATGAAATAATTTTTTTTATTTGATGGGTCGGAAGAAGCCGATAGTTTAATATGATAATGGTTATATGATAATTTTCCTATGATGTTAGCAGAAACGAATACAAAAATAATACTTGTATTCAAGGAACAAAAATGACATTTTACAGGATGACTAAAAAAAGTTCTCTGCAATATTTCGAATATAAAATCTTGAAATATGAATATTAATATTAAAATAAGGATAAAGGTAAAATATTTTTTACAATTTATATTAATTGTTTGAGTTCCAAATGAGCCTCAATAGCAGATACTATATAATTTCTCATCAAAACACCGTATTTCGGTGAAAAATGAATTATTATTAAATAATTTGTGATATCAGTTTTAACGAAGTTCAGTAATTAAATTTCCTTTGTCGAAACTGACTCTAATGAAAAGTAAATATATCAGAAAGACAAACTTGACTCCCATCATTTCTGAGTTAATGATTACTGTATATATTTTATATAATCCAAGAAAGCACTAGAATATTCGTCAGTTATCGTGGTTATCAAATTCTTTAATAATAAATTAATAAGTTTTCCATCTAGTTAGAAAATATGAGGATTTTCTATATTTTTGTCATATCCTTGACGGTTATCCTGAATTCCAATGGTAAATATAATCATATAGTACCGTTCACATTGCATATAGCAAGTTCACACGTTGAAATTTAGACGTGTAAACTGTACAATCTTGACGCATATACAATCTTGACACGTGTACAATTGGTTGGTTCCCATGTGTTCACGCGTGTTTTTCGAAAAAAGAAGCACCCTTCTCATCTAAATTATTATAATACATATAGTACATAGTAATATCCTGAAGGTTTCAGTTTTGGCGCCCTAACTCTTACGACAAAGAAAAGCGCTAGTATTAAATTTGTTCTAGCTCATTGGTCAATGGTCTCTAAATGAGATTTTTCAGAATCTTACTTACAACCTTGGACAATTCTGCACATTTCAACAGCGCGCCCTAGTTATTTGAAGAGAAATTGATACTCCTGAATGCAATTCGTAGGTTCTGAAAGTTGTCCGAAAGAGTTTGTAACAAACTGATTTATTTAATTACAATTTTTTTAAATAATTATTCACTAAAGCCAGAAAAAAATATTCTGAATAGTAAAAAATACCATTGAAGCAAATTGATAACTAAAAGTCTTCAAGAAATTCTAAACAGAGAACGGTTAGTTCGAGAAATGAGACAAATAATATTAATAAATATATACAATAGTTATTGTTATACCAGGCATATTAAGATGATGCATGATTCACTCATGAATTGCGAAGACAGTGGACGAATAATATAACTACAAAAAAGGCGAATCTCGAAATCATAGGTAGTAAAAATGGAGGACAGAAAGTCAAGAGAGCAGATAATAAAGTCCTGCGGCAGGCGCATTTATTCTACAAGGTCGTCATCATATCAATGCTCTATTTTGACGATCATCAATAAAAAATCAGTGACAGAAGTTGTGACAATCCAGAGGCAAATAGATTTCAAAATAGATCCATTTTGGACATTGCTGTTAATACCGCGCCGTGATAATAAATACAATATCGAAATTTCACATACAATAACAAATATTATAGAATGTTTGAACAATAACCTTCACGAAGCAAAAATATAAAATCGTACCTAATCGATTTCCGTCAAGAACGAGAAACGCGCCGTCATAGTTATAAATGCCAAAATGAGCCGACCTCTTTACGGTCGAAACATTCGTGATTGTCTGATGACCGCATGTCGCTTCCCCAAATCCCGACAATTATCCCAACCTATTGCCTATTACGCAAAACGCGTTATAAGTTTTATGAATAGCCTTTGACGGAAGTGGTCGCCTCGGTACTAATTTCCGCGTTCCTGAAACCAATCGATAATTCTTACTATGAAGGTACAAATGATTCGCCTTGAGTTTGGAAAGACTAGTGATTACGAGCCTTTACGAAATGTATGTGATATTTGTCAATTGGTCCTTAAATTCAATTATAAAAAACATATGCTAGACCAAATACATTTCAAATCAAGTAGGTTGTATACTTGAAGTTTCTTACTTTTTACTACCAAACATGGTGTGAGATTTTTTTTGCTAAGTGACGCGTGTTTGTATTTCATGCTTTCTTTCAGAACAATTTTTTTCAAACCTCTATATTTCGTAATCAGCTTGAAAATACATAAAAGGTTCAAACTTCATTTAATGTCTGTGCTTTTTCCAAAATTGGTCAAAGTTGATATTCTCAGAAGAAAAACCTGAATACATTTTTCGGCCAGGATAATTTTTTATTTAGAAAATTGGAATTTTTCCTAAATATATAATTTTAAAATTGTTCTCGTCAAAGGTTTGTATTCGCAAGAAACGATTCAAAAGGAATCAACTTCAAAGCATGTTTCAAATAAAATGTTATTCAATTCTTGACGAAAAAATTAGATTTGGGAAATACGGTCGTAGAAATTACTGTATATTTTTAATTATTAATCAAGAGTAAGACACTTAGGAACAAATTCGGAAAGCACCGGAATAAGCTATTTGAGACACTAGGACATTCCTTCGAAAAAAAATCGGAAGCATCCAGAACGAAGTACACACAGTGGGGCACTTTGGGAAAAGTTCCAAAACCTTCGGAATGAGCAAAGAGAAACGTTCAGGAATAAATCGGAATCAATGTTCACATACAATTTGGAAAGACTCAGAAAGATGGTCAAAATTATGAGCATTGATTTCCCCAATTAAAAAAGGTTTCTTTTTTTAAATACCACTTTTTTTGGAAATACGTATCTGAACTTATCTTCAAATTGTTAAAGCTTGTGAGCTTCACATAGTTCCTAATAATATATTTTTTTCAACATTCATTTTCGTTAAAAAACACAAACAGAACCTCAAATTCTTCAAACTTGTTAGCTTTCCTCATGAATTGACCATTTTTCTGTGGCTCGAATCTCGGTCTGGGTCCAATATTTGCGCTCTATCCATTACTTGCAGGTCTTCGGATTTCAGATAAGCGTACAATATGATAAATCTTCATTCTTTGAAGAAGCTTGAAACCTGAAAACGATGATATTGCATTCCAGGCATAGAACTTTTCATTTTCTCTTCATTATTCTAAACTAAAAATAACCAATTGCAGGAATAAGGCCATGTTTGCCTATATCGAATGCATTTATTGCTTCCAATACTTACTATCTAATTGCTTACTTTGCTCCAAATTATAAGAATCAACAAAAACTTATTTACCATTAGTTTTCTACGTCAACTTTTAAACAATACTTTCAATTATTCAACTTTTTACACGGAGCCTATCTCCTTCCATCCAAAATATATGATGTTTAGTTTTTCAGTTTCCGCCTAGCTCGCTTACAGTCATTTGTACATTTCCTTTTGAGAACTGAATACAGTCATTACCAGCACATCATTCTGTACTTCATATAATTTTCACGAGAAAATTAATACTCTGCTTCTTGTTGCAAAGCTAAGTGCACAATTCGAGTGCCTACCTAATGGCGACCCTTCTCCCGGTTTCCCTCGTCGCAGCACTTCTTATTCTCCTAACAGACCTGTTTCTCCTGGCAGACCTCAAACTCTTGTCAGGTGTGCGGCTCCAGCCAAGCCTTTACATCGTGTCAGGTCCAGGTCTCCTTTTCTGAAGGGTTGATCCCCACACATATTTGGATTTGAGTATGCAGAAATGAGTCTCATTCGGCTTATTCCAAAAACGAATCCACGCCGGGTATTCGAAATACGTAGATATACTTTTTCTGCTGATACCCCAATTAAATTAAGAACAAACCATGGCACTTCTGAGCCTGCACCACCTCGAGAGCAACTTGTTCTAACAACATCAGACGGCGACATAATGGCAATATTGGAGCGCAATAATACACTTCTTCGTGTAATATATACACTCATATCTTTCTAAAACGGGTAAAACTAAACATGCAAAGCGGGGCGTTCATCATATTGAACCGAAACGAAATCAAGGAAAGAAAGGAACGGTAATCAAAGAATTGATATAACTATATACCCCGCGTACTTTAGAAAGTCATAAGCCTTATCAATCCAGTTTTTCTTATATTTTCGGTCTATAATTTTTTCACATTGTTAGTCGAAGTCCTTAAGTCTAATTCCCAACGTATGCAGTTTGTCAGGATCAATCTGTTTTTTTCATGAGTTCTAATGGCAAATTTTCTGAATTAACTTTATTCAGAGTTTCATTAATTGTAAATTCGGTCTTTGTAGTTAGAATCTCATATACTTCGATTTTGTCTTCGCGTTTTAGTTGTTTCATGGCTTCTAATTTGAACTTGTATCCAGAAATAAACATAGTTTGCATTTTTTCCAATACAATTAACTTTCCATCGATTTCTGTAATTGCATGTACTGACCAATTATTTATAGGAATAGGTATTGGCCTTATTAACGAATACAATTTTTCTTCCAATAGAGGTATACTCATAACAATTAATCCTTGCTTTGATTGAAACTGTATTCTTATTTCACTAATATCTAGTAACGCAGAAAAATGTGTTTCATCAAGAGGAAGCAAAAAGTTATTAATATGCTTTTGCTCTCTGAGTAAAGAGAATAATGTTTTTGCAGATATTATGTTAGGATGAATTATTCCATGTTTCCCGTCAGTAAGCGAACTTTTCAATTTCTTTACTGCATCTTTTTGTTTGTCAAAAGCAGTAGTTATTTCCAATAATCATTCTTCTATCGCTAAATCATATTTTAGTTTCATATTTAGTTGCATTTACTAATTTACCAAGATTATTGTTGATATAAGTTGTTTGCTGCTTGAAATCTTCCTGTAAACGCAATTCTGCACTAATTAGAAAAAAAAAGAAATGTAATCTTTACAGCGATTTCAGAGTAATCTTTGCCTGCAACAAAAATTAACTGCACGTGTCAAGATTTACGCACTACATGGAAAATGGTTACCATGACAACTCTATTTAATCTTGGTTTGTTTCGATGCGAAAAAATTCGACTTTCTCTACTTGAAAATTATCAATTTTCTAATAAATCGTATACTCTTACAATCATTATGATCACAAGATCTCAATGTATAATTTAACCTTATACCCATTACTCTTTGATTGTCATTAATATGCCCGTAGTCTAATCCTATTATTACTCTCCAATATTTTAAAGAAAGTTTTTCGATACGCAATCTTTCCAGGTAGACTGCTTCATTTTTTTAGTTGCTGGATGAAATACTAATCCGCTTTTGTTACTATCATCGCTGTCATTTGAACCAGAAGGACCACCATCGCCACGTCGTTCTTCATTCTGAAGAAATAGTTGCATAATATATTTTCTGTGATAAATTTTCTTGCGGAATCTTTCATTGACTTCTTATGAGGAAAAGTTATATTCGCTAGTTACTAGAAAAGTACCTGTACAAAATGATCTAAAGGGGGTTATTCATAATTTCTGATTAAAACGGGAAATTTCGAAATTCACGCAAAGATGTTATTGTACGTCGTTGCAACCGCCTGAGTCGTTTTTGGATGTACCAGTGTGTCCCATAATTTTTTTCATACATGCTTAATTTTCAAAGTCTTTAAAAATACTTTCCGTCACAGTTAATACACTTATTCATACGACGAAACCACTCATCAAACCATTCCTCCCACATTTGTTTCGGTATCAAGTCACATTCTTCCTGAAAGGCGGCTATCAACTCCTCATCGTACGAAAAACGGTGACCTTTCATTCTCAGTTTGACATAGGGTAACAAACCAAAGTCGCATGGTGCTAAGTCTGGACTATATGCAGGGTGTTCCAATAGTTGAACTTCAATTCCCTCCAAAAACTCCTGCGTCGCGGACGCCCGATGTGCAGTTGCGTTGTCATGGTGTAGGAACAAAGAATCCAAAGGCGCACAAGAAACCAATTTTCCGAAGACTTGAGGCAAACAGGTTTCTTTGCACCACTTTGAAGTGACGGTTTTGGATTTCTCTAACAAAACAGTTTCCATAATTCCAGTTTTAGTGAAGAATACAGCTACCATTCGCTTACCGATATATTTCGATTTTCGAACTTCCACTGGCACCTCCTTGTCTTCAAAGACCTAAACTTTGCTTTGAGATTTCGTAGCAACATCATAGTAGTACAACCACGTTTCGTCACCCGTCACAATGAAATTCACCTCCGAAGCAGATCCAGATTTTAACTTCTTCAGTATTTTTTTACACCACTTGATACGATTCTCTCGTTGCTCGTCAGAAATAGCATAAGGTACCCACAATGTGCACAGCTTTCTCACAGATAACTGCTCTAAAAACATTCCGTTGTAGAGTGGATTTCGGAATGTGCAGAAGTTCCTCTAGTTGTCTATAGTTGATTCTTTTATTCAATGTTATTGCCTTCCGAATAGCATCAACTGATTCTGGAGTAGAAACGTCCGATGGGCGTCCTGTGTGTGGTTGATCTTCGAGAAGGAAACGTCCTCGCCGGAATTGTAAATACCAGCGTTCTACAGTTCTGACGGAAGGACAATCCTCACGAAACCCTTCCGACATTTCTTTGAAACACTCATCTTTACTCAAAACACGTTCAAAGTTATAATAAATTATCGCATGGAAGTCACGTTTTGTGAGAGTGGCCATAGCGTATAGTTTCAACTGTGATATCTCACACTAGATTGACAGGTTTGCAACAGAATTCAGGGTGTAAACCTAACCTCACTCGCCCTATTCACTGGTGTAATAGACATTTTTCTTCCCTTCCTAGCAGGACCGTTCGACAAAAATTATGGGATATACTGGTATTTGCGTCCGCACAGGTTGTCCCTATTTGCGACCAGGCGCAAACTGGTACTTGTACCATTTAGCGTCCACGTGATAACAAACCGTTCGGTCGCGAGTAGGGACAGAATTTTATAAAACGCTATTTTCGTCCGCTCTTCGAAGGTTATGATAGACTCGAATTATTCCAAAAAAACTTACGTCACGTTATAGTTTGTACCTCAGAAAAACACAGTGCATATCGAAAGAGAAATATTTTTCACATCACTTACGACCATCTTAGCATAAATACACTCACAGTTCAATTGTTTCGGATATTGCAAACATACGGACGCACGCATGTACATCAAAATATTGTCGCATTAGTTAGCGACTATTGTGTGAAATAAATAATTCACTGACCATTCGTGTGATGGAATCAGATTTCTGAATAGCTTGTTGAGCTGGATTGCACATGATACTTGACTTACCTGGTAATTATTTCTCCGGATCCGCAATAACTACAAAACTGACATTCCGTTTTACAGTGCGCTCTACTAAGCAGTTGCTCTCTGCGCAATGGTAAACATAAATGACTACTTACGGCGCGCAACATGAAAAATGAAATTCCTATTATATTTCTAAGTTTCGATACAACGCATAATTGAATGAACGCGCATCTGGAGTATTGTCAATAGAATAAAATAAATACTCCTCATGAATCAATAAGTATAAAAATTCATTAAGTGGGACGATGGTCCCACTCCGTCGGCTTGCGGGTTCGATTTCCGCCTCGCACTCTGGAAGAGTCTCGGTGGCTCATGCGGTGAACACTTGCCTAGCAAGGGAGTTGTTCATCTCCGGAGAGTCGCGGGACCGGTACGTCTAGAGAAAAAGGTTCTCTAAGTACTTGAGGCTGTTGCACTTGGTGGCTTGGAACCCACCTTAAACTGTAGGTCCCCCTCCCACCACCAAGTGAGTGTGTGGGGGGGGTGTGAAGGAATAGGGAAGAGATACAAGAACAATGTAAACCCTTAGGGGACACATTAGAAGCTTCCATTCCATAAAAATTCATTAAATTTACTATTTTTCAATCAGGTTATGACGCAAATAGGAGCACGGACGCAAATAGGTGCATTTACCTTAGCAAGATCTGGTATTTGTGAGTTTTGTATGACTTCGAAATTTTCCTTAGCATCTTCTGGCATGTTCTCGTGTATAAGTTTCCGTTTTTTTTTTTTTTTTTTAGTTCAATGAATTGTTTCTAATACTTGAGGTGTAATGTATATTGTGTTTGGTTCGTATCCGAATTGTAGCTCGTGTGGAGTGTACCCGGTGTTACTGCTGACTGCTGCATGATAAACCAACATAACACGTTCAAGTTCAATGTCCCAGTCGTCTCGCGTATCAAATTGCCTGTTCCTCTCTTTGACAATTGAATGTTCTTCCCATTACTTTGCGGGTGGTGAAGAACCGTAATTGAATGGCTCTAAGGATATTTTATAGCACGTTCAGATAAGTTATTGGCCTGTAATTCCATGTGTTACACAAGTCGCCTTTCTTCGGTAGGAGTACAGTGCATCCTAGCATCAGCTACTGCAGAATGAGCATCTCTGACCTCAGATAAGAGGTGTGTAAATGTAAACGTGCACCAGATGTCCTTGGTATCATCTGGTCCGACAGCGGAGAAGTTCTTCGAGCCTGTTAGTTATATTCTCACCCCTCGACAGTGATTGGTGGATATTCCACCCCAGATGTGTGATTTTATACATAACATCTGGTAGGCCATTTACGGAAAGGTTTCGGTAGTTCGCCCACGAACTGAGGATCCACAATCACACACTGAATAAGTCAAAATTTCTTTCAATTAGGCAGCATATTGTTGATAAAATGCGGGTGTTATCTGACAGGAAATCTGAGAAGGCTGTATCAAGAACTTCCGGCGGAAGAATTTTACTTCTTCACACAAAAATTTGCCCGGAATCTTCACCTCATATTTGGAGTCCGAGACGCTCATTTTGCAGTGGCAAAGTGAGATCCTTAAAGGTATTATGAACAACAGGATTCTTCGGAGAATTTGACCTTTCTGAGGCGAGATTTACGAAAAACGTGGTGCCTGAGAGCCACATTCGGGTTAAAGCGTCAGTAAAAGAGGCTCTCTGAGAAAGATACAAACGTCTTATTCGAAGAATTGACTCACATAACGTACCGTCGTTGAACAAGATATCGACGACCAACATGCATGTCGTCCTAGTTCTTCTCTATTCATTTGGGATAGTTCCGTGGAATAAACACGAGCTCACGGCCCTTGACATTGCCACGCGTAAGATCGTGTCTTTATAACCGAATCATACCGAGAACAGCTCACATCCTCGCAAATGGAATACATTCTCTCCTAGAAATGGGCAGGAATCGCGAGATGATTGAGAAAGTAGCGTTTCTTTACAGACTCCAAGTAAAAGAAAAGATATGTCAAAAACATGCACAAACAGCTCGTCGCCCTGAAGATCCAAGTATACGTTCACAGAAATGTAGAAAATCAGTCCTTATCGAAGGATATAACGTGAGCTTTCCACAAGTGATCTGCAATCAAGTCAGGCACATAAGAGTTTTATTTTCACGCACCAAAACGGTGTTACTTGCACCTTAGATAATTTTCAAGGTGAAATATTTTTCAAAAAGGTCAAGGTCATTTTCAAAGTAAATTTTAGCGAAGAATCCAGTGATGACTTTGGATTTGACGCTGAGCTTGACCTTCAAGGTTATTTCAAAGTCAACTTAGTTTTTTCAAATGGGAACCCCTATTTTTGACAACGGCAATCGAAAGAGCGGTAAATTTTACAACCAAACATGTCCTTAGGTCATAGGCCAATGATGACCCTGAGCTTCAGCTGAAGGTTTTTAGGCTTGACCCAGGTATGGGTCGGGTTCAATCTGTACTGCTTCGGCTCAGGTGTTTACAAAAATGGTCAAGGTCATTCTTGGAGTAACTTTTAACGAGAAATCTGGTAGTGGCCTTGAATTTGACCTTGGGCTTGACTTTCAACGTTACTCGAAGATCAACTTTGTTTTTTCAAGTGGGAACCTCTATTTTTGAGAACCGCATCGAAAGAGTGGAAAATTTTGCGTCCAAACATGTACTCAGGTCATGGGTCAGAGACGACCTTGAACTTCAGCTGAAGTTTTTAGGCTTGACCCAGGTATGGGTCGGGTCCAATCTCTACTGCTTCGGCTCATGTGCTCACGAAAAACGTCGAGGTCATTCTTGGAGTGACTTTTGACGAAGAATCCAGTGGTGAACTTGTATTTGACCTTGAGCCTCACCTTCAAGGTCATTTGAAGGTCAAGTTTTTACATTCAGCGTTACCCAGGAACAACGACGTGGACGTTGTAAAATCTGTCCGTTTAGGGTGCATGATTCACGTGAGTCCCCTTGCCTCTCATGGTCGAAGTGCTTGATTTACGTGAGTCCTCTTGCCTCTCACGATCAGGGTGCTTGATTCAAGTGAGTCCCCTCGCCTCCCTTATTTTATTATTAGCATTAATCAGCACAACAACTTATTTTGAGTGCTCGAATTGTTTTCCATCCACCTTTCGACAGTATGTAGTACAGATTGGATCCGACCCATACCTGGGGCAAACCTGAAAACCTTCAGCTGAAGTTCAAGGTCATCCTTTACCCATGACCTAAGTACATGCTTGGACGCAAAATTTCCCGCTCTTTCGGTTGTCGTTGGCAAAAATAGAGGTTCCCCCATAAAAAAACCAAGCTGACCTTGAAGTAACCTTGAAGGTCAAGCCCAAGGACAAATTCAAAGCCAGTACTATATTCCTCCTTAAAAGTTACTCCAAGAATGACCTCGACCTTCTTCGTAAACACCTGAGCCGAAGCAGTACAGATTGGACCCGACCCATACCTGGGTCAAGCCTAAAAACCTTCAGCTGAAGCTCAAAGTCATCCTTGACCTATGACCTAAGTATATTTTTGGACGTCATATTTCCCACTCTTTCGATTGCCTTTGTCAAAAAGAGGGGTTTCCATTTGAAAAAACAAAGTTAACCTCGAAATAACCTTGAAGGTCAAGCGCAGGGTCGAGTTCAAGGTCACCACTGGATTTCTCGTTAAAAGTTACTTCAAGAATGACCTTGACCTTTTTGAAGAATATTTTTCCTGGAAAATTTTTTAGGTGTTTCGTTACTTTTTGGAAACCCCGTATATTATCCAGGTGTCCAATTAACGCAGGAACGCTGTATCTCCACAAACACAATTTGGCTCTAAGAGTGCTTTGCGATCATCTTTGTCGGTCTCACCCTGTTAGCCGCGATCTTGCTCTGTCGAATGCTGCGAGGTACATATACACATAGTCAGTTGTCAAGAACGAGAAGTTCCGAATTTTCTTAAACAACGAATTTCAGACAGCAGACTCTACAATATTACACTCAAGATGAAGGGAAAGCAGGAGTCGTGACGAGACATTAGAAGGCAGCTGCTGCGTTTGTCCCCGAGATAATAATGTAAAATGATTATCCTTGTGATTCGTGCACTAGGAGGTACGAAGCTATCTCTGGTTATAGGAAATGTTTGAGCAAAAATCATTGTTAAATATTAACAATTGCCTTAATATTGAAAAAATTCATGAACAAAAGTACTTTTTAGCAACTTCTTGTAACAAGGATTTTCAGACTATCCCCGGAACTGCTACTAAACCGGGGTCCGAGTGTATTCCAAGTTTCCATTTCGTATCAATGTTTGAATGAATAATAAAGGCCTTGAGTGAGAATTCAGCAGTACTCGAATTCACATCAATTTTTCTCTTACTCAGTGGTGCTAACAGACCGCGACTTTTTCAACTGCGCAGGCGTCGCGTAAAGAAGGAGTGACGAAAAGAACATTAAAAGAGCCTTTAGAGCTTTCTCGCTGAGAAACTCCTAGGAAGAAAAATTGTAGATTAACCATTTTCAACTTATATTCAAAATAATTTGTGTGAAAATTTCCAGTTATTATATTTGAAGGGTAGAAATGCAAAAGGAGTCAAGCGCTATTTTTTACTTTTTTCAGGAGAGACTAAACACATGTTGTAAATTCAGCAGGACCATTTAAAAAAAAAAAAAGGAAGTACTTTCGAGATACTTTCATGTTCTATCGAACTAAAAAAAGTTTGCTCACAAAAAGCTATCGGGTTTCGAGAAATTGCATGAAACAGGTGACGTTTCGAGGTTAGATTTTGGGTCCGTATCGACCTTTAACATCTTTCATCATTAATTGTGGAGTCAGTTTGCAGTTTAAGAAGAAACTAAAAATTTGAATTCTAGCTATTGAATGGACAAATTGATTTCCAAAAAGTTTGTTTAAAAAAAATCATGCAGTTTCGCGAAATTTTAAAATCCAATTATGACTTCAAAATCGTGTAAAACTGACATTTCAATTTCCAAATAATGACGATAGCAGTAATAATTTTGCATATTTCCAAAAAATGTGGAATTGGGTTATTCAGTGCTGAACGGAAGGGACCCAATAGTAATTAAAAATAATTAGCCAGTGTCGAGAAAAATGGAATTTGATTTTTTACTTTGTGGTTCGAAAAGCTTCTTGGACTGTGAATACAAGAACACGAATTTTGAAAAATGATGCCCCAAAAAAATCCTTTGTCAGGCATGTGTAATAGAATTCATCTGATTTTTTGAGCTAATAAACCCGATTTCGAAAATTTGGCGCTTGACTCCTTTTGCATTTCTACCCTTCATTTCAAACCTTTTTTTTCTTCAAATTTTTAAAGTAAAAGAACTTTCTATTTATGAAATTTAGCAGTATTAAAAGTTATTTTATTAATGTGTGATATTTTAAGAATTACGCTAGATTTCATGTAGACGCCACTAATAGTTCTAAATGCACGAATAGGTCCCCAAGACAACTTTCGTTCAAAAGCTCAAAAGGGCCCCCTGATTGAGAATATCTTAGTTATTTTTTCGAAACCCTAGTCAGTTTATGGTTGAGCAATTTTGGACCAATTTCATTGTTCATTTTGGAAAAGTTATTTCAATCATTTTTAACATTGCTGCGCAAAAACAAAACTGATCTCAGTCCTGCATTTTTGCAGCATGAATCGTTTCAAATCTACAGCGTTGCAACCAAGGATTTTTTAATGAAATTGATATATTTGCACAGTTTTACCTCAGATCGTATCGCCAAGAACATTTTCAAACGTTATTAGAAACCCAAAGGGAAACTTTTGAGTGCTACAGCGTTTTTAATTTATGAAATTTGGCTTTTTCATTCCACCCTAATAAACGATAAGGAACAAGTATTGATGATGCTAACCAAGATAATTATACTGTCTGCGGTAATATTACCGTTTTGAAGAAAAAGTTAAAGCCAATGACTCGAAAACTTGAGCTTACACGGGGGCGTAAACTTACAACAAATATATTTCTGATAAGGCTGTGAATAAATAATAGCTGATTGTACGAGAAAATGTCAAGAAAGTAACAAATTTCATCTTGTGTCAAGGATTAACAAAAAATTTCAAAAAAATCATTTCTGGTCATTGAGGGTTTTCATTCATAATATTTGTTAGAAATTATGAATAAAAAGAGTTTTTGAAGCACAAACAATCTTATTAATAATATGTACAGGTTTCGCAACAGTTTGAAGGAAAATATAACCTCGATATAGACAGTGTTTACCGGTACCTGTACTACAATATAAGCCTATAATAATTTTCCCCCTAAAGAGTAATTCGAAGTGTATACGGATTCGCATATTTTCAATAACGTCATAATTTTTTGTGAATTATCATGAATTTCCGCGACTTTTAAAGATTTCCACAAAAATTTATTGAATTTTCACAAAGTTCATAAATTTCGACAAATTTCATAGAGTTAAACAAACTTCATGAATTTTCACAAATCATTAATTTTCACAAATTTCATAATTTTTCCACAAATTTCATACATTTCCACAACAATGACAAGTTTCCATAAATTTGGAAAATGATGGTAATTCCACAGTAAATCCCAAGAATAAATTCTATCTTGAAATCGGATAAAAAGGCTGCAGCTCGTTCATCTACTCAAAGATAAAATTTATCTGACGAAAGATAAAATTTATCTTGTGAAAGATCAAATTTATCTGGCGGAAGATAAATTTTTTTTCACGAAAATATTTATGTCAAATGCGTGAGCCTATGTAAGCTGAAAAGAGCGGTTAGGTTCACCGAAATTCGGTGGGCCTAGATCCAAAATTTTCGGTGGGTCTATGAAACCTGGAAAGGACGGTTATGTTTACTGAAATCCTCGAGGATCAACTGCCTGACTCGAGTATTTCCTTGAGAAATTTGAAAATCCTGGCGGCATTCTTTGGTTAAATCACCTTCGAAAATTACGCGAGGGTCTTATCAATAGGGCTGACTTACTGAACTCTTCGCAGATATTTTGAATATCCATTTCCCTTCATTACAAACAACACTTTATTTAAATGATTCAAACCAAAAAAACCATTAATCTATTTTTACACGATATATAGACTGCACTTAGGTTACCTTATGGTGCTTGTTTACAAATTTAAAAGTCTTCATCAGAGTGGACAGAAACTAAAGGTTCGTCCAACAGAAGTAAAGGAGTGAACTTGGCTTCTGAACCCTGGCCGGTTAGAGCTTCTGCGATGCGGAGGACAAGGACACTCAGTCAACTTCAGTCCTTTACTTCTATTGGAAGAACCTTTAGTTTCTGTCGACTCTCATGAAGACTTTTAAATTTGTAAACAAGCACTATAAGGTAACCTAAGTGCAGTCTATATATCGTGTAAGTGTAGATTAATGGTTTTTTTTGGTTTGAATCATTTAAATAAAGTGTTGTTTGTAATAAGGGAAAATGGATTTTCGATATATCTGCGAAGAGTAGAAGACCCTCGCGCCAGGATTTTCAAATTTCTCAAGGAAATACTCGAGTCAGGCAGTTGATCCTCGAGGAGTTCAGTAAACATAACCGTCCTTTCCAGGTTTCATAGACCCACCGAAAATTTTGTATCTTGGCCAACCAAATTTCGGTGAACCTAGCCGCTCTTTTCAGTTTACATTGGCTCACGCATTTGACATAAATATTTTCGTAAAAAAAAATTTATCTTCTACCAGATAAATTTTATCTTTCGCAAGATAAATTTTATCTTTGAGTAGATAAACGTGCTGCAGCGTTTTTATCCGATTTCAAGATAGAATTTATTCTTGGGATTTACTGTGTCATCAAACTTTCGATACAATTTTACAGAAATGATGTTGGTCAAATCCCCTACTCCAATCCAACGTCTCGTGAGAGCGAAAAGGTATAAGAATATAATAAGTATGATAAGAATAGCATTGACGTGTAAGGCGGGTTGCATAATTTTCGGTGAGCCCTGGCGTGGACACCCTGTATATGAATCATAGCCTCCACCTGTCATTAAGATCTTATCCCTTTAATTTTCTGTTATCTGACAATATGTTTCCAAACATCAATTTTTCAACTCGTTGCAATTAATCTAGAATTTTCTCGAATCAATGATAAATCGTTTGGAATACATATTACACTCTTTGAAATTCAATTTATTACACGAAGAAATATGCTGGAAGAGAAAATTAAAATTCGGCAAAATAAGCCGGAAGAAAAAATTAAAATCCGAAATATTTTGCCGGAACAGAATACTCGAGCAATATAATGTCGTATGTGAATACAAAGGAAATTTCTTGTTATCTGTTTCAGAAAAATGAACGCGCCGTATAGTTGTGATGAAACTAAAAAAAAAAGGAAAATTAGTGTTAGTTTTACGGCCGTTTAAAAATTATGTTGCATTTTCCCTCCTAGAAGGTTGATGAAGAATGTGGTATCACACATTGAAAATATAAGAGTGTATAACAATTCCTTCAGATGCTAGAAAAAATTTAATTTAGCGATTTTATTCTACAAGTATATAAATATCATGTTTGTACTTTTTGAATTTTATTCCAGGGCGCATCCCATATCAAAGGCAAAACTCTGAACATTTTTTGTAAATTTGGAACATACAGGTGTTTGAGGAAACTTTTTAATGTAGCTGTCTAAATAGATTTCTATTTAGACAAATAATAGAACATTTGTCTTTTGTTCCAGGACCTGAACGCTGAAAACTAGCGAATGAAAATTCAACACAGTAACCACTCCGCTAAAAAACCTGATAACTATTTTGCATTTTTTGAGACTTTGTCTTCAAACCAGTCATTATTGCTGAACTTTGAGTATTCTTTCAAAGGCTAATATGAGACCTCAAAAAGAGTTATTTAATATATATTGAAAAGAAGGAAAATAGTTCAAGCTCTACGAAAATAATGTGAAGCTTTCCGCAAATGCCTCTAAATTTCTGAATCTTCACTTGCAGAACTAACAAGAGGAAGGATACCCTCAAAGATGATTCTGAGTTGAACTAAATCAGCATCTTATGATATTTATTAGTTTCATGATTGCGTAGTTTAAAAAAATTAACATTTTATCCGTTATTTGACATAAAAGCTCAGTTTCTTTACGTTCTGCGCTACACATGGTTAAACTGTTTCAGCATAAAATAATTCTTTTGCTTTCTATAAACATTTCTTAACAAATGAGCTAAATGTAATGCACAACGTGTTTATTAATATATTTCTCTAAAAAAAAACGCTGCTTTTATATTAAAAAAGGGCTAAATTTTGCATCTGTTTATAATAAATATTCATAAAAGTAATTAATTTTGTTCAATGCTGATTTAATCATAAAAGAGTACAAAAATATAGTAATAAAAACTCTTGAAAGAAGGTAATAAATTCTACTCTGTTAATAGCTTATGAAAAATTGAAAATCTGGAAGAAAAACTGTCATTTAAGTCAATCTGTGAAGTTCAAGCTGTGTGTGAAGATCTGTGAAGAAGACGGAGAGGTGGAAGAAGTGTTTGGAATAGCGTGACGTAGTTTCAGAGTGGACCTTGTGTTGCACATAGGCGTGATTTTCATGCTTGCGGTGGACTCTATTTCCCCTATTTCCCTAGATATGATCTCGACGCACTACTATAAAAGTCTTTGAGATTGGGCGATTGCTTCCTACGGGAACTTCCTCCATTTCATCTCGATTCAATACGTGAACAACGCCGCTATACATATTCATTTTCACCCGTCTTAAAAAGATATTATCTGTAAATATTCCACGAAGAATTGTATTATTACGCTCAAGTGTTGCCATGATGTCACCATTTGATGTCGCTAAAACCAGTTGTTCTGAGATTGGCAGGTGCACAGAGGTACCACGCCCTGTTCTATATCTGATTGGAGTTTCAGGAGGAAAAGTATATTTTCGAATTTCGAATTCCTTGCCCCGATTGTTTTGGGGAATAAGCCGGATATGGCTAAGTTCTGCTAGATCATATCCAAATATGCGTGAAGCACGACGTCCGGCAGAAGGAGATTTGGATCTGACACGAATGGGAGGCTCGGCAGGCGCAGCAGACGTAACAGGAGAATGAGGTCTACCAGGAGGAACAGACCTGTCTGGAGAGTGAGAAGTACTGGCACGAGAAATGCCAGGAATAGGGTAGCCATTCGGTAGACACTCAAACTGTGCACTCAACTCTGCAACAAGAAACAGATCATTTATTTCTTTGTAAAGCTTTGAATGGTATGCTGGTATAGACTATGTGCCATTCCCAAATGGAAATCTAATAAAAATCTCATTCTGGATCAGTTCTTGTTGATGCGTATGAATTGGAGCATAGTGACCAATCGAAAAGCAGGGATTGAAAACAGAACACTGAATTTGTAGGTGTGTGTTCAGTGAAGCAAAAGATACAAGAGTTTGGTGGGTATGCAGTAAAAAGAAACTAGAGATTAATTCGATAGAGCCTCCGTGACTTTAGCTTTGCGATAATCTCGAATTCAAGCATGTCGTGAATTCTTGATAGTTCGGAAATGAGTAATCATTGTAAGTCAATTTATTTTAATTCGCGAAATTTGAAGTCAAGCTGCGAATCGCCTGAATTTGTTAACGCGAATACAGTTGAAGGCTGACCTGTTCACTCGAATTCGTAAGCTATAATCAACGCGCTGGGCATGAACGAGCCGTTTTAAATAAATATTATTGACTCTCGTAGCTCAGGGGCCACCCTCTTCATTTGAACGGATCAGCAAGCAGAATTCGGGCGTATTTGAAAATGTTCATGCGCCCCAACTAGTTTCTTTTTACTGAATAGTGAATTGCAAAATATGTTGAGAAATTCTCTACCTGAAACGCAATTTTATCATTTTCAAATTTCAAAATTATCTATAACAATGACAATTGATTCAGTCGTACGCTTCTCCAAAATGCGAAGGCCTACAACATAGGCTGTCGGTGCCATAAACTGACACGCTATCCACTAAGCGCCTGCTTAAATCAGACTCAACGAGCTCACTGATGCTCTAAATTTTCTATATATCGACTCCAATCTTTCATTACGAAACCGATTGCAAGCTGTTATTACTTACATTAAGGGTTTAGCTTGCGTCAAAACCGCAACGTTACACTTTCAATTTACAATTGAAAATGTCATTTTAAAAATGTACCATATTTTTAAAAAATCAGGAAGTCTTGAGAAAAGCTAACAAGTTTGAATAATTCCAGGTTATATATCTCGATTTTGTTTTTCCAGAGAATTAGATATTTTCAGCCTTCTGGCCTGTTGTACGTAAAAGAACGTAAAAATTCAATATTTTGAATTGGAAAGAATTCTATGGAATTTTATTTCATGTATGGTCTAGAGATTTATTTAAATTTATGGAGCATAGAATTATATTATTATTATTACTATTATACCATTAAGCCATTTCCCTTTCGGGGTAGGCGTGACTTGCTCGGTTGGGAGGTAGTGAAATAGGTATATAGGTATGAGGTAAATCGGTATATGGGTACAGGGTAGATGGGTACATAGGTGTTAGGTATAGATGATTTAGATTGATCTGGAGTTCTGGTGTTATTTATATAAATGACACGTTCACTCCACAACGCTGCTCCGACCCAGGTTGCTGATCAATCTCTCTAGCGATCACCCCAAGTGAGGAGCCTCACAAAATTGTTATGTATGGTTCCACACTTGGGCCCATTAGTATCCAAGGTCTTTGTTTCAGGCATCATTCACTCTGTCGTCACTCTGTTTATAAACTATTTGTCGCCACACATTTCTGTCCTGGCATACTACTCTAGCTTCATTCACGTCCATGCATTTTTTCATGCAGGCTCTTGTATTTCTATGGCTTCTTATGTCTCTTCGTATTGGTGTCTCATTCACAGATTCTAACCATTCTTTCGGCGGTCTACCTCTGGGCATTCTGCCATTTACTTTACCTTTATACACTTGCTTGGTCAGTCGTTCATCTTCCATTCTTTCAAGGTGCCCGAACCACCTTAGCTGATTTCTTTCCCATATGTCAACTAGTGTCTCCCCTGTACCACATTCTTTGAGGATTGTCTCGTTTCGTACTTTGTCCATCAGTGTTTTCCCGCATATTATGCGCAGAGGTTTCATGCCGATCGCGTTGATTTTACTCCTGTCCTTTTCTTGACAGGACCATGTCTCGCTACCGTATAGTACAGTTGATGCGAAAATAGAGTTATGTATGGCCACTTTAGCTTTTTTTGATATGTTTTTATTTGTGAGGATGGACCCTGCTCTACCGGTAACCTGCTTACCCTTATCTATGCACCTATCTAATTCCCCATCTATTTTTCCGTCGCTTGTGAATAGACTACCTAGATATACGTACTTGTCAACTTGTTCTAATCTCACATCATTTAGGACAATGTTGCATATTGTTTTCTCACTTTTCCCCTCAAACACCATGACTTTCGTTTTATTCACGTTAATTTTGAGGTCCATGTTCTTCATGCTTGTATTAAGTTTATTCAACATTCTTTGCAAGTCTTCGTCTGATTCTGCCATAACAATCTTGTCATCTGCGAAAGCCAACCCACGTACCTTGACGGTTTCGAGATCTATACCTTTTTCCTCAAAGAGGGCAGTTCTTAGACACTTATCCATGATTATGATAAAAAGCCACGAGGACATAACGCATCCTTGCTTCACACCTTGCATAATATCGAACCAGTCACTCAGTTTCCATTTACCCTCACACTCGCTTTACTACCTGTATATATTGTTTTTATTGCTTATAGGAGCCCTCCATTCACTCCATACTCCATACATCTTGTCTCTGTAAATTTTCAATTTTTATTCGTGTTTGCTTCGTTTTCTTTCTTTCTTTGTTCTCCATCCCCGCCCTAAGTTTATTTTGCAGACTAAAAGATAGTGATCAGAATTGCATTCGGAACCCCTCATGACTCTTGTATCTCTAACTAGTTCTCTTAATCTTTCATCCGCAATAACAAAGTCAATTATGCTGTGGCTATTTCCTTTGCGCCAGGTGTACATGTGGATCATTTTATGTCGAAACCAAGTATTTGTAATAAATAGGCCCTTTTCTAAGCATAAACTAACTAGCTTTTCCCCGTTATAATTTTTTCTTGTTGGATCTCCAAAATTACCTAGCACCCTTTCTGTATCTTTATCCTGACGTTGGACACCGACCCATCCGTTCATATCTCCTAGCAGAATTATTCTTTGACCTTGATCGCAAATACTTATTGTATCATTTAGAGTGTCCCAGAAGGCGTCCTCAACTTCCCTCGAATCGCTATCAACTGGTGCGTAGCACGCTACGATAAATAGTCTTCTGATTCCTACCTTCATTCTAGCCCATAGCAATCTGGGTGATACAAAATTATGCTCTTTGAGATGATGACTTGCTTTTTCATTCATAATTAAACCGACCCCTTGACTACGATGCGATTCGCTATCTACTCATGGCCATATTTCACAACCGCCTTTCAACATCCCATTTTCTATGTTTCTAAATTCGCAACCCTTTTTCTTTGTCTCAGGTACACAAAGAATATCTAGTTTCCTTACGTGCATAGTTTCTCGTAGTTCTCTTATCTTAAGATCATTCACTCCTCTAGCATTCCAAACACCCAGTCTCCGTTCCTAGTCTGAAACACGTCCTTTACGTTTACCGTGTGCATGCCTTTGGTCAATCCGAGTTTCAGTCCATTCCGAGGCTACTTTATTGTTTTTATTATTCATGTTTAGATTGTACTCCCAACTATCACCTGTATGCGCGAGATTTGTTTTGCGAGTCGAAATCATGTCAGAATTAAGCAGTGATTTGTCTTATGGTGGAGTCAAGCTGTCACGTCAGTCCCACCAAAACTTCTGTTACTGCGGAAGGAGGGGGGGGGGGGG
>CAKNXH010000922.1:236334-257507 GCA_932178445.1 Andricus quercusramuli
TTTTTTTTTTTTTTTTTAAATTAAAAGTTTCACTTTAGTTACGCAATTTTTTGAAATAGTATTTCTGTTACCGCGTGTGGATAATTTTGAGTCATTCCAAAGATTCTATAAATTCCAGCCAAGTTTCTACGCGAAAATGTCATTGACTGAGCTGCCGATTTTTTTCTTAGCAGTAGGTATGTATGTATGAAAAATGCAGCTCATAAGCGACTGAAGAATTTGAGAGCTGAATCTATGAATTCGATTGGGGAGTTTTAGAAAAAATACCATACACGTATGTCAATAACCAAAAAAAAAGATCAAAATCTTTCCCTAGCTGCTCGTGGGAACAGCAATGACGCCACCAAAACATCTAAAAGTCGTAGATGCAGTTCAAAACGATTGAACGTGCAGAGCAACCGACAATGGGTTGGCAAACAATGCCGATCATCCTAGAGTTCGGGGTGCTGAGAATAATTTAGATGAATACACAATGACGAACCGGCGAAACGCCCACATTGATTGGATGGATCAAGTCAAGAATGTTTTGCATCAGTCTTCTTCTGAGAGATGATCGCGATTAGCGGAACCAAGACCTGGCTGAAATGGATGCCTTCCTCCGTGGAGATATCTCGCAAGAGTCCGCCCTGAGAGTGTTTTATTACCATCTTTGTCAATATTAGGGTGATGGTCGCGACCCTGCCCTGCCAAACGCTCCGAACGAAATAAGAGTCAATTTTTCAAAACGAGAAGTCCCAAATTTTCTGAAACTATGATTTTTGGACAGCAGTCTCCGTTGCACACTCGAGAAACAAACTATATTCGTGAATGAATTCTCGACACTGTCCCAAAACAACATTACTGCCAAGGAGAAAGTAAAGGAAGAGAGGTTTCAAGACCTTAAAATGAAGCTGCAACGACTGTATCCAAAATATTCGGTACAAGTAATTCTCCTTGTGATAGGTGCTCTCGGAGGTGCGAAACTATCACTGGTTCATAAACTCAAAGCCATGCCCGCGTGCCAAAAATATGCCAAAGCACTTGCGAGATGGATGCAGAAAACTGTGATTGTTGAGTCGCTTCGTGTCCTCAAGACACACGAGGGTTTCGCCGGCCTTTCATTGTAATTTCATTGTGCCTTGTGACCATCCATCTCGCAATTGTGAGGCGTGGCCATGAGCGTGATTTACCGCGGATCTATTGGGAGCCGGTGTCATTTTTTAGATGTCAGTTGCTCTCAGTGGGACCCTGCGGTGGTTTTTGAATCCTGTTTTTTAAAATTGTATATATAAAATCATTTTCTGGATACAAATTTTATAAACAAATGTGGGTTTCCTTTCTTATCAGATCTATATTTTTTCACATTAAAAGCAGAAAGAGTCAACAGACAGCGCTATATAATCAAAATTTTTGAAAAAATTGACATCTTCAGTAGTTATGAACGAAATACGTCAGACGATACTGTTAAGGACCAAGGTATACTGCAGTGGTGTCAATTCTATCTTTTAATTTTTAACTGATAAATTTCAGGGAAAGTCTTATCAGGTGGTAGCCAAGTGATATAAGGATAGGGTAACGTGTTATAATTTTAAGGCAAACAAGCTATAGTAGGGCTCCGCTGCTGTGACAGTGCCATGTGATAGCTGCGGCTTTGAATATATATCTGAGGGGAGAAAAGGGACAGAGATGGCAGGGCGTAGTGAAGGTATCATTGGAAGGTAGTGTATGGGGGGGGGGGGGTGATACTTGAATAGAAGTAGGGGGAAGGGTGAAATTGTAGCACGAACTGGGATAATGATGTTGCATAGTGTCAAGGCACTTGCGAGATGAATGCAGAATGCTGGTATTCTTGGGTCGCTACGTATGCTTAAGAGACACGACGCTTTCACCGGCACGTCATTGTGATTCCGTCAAATCTTAATGCCAGGCATCTCGCAGTCGTGAGAAGTGGCCATATGTGCGATTTCTGTGGTTCTACAGGGAGCCAGTGCTCAACATTCCTTCATAATTTTTCTACATTACCCATTTTATGAAAATTTTTACCTCAAAATTTATCAGTTTTCGAAATATAAGCATGATTCAGACAGGAAGGGTACCTAATTGTATGGATAGCGTGAACAGATGGAACCTACCCAAAATTGCCACGTGTGCAGATAGATCAAGCCTAAATTTCAATGAGCACAGTTGGTAGTCTCCCTTCTTCGCACAAGCAATGTTTCTCCATGCAAAGATATCCGGTATTCGATTCAGTCTATGGCGGTGATCGAACAAATTTCCGCTTTCACTTCAACCAAGAGTACTTTGTGATTTCGAAAGTCTCACAAATCCGTATCAATAGGGACACTTGATTTTCTTATAGCTTTGAGAAATGTACTTGAAATGATAGATGTATTATATAAATTATTTACCGATATACTTGAAGATAACCACCAAGGATATGACAAGAGTATAAAAAATCCTCATCTTTTCCAATTAGAAGGAAAAGTAATAACTGTGTTATACAAAAATTTCTTGACTGATAACACTGTAAATATTCAGTAATCTGGCGCTTTCTTATATTATATTTACTATGTGCTACTATCGTTATCTTATTTACTAGCCTAATCAAACTTGTCCTTCTAAATTATTTACATTGACTTCGTGTTGATTTCGGGGAGAAAAAGTAGATTCTAAATTCCTTAAAGAAATAATTCTAATTGGAAATCAATTGTGAACAATTGTAAAATAAATTTAACAAAATTTATTTTGTAAAGAAATATCTCACGATTTTTGAAGGAATAATAAATTTTGAAGGTGATAAGGCCTCGTAGTATTTTAATAACTAATGAACATATTTTTTGATAATTATAAAAATATTTAAGTGAGTGTATGGTTGATAATTATATTTTGTGTTGAAATTTTCATTTTCCATATCTGAAATATTGCAATATTTTGTGAAATTTCATCAAGAATCCTATATGAAAATTACATTTATATAAACTTGAAATAAGCAAAAGAAAGTTGAGAAATAAATATTTATTCGGAAATCTTATTTTATATACAAACATATTGTTCGCCTTAAATTATAATTTAGTTGAAATTTTTTTTTTTCACTAATTAATTAAACATTATATTTTTTCATTGAAATAGCAATTATTACATTTTTGGTTGAAAATTCAGCTTCTTTGGTTGAAAATTCATCTTTTTTGGTTGGAAATTCAACTGTTCAGTTAAAACTTATATTTTTATTTGGAATTTTGATTATTATTATTATTATTATTATACCATTAAGCCATTTCCCTTTCGGGGTAGGCGTGACTTACTCGGTTGGAAAGTAGTTTGGGATAGGTATATAGGTGTAAAGTAGGTCGTTCTATGGTATAAGGTAGATAGGTATATAGGTATATATGTGTTAGGAATAGATATTTTAGATTGATCTGGAGTTTTCGTGTTATTTATTCAAATGACACGTTCACTCCGCAAGCTCTTCTGTTCCTATGACTTCTTATGTCTCTTCGGATTAATGTCTCATTTACAGATTCTAACCATTCTTTCGGCGGTCTACCTCTGGGCATTCTGCCATTTACTTTACCTTTATATACTTGCTTCGTCAGTCGTTCATCTTTCATTCTTTTAAGATGTCCGAACCATCTTAACTGATTTCTTTCCCATATGTCAACTAGCGTCTCTCCTGTACCACATTCTTTGAGGATTATCTCGTTTCGGACTTTGTCCATCAGTGTTTTTCCGCATATTATGCGCATAGGTTTCATGCCAATCGCTTTGATTTTACTCCTGTCCTTTGATTAACATACAGAAATATTCAAAACACTTCAAAAATTTTCTTTAGAATCTTAGTAAAATTATATTCATACCTAAAACCTTAACTTTGAAAACAAATAGTTATTCGATATTATTATTTT
Source organism: Andricus quercusramuli (assembly GCA_932178445.1). Lineage (NCBI taxonomy): Eukaryota > Metazoa > Arthropoda > Insecta > Hymenoptera > Cynipidae > Andricus > Andricus quercusramuli. Next base: position 240,216 of record CAKNXH010000922.1, read on the forward strand.
GTATCAAAAATTATTTTTTGCCTTAAATTATAATTTGGTTTTAATATTCCCTTTTTCTTGATTTAAAATCATTTTTACTTGAAAATTGATTCATTTCGTACAAAATTCACTTTTTCCAAGTTTAATTCAACCGCTTTTCATTTAAAATGAATGTTTCGAATTGAAATAGCAATTATCAAATTTTTCGTTGAGAATTAACCTTGTTGCCTGAAAATGGAATCATTCGGTTGAAAATGTTTTGTTTTTTGTTCCAGTTTTAATTTGAAATATCTGAAATCTTAAAAAATGTTCGAAATTTTTGTCAAGAATCCTATATGATAATTATATTTATATAACCTCAAAATAAGCAAAGAAAAGTTAAAAAATGAATAGTTATTCGAAATTTGTATTTCGTATACAAAAATATTTTTGCCTTAAATTATTTTGTTGACATTTTTCTCTTTTCTTAATTAAAAAATTTCTTGATTTGGAAATTTATTTATTTGGTTGAAACTCCATTCTTTTAAAGTTGATTTCAACTGTTTTTAATTAAAAATTAGAATTTTTCATTGAAATAGCAATTATTAAACTTTTCATTGAAAATTCAACTGTTTAGTTAAAACTTATATTCTTTGTTAGAATTTTGATTGACACACAAAAATATTCGAAAATCTTTGAGCTTTTCCTTAAGAATCTTAGAGAAATTATATTTATACCTATAACCTCAAAAATGAATAACTTATGGAACAAATAGTTATTCGAAATCATTATTTTGTATTAAAAATTATTTTCTGCCTTAAATTATAATTTGGTTGTAGTTTTACTTTCTTCTTGACTAAAAATCGTTTTTAATTCAAAATTTATTTACTTCGTTGAAAAATAATTTTTTTGAACTTAAATTCAACTGTTTTTTATTGAAAATAATTTTTTTTTTAGTTTGGAAAAAGGCGCTTTAAACTCTACATCCGCGGCGGGTTGGAAATTAGTTTTATTGAAAAATGTGTGGGATTTTCTAAAAAACTACCTAAATTTCTGAACTTTCTTCATTCAATTTTTTGAGTGTATTTGAATCTGATTTATCTTCAGGAAAAATTATTTGGAAGGCAAGTTTTTATGGTATTTCGTTAACTAATGGAGATATTTTTATAATTTAATTCCTGAAATCTATTCCCTTAGGTCAAACATGCTACAAAAATTTCGTAAAATTGAAGAAATGACCTTAAAAGAATTTTTCAAATAAAAATCAATGTGTATCATATTAAAAAAAAGTAAGAATAGTTGAAAAAGGTATTAATATTTTACATTTTCGAAATTAATTGATACATAGTACAGTTTTTCTTTGAAATCTCACGACGGTTTTTTGTATCAAGCTTCATTTTATCAGGGCAGAATCAAGGAAAAATATTCTGAAAATACGTTCATTAGTTATTGAAATACTTCGAAGACTTATTACCTATAAAATTGATTTGCCCTCTAAAAAGCACGAGATATTTCTTCATGAAATGAATTTTGTTGAATTTATTTTACAATAATTCACAGTTATTTTTCAATCACAATTATCCCAGAATTAAAATAAACTTGTAAAAACTAAATTTTGTAATGTCGAGATAAATATTTTAACACCTTGAAGGTTTTCTGATGTTTTAATAATCAAGAAAGAATATGAGGTCAAGTCAATAATTTTTCGGCTTTTCCTCTCAGAATCCCCAAAACTGTGAACATATCTTAAAGTAGCATGAAAAGAAAGGTAGTTACAAGAGTTATCAGAGGTAAGTATACAGTAAAAATGTATATTAATTTAATAAATTGAAAATTATAATGATTTATTATCGGTTTAACTTTACAATATTCAAAAGCGATCAAAAAATAAAACATAAATAATGAGAAATGAAACCACTTGGAAGTGATAGATATTATTAACCTATTCTTCAAATCCCATATACAATATTCAATATATTTGAACTTTATAAACCTTCAGTGTCTTATAATATATTCTCTGTAGAATCAGATCGCCTAAAACATTCCATAGGAATTCCTGGAAGTCATAATCATTACATTTTTCAAGACTTCATTACATATATTCTAAGTCTTTCCTTCGGGTGTGAATTTTTGACTACAAAAATCAACCCGAACCTCCTAATAGCCAACGAAACCGAATCTTGAAGTTGGGCGAGCTCGGGTTGGTGCTCGTGCATTTTCGGCTTCACACGAGGCTGGCGGACGCAACGCGTAACAGAGCCGACTCACCGACACGCTACGTTTGCATGCATTGCTCCCAGATGGGAAAGTGGTAGGGGCCGCAGAATCCCATGTTCTAGTGACTCTGATTTGCTCACTCACAACATTAGCAGTCTACCCTCCCTCGACCTCGCGGGCTCCGCAACTGCTGCGGCAACAATTCTCGGCATTACATAAATGGATAAAACTTAAATAGGATTTGTTTTTCGAATTAGACCGATTTATAAGAATAAATATATAAAGATGGTAGTGATTAATGGCCTTTGGTCTTTGTAATTCATATTATATATTGGAGAAGCACAGTCAATGCATTTCGCTGCGGAACCACAGCCTCATCAGGACTATAACAAACAATGGATAATGTCATGAATATACATACATATTTGGTCTATTATCGACGAATACATTTTTCATTTACTAATTTTATTCTTAAACTTACCGCAATGTGTACTTTCCATCGAAATTGAATATCAAAAATGACTGGCAGTTCTCATATATTCAAGAATTCAGAAAAATAAGAAAATCCTTTTTCTTTAAGTTTTCATAACCTCACTAAATGTGGAATAGGTATTTGGAGTTATTTCAGGAAAGTATATATAATGGTTTTGAGTTTGTCATTTTCACTATTGTTTTTGAGTTTACTATTATAAATTAATGTAAAAAATGGTGTGACTATTGTTGAAACTAATGATAAGTGTAAAAAATTTAGCTTAGAGCTACATTTTTGTGCTGCTCCAAAACCTTCAGAGTGTATGAACTAACGTTAGAAATGTGTGAATGCGCATGCGTCAGATCCGATAGGATTTTCAGTGTAGTTAAAAAATTAAACTGAACAGAAATTTCTACCCTGTTCTCTTTCAAAAAACACAATTATTGGACAATTTGAAAAAAAATGAAATCAAGTGAAACCCCACAGATTGCTATCAATTTTAATCGAAAATTATACCCAAAAAGAAGCAACTATACCTTTTTTTAATAGAAAGTGTCTACATGCACCAGAAAAATCAGGCTATTCGTACATTATTTTCCGTACGAATAGCTGATAGCTGGTATGTGAAGGTCCAATGAAGAATAGGGGAAAGGAGAATAGAGCAAGTGAAAAATTAAAAATAGGCAGTTGGGGGAAGATGAGTTCAGAGAATTTAATGAAAGAATGGAAAACTGAAAGGTAGGGGGTGAGGAAGTGGCAGGAGTAAACACGTTGCTACAAAAACTTAAAGGAGTGAGTGATAAGGTAAGAAAGAAAGACTAAAAGGATGTGGAGAGAAGGGTAGGAGAGGTTGATGGGACGATGAATATAGGGGGAGGAAACATAGGATGAAGGAAGGCGTCAGAAAGTGGAGGGAAGCGGAAATGGTGAAATAGAAAATTAACAGGAGATAAATAGAGCGCAATAGAACACCTAGGGAAAAAGAGAGAGGATAAAAGAGAGGCATATAGGAAAGGTAAAGAAATCTGTGAGGGAAGGAAGGGTTGATGTTAAACAGGGAAAGAAAACGAAGAGCGGGCATAAATTATTAACTGGGGAAGGAAGGGTAAACAGAGAATCTTAAGGCTCATGTAGGGGGTAATCCAGCCTACAAAACTCAACTTAAACAATTTTTTCCGAATGCTAGCGCATCGAAAGGATGTCGGGGGGGGGGCAATTTTTCCCCTACAGGAAGCACATATTTCTATTTGAGGGGGAAAGCCCCTTTGAAACGTCAACACTCGCGATAAATATTAAAAAATTAGTGAAATAAAACCGTTTTGAAATGCCGAAAAAAAGTAAACAGAAGCAGTACAATCAGCGTCGCGTGGTTATCCCGATCGATCACTTAATCGATTTAAAAGGACTTCTGGCGCCATATTCAAAATGGAAAAAGCATTGAAACATATATAGGAGTAATAATTCTTAATAAGAAATAATATATTATTTGAAAAACATATCAAATAAATATTTTCTTACAAAAATATAAGAAAAATATATTCAACGCAAAATACTGACTGATAAAATAGGTAAATAAAACTTTCTACATTTTCTTCGAATTCTGAGTTGATCTTATAACATTCCCTTCACAATACCCACATAGAAGAAATACTTTACATATAGCTAAAGAAGATTTGGTAAAGATTTTCCAAATTTGTAATTAGCACAAATAAGCATTTTCGACAAAATGCAATGTTATTGTGTTTATGATTTTTCAGATGAAGCTTAGGCTATATAATGGACGCCTAACACCCCACCAAACCCACCCACGCAATAGAACTCAACTCTAGAAAGCTGGAAAGACCCGGTGAATAGTTTCCGATCTTAGTCCATGGGAATATAATCATTTTTCTAAAAAATCAAAGTTATAGCGACTTTGATTTTTTTTAAAAGGTCCTTGGGTTCTGGATTATTATTATAACATCCCCAAAAGTCCATCCACCCACAAGAAATAAATTACATATGGCTGTCAAGATTTGGTAAAGATTTTACAAACTTGCAATAAGCAAAAAAAAGTTATTTCCACAAAGTGCGAAGTTATTGTGTTGATGATTTTTTCAGAGAAATCTTAGGCTATATAATGTACCCCTCACACTACATTAAACCCACCCAGGTATTAGAAATCAATTGTAGTAAGCTGGAAAGACTTGGTAAATATATTGCTGTATTATTCTTTGATGAAAACTTAACATTTAAAAAAAAAGTCGAAGTCCTTGTTTCTATGATTTTTTGACATGATGCTCAGTCAATAGATTGTTATCACAACACCCATACAAACCCACTCTCGCATTAGATATCAATTTTAGAAAGTTTGCGAAACAAGTTTTTTATTATTTATGCCATAGACCTTCAGACTCTTATAAATAATGAAAAACTTGCTTCGAAAACTGGTTCTCAAGAATAATGTGAAAAAATACCAATTTCAAATCGTTTTCATAATGCTCAGCGGCCACTATGGAGTCTGATCGACCTGAGCCTGTGGATTTCAACTCGAATTCCGGTTTGGAAAGGAGCCATAAGAGTCAGAATTTCTTTGGAATAAATAATAAAAAACTTTTCTTGAAAACTTTTTAGAATTGATTTATAATACGAGAGTGGGTTCGCATGGGTGTTCTGATAACAATCTAGTGACTGAGGATCACAAAAAAATCATAGAAACAACGACTTCGACTTTGTCTAAAAATTTTTTTTTTTTTTCGTCAATGAATAATACAGCAATATATTTACTAAGTATTCCCAGCTTACTAGAACTGATTTCTAATACGGGAGTGGGTTTAATGGAGTGTGAGGGGTACATTATATACCCTAAGGTTTCTCTGAAAAAATCTCTAACATAATAACTTTGCATTTTGATGGAAATTAATTCTTTTTTTTGCTAATTACAAGTTTGGAAAATCTTTACCAAAACTTGCCAGCCATTTGTAATTTATTTCTCTAGGGTGGATGGACCTTTGGGGATGTTATAATAATAATCCAGAACCCAAGGACCTTTTTAAAAAATCAATGTCGCCATAACTTTGCTTTCTTAGAGAAATGATTATATTCCCATGGACTAAGATCGGAAACTATTCACCGGGTCTTTCCAGCTTTCTAGAGTTGAGCTCTATTGCGTGGGCGGGTTTGATGGGATGTTAGGTTACATTATATAGCCTAAGGTTCCTCTGAAAAAATCATAAACACAATTACATTGCATTTTGTGGAAAATGCTTATTTTTGCTAATTGCAAATTCTGAAAATCTTTACCAAATCTTCTGTAGCTATATGTAAATTATTTCTTCTGTGTGGGTGTAGTGAAGGGAATATTATAAGACCAACTGAGCATTAGAAGAAAATGTGGAAAGTTTTACTATTCTATGTCATCAGTCAGTATTTTGCGTTGAATATATTTTTCCTTCTTTTCTTTCTTCTTATATTTTTATAAGATAATATTTATTTCTTCTGTTTTTTGAATGAATGTACTGAATGTACTGTTTCTGTTTACTTTTCTTCGGCATTTGAAAACGGTTTTATTTCACTAATTTTTAATATTTATCGCGTTTGTTGACGTTACGGAGGGACTTTCCCCCTCAAATAAGAATATGTTCTTTCTGTGGGGGAAAAAATTGCCTCCCGACATCCTTTCGGTGCGCCAGCATTCGAAACCAATTTTTTGAGGTGAGTTTTGTAGGTTGGATTACCCCCTGTGAGGTTAGTTTGGAGAATGAAGCACTGCAATACGGCGGAACAAATAGAATAGAGATCTGGAGAATTTATGATAATGTTTTGAGAGGCGAAGGTTAGCCGGAGGAATTGAAGACAGGGCTAGTAGTGTTGTAAATTAAGGATGGAGATGGCAGTGAGATATAAAACTTACGGGAACGTGCTAAGGAAGAGATTGGAAAGACAGGTGGAAGGAAAGGGAAGTATACTACACAACCAAACGCGTTTTAGGAAAAGGATGGGGACCACAGATAAAACATACGTGCTCAATCCTCTCATCAATAGAAACCTGGCGTAAAAGAAAAGAAAACTATATCATTGCAATGTTTGTAGATTTTAAAACAGCATTTGATTCTATGAACAGGAAAATCTCATAGGCAGCCAGGAAAGAGAGAGGAGTGAGATGAAGATGTGATAGAGAGGATAAAAGTGATATTTGTAAAGATTAAGATAAAGGCGAAGGTAGGAGAAAAGACAGCAGAATTCTGCACAGGAAGGCGACTTAGGCAAGGTTGCCTGCTAAGCCCACTCTTGTTGTGTACTTTCGCCCCTACTGTGATACTTGGTAGTGAATGAACTGCTTCATCTGCTCACGAGTCAGGGCTACCACGTTATAGGCTATGCGGACGATACATTCGGTATCGTGCGCGGCCAGCATCTGGATGTGTTCTACGGAGTAATGCTGGAAGGACTGTGGATAGTGTATTCTTGCTGCGAGAAGACTGGATTATTGGTCCTGCGATCCAGGCTAACCTAGGCGGCGGTGGTTTGGTGGAGTAAGGTCGAACGGTCCACGGCGAAGTCTCGACTGGGAAGCATCAGGGGACTGATTCTAGGAAGCGTCACTCGTGCCTCAATGTCAACACCCACAATTGCATTGGGAGGACGTACAGGGTTGGAGTCCTCCCACCTCACCATCAAGGACGGGGCTACGAAGGCGGCTTGGAGATTGAATATTGTTCACGCCGCAAGGATCTCGATGGCAGTGCGGATCCCAACCGACATCGCGTGTAGGTGGACCTTGAGCATGCTCCGCAACAAAACACTCACTTTCTATCTCTTCGACAAGAAGTATCGTGTTAGCCTAAATACAAAGGAGGATTGAGTTAACGGCGAAGCACACCTGTCTGTCCAGTAATGTGGACAATTGGTTTGTGGATGGCTCCAGGAACAAGGAGAAGGAAGGAGCTGTCCTATATCGTGGAAGGAGATGAACGCGCTTCACAATCCCGACGGGGTTCTAAGCCGCACTTCTAGAATCTGAGATTATGACCAACCTTGAGTGCGCCTATAAGGCACAGGAGTATGGCAATAGAAGAAAAATCCGTATCTGTTCAGACGGCAGGGCTGCTATAATGGCTCTAAATAGAACAACGAATACGTCGCTGTTAGTATAGGAGTGCTTTGAGGAAGTCAAACACCTAGTGGCAGTAAACCGACTGACTCTACTTTGGATTCCTGGATACAATGGCTTCAAATGTAATGAGATATCGAACAGGTGGGAAAAACTAACAGCAAGAAAAAACTTTACTGGACCCAAAACAGTTGTAGGCATTTCCAGTAGGTTAGTCACTGAAGAAATCGACAGTTGTCTGACCGAGCTGACCCTCTGCCGTATGTGCGGAAGGGATTATTAGACAGCTATTCATATCCTTTATCATTGTCCTGCGATTGAAGCAAAACGACTTACACTCACGGGCAGTAAATGCATCAGTGCGTTAGAAATATCGGCCAATAGCGTGGCGGCGGTCCTGGGGTCACGCTTCGGCTTACAAGGGGACGCAAAGAAATCAACTAAGCGTCAGGGGCTCCTTCGGTCTGAATCCAGGAAATAATAATAAAAGTAAAATATTGGCCTGAATTTATGATAAGAACTCAAAGAGCAACTGATTTGAATTAGAGATTTTTGCAGTGTATGTAAAATAGTGAATTCGAATTTCTTTTTATTTTGTTCTTCTAAGAATGGCATACGTATTTTTCTATTGTCCACAGGGAAAATTGGAAATGCCTAGAATGCAAAAAAGGAGAGTATCTTTTCTATCGTATTATGTAAACATCACTGTCTTTCATGAGGTTAATAGAAGCCTAATTTTGGCGTAGGTACAAATACCTAATCATTTATTATTATATTCCAATTAACTTAGTAACTTCATAACTTGATGTTCATAATAGTAACTTTTGTAATAGTGAAGCCATATCCCGAGTCGAAATTGAGGCTCTTCTTTGAAGCTGCAGCTCATTAGTAGAACCTGCTTTGTCTCAATTTCAATTTACAGGCCCTACTCGGTGCCCGTTTCTTTAATTTGTTTTCTTCTATTCTACCTTTGGAATCTATGAGCTCTTCTATTGCGATATTTAAACATTCCAATTCATCCAAGTGGACCCTTTTTTTCATTTAAACCGAACGTTCTTCATTTAAACCTAACGTTATTCATTTAAATCGAACGCTCTTAATTCTGTTTCTGACCTTCTTGAGAATTGTTTTTCTAATTATGAGTGAGATCAAAAATGTAATTCGATGCAGTTTATACCCTTTGACATTCTATCGTTTTTCTCGAGACTTTGTCCCAGCAGCGATTTTTCTTCTTCATTGAGGGACTTGTCCCGGTTGTTTAAATATTTTTCGATTTAAGAGCAAAACTATCTCACTTCAAAAAAAAATTACCAATTGTTTTACTGGTGATTCCTTCACCTTACCAACGATTATAGGAAAGGGCTGGAATTTGATATACCAACTACTTTTCGATGGAGTGCTGGGACTCTATGAACCGAAATTCGACCAACTATAGGTCATTCGAAAGATTGTTTGATAACCTTTCGGATGGTTTGATTGATTTCATCATATCATCAAAAAGTTTTTTTTTAATAAAGATTTTCAAAAAAACGAGTTTTTCGAAAATCGGTAAATGGTGGCTCTAATTTGATATAACTATAAAAACATCGAAATACATGAAAAATAAGCAAGTTTTCGACATGAAAATATTTATTAATATTATTTAGGATGATACAAAGTATAATTGAATCTGGTATTTGACATTTCGAAATCTGCAAAGAAGACAAATTGGACAATATGCGTTAGTATACACACTGCACTCGTAATTTTTAGGATCACATGAGTCCACACTAAACAAGCACATACATACACACACACACATACGTGCATGAATACATGAAAACATTTTTTTAACATTCAGGGAGCAGAATAATGTCTAACTGTGATTTTCTGGTATATTGAAACGGGTGGTTATAGGCCCTCAGAAAATTCATAGTATAATTTACAATAAGGCGGGAAACGACTGGAATCGCAAGGTTATGAAATTACGTTACACAAATCAGAACATTCGAGAAGCTATGGAAATGCGAATATATGCTAATTGTACCAAACCATAATTGCGCGCGCCATCAATTAACGAAGCGGGGATCATTGGGACCAAGGATCCGAAAGCGCGAAAAGCGAAGCTAAAGGATCGGAAAAGGCACTTTCAGCTGGACGAGCTTGAAGGCTGAACATAAAGAAAGGAAAAAGTGAAAAAAGGATTATTTGGGAAAATTAAAATTAAAATGTATTTCTGCAATTGTGAACACAATTAAACCTTGGACGTGAAAAGTTCTATGAAGCTTTTTGATTTTCTCAAAATGCGAGGAGACGGTTTCTTTTCGACCCATTAACCATTTGGGAGCTCAAAAACCTATTCTTCACATTCGAAATAAATCAAGGAAAGTTCCATGAAACCAATACGAGATGGTCTAACCGAGGGATTATTTGTGAAAATTGAAATCAAAATGCATTTCTGCATTAGTGAACAAAATTAACTCAACTTGGACGGGAGAAGTTCCATGAACCTTTTTGATTTTCTCAAAAGGCGAGGAGACGGTTTTTTTTCAACCCATTAACCATTTGGGAGCTCAAAAACCTATCCTTCACATTGGAAATAAATCAGGGAATGTTCCAGGAAATCAATCCAAGATGGTCTAACTCTTTCTGATATAATTTGATTCCTGAATGGTGAAATTATATTACCTCAGAAGTGAAATTACTGGGCTCAGTAATCAAAGATAAAATATCTATGGAGTGGTTATCGATTCCAGAAAGCAGTAACTGCTGAAGATTTACAGGGGGAAAAATTGCTTTAACAAATGCAAATTGTTTAAATAATGGCCGAATATCGTTGAAACAATTTATTATTTTCAACATTCGTTAATTGTGTAATTATTTCCAAGAAATATTACTTTTTACGATTGAAAAGGAAGCGATTGTTTAAACAAAGTTAATTATTTAACTAATGACAAAATATCTTAAAGAAGAATGTATCATCAATCCCGAAAATAATAACTTTTCACGTTTTACGGGGAAAAAATTGTTTAAACAAATTGTAATTGTTTAAACAACTCAAAATTAGTTATAAAATACTTGAAAACTTGTGCAAAATAGACAGGGATTGAGGGGGATAAAATATAAATATAAAATAAATATCAAAATATAAATTTATGTGTCGAAAAAACGAGCCCAAGTTAACTTCAAAAGCCCGGGGGCAAGGGTTAATGATAACCGATTTACAAAAAAATAAGGAATTTCATTCTCCGGAAAGTGAACAAATTGAGATGAGGAGGGGGGGGGGGGGCATTGATCAATGAAACCAAATTCTTACTGGTTTAAATTTAGACCACCCTAAGCCTATATTCAGCTTTCCTATTGCCCGATGTCATTCGATATTTTCAATTTACTCTGAAGCAAATCGTTTACGTATTTTGTAAAGTTCACATACTTCAGTTGCCTCCAAGGCATAGCTGATTTTTTTTTTATATTCCCCATTCGGAAATAATTTGTGTAAAACATGTTTTGTGTAGGAAAAGTTTCACACTCAATATTTTTGTATTGTATATCCTGTGTTGAATATTTTGCCTCAAAATATTTGTCATATGGCAGCAACAATATTTAAACTGAAATTATAATCATATTATTATGTGTAGGATCTACTTTATGCTAGAAAATACTGTTTTAAACATGTTTTGTAGAATATATTTCGTGTAGAATATATTTTGTGTAGGAAAAATATAACAGTATTGAACAAAAATTAATTCGATGTAGGAAATATTTTGTGTAGGAAAAAAAATAAAAGTAATAAACAATATTAAATTCTGTGTAGGAAATATTCTGTTTAGAAAAAATATTGTGTAGGAAAAATATAACAGTATTAAACTCTGTGTAGGAAATATTTTGTGTAGAAAATATTTTGTGCTGGAAAAATATGATCAGTATACGTTGTGTACAATATGTTTTATGTAGAATAAGTTTGTGTAGGAACAGCGTTTTCCCTGGGGAATGAGAAGTTCCGGGACGAGAAACACCGGGAATAGGTTCTTCATTAGGCAAACACTTGAACTGCGCACTGAATTCTGCAACAAGAAACAGAGTATTAATTTTTTCGTAAAGTACAGAAGCGTAAGTTGGTCATCACTGTGTGCAATTTTCGAATAGATAGTTAGAAATTAGTGACAGCGCGCGAGGCGACGACTGCATAACTAACGGTTATATACTTACATGTACTCCCCTTATACATGACCCTTTATTAAGAAATTGATATATCGTGAACGATTAGATTTTGTGGTCTATCGTAACCAGATAGTTGCACGCGTTAAAATCACTGAATACGACCGGTGGAAGGCGACGAAGATGTTGTACAGGGTGCGGCAGCATAACTTCATTATTTGGAATGCGCGCCTTTGTAGCACTAACCATCGTAGTCGGGCGGGAGTGGTCTTGAATTTCTGAATTTTGACAGCATATTATATATGAGGGACCCCAAAAAACCCCCTTTCACTAAGTTTTATACGAATCCAATTAATCTTTTGATTATTGCCATTTTTAGGTGTCTTCTGGACTACTGTGGGACACTGGTACGACGTGAACATGTGGAACAATCCTAAATGTGTACGTATGCAGATGGTATACGTCGATACCTCAACGTGGAAAGTTGCTCCGTGTAAGGTTATCGAACCTTAAGGCTGACTCAAAGCACTTTCTTGTTTGAAAATCCATACCAATTCCGTATCAATGGGCACACTTTTCAAAAACCACTTTCTATTACATACATATTTTGAAATCCACGGAATTAATTCGAATGAAATCGCTCAAGCTCTGATTCTAAAAAAATTTATTCCAAATTATGGATATAGTACATGGTTATATTCACCAATAGAATAGAGAACAATAGCCAAGGATATGATGAGAGAATAGTAAATTCTCATATTTTTCGATCAGAAGAAAAACTTATTACTTTATTACTTAAGAATGTTTTGACCAACACTGTGACTAATGAATACTTTAACGCTTACTCAAATTATGTATCATATATTGTACAGTCATTATCTCATAGATCAACACCTCTTAGCTTGTGCTGTTGAGATATTTACATATCATCAGAGTCAGTTTCAGGATTTCAGTTTCAGATAATTTCTATGTTTACTTGTTGCTATTATAAAATAATGTTATGGAAATTGTTCAAACAGTATTATTATACATCCGAACCATTGAAGATAGATAATTGATAAAAAAAGCGACATGATTTTTGGCCCGTGGTTATTTACTATTTTTTGGACAAGCGTAAGGATGGAAAAGTCAATTCTTTACAAGAATTTGGTACTAACAGATTGATCAGATTTTTTAAATCCGACAAACTTTTTTCCGGCAGAATTACTATTACATAGCAAATTCTTAAAACAAGAACTCACTGAAAGTGTAACTTTTTAGAATATTATGTTATATACACAAATCCACTCACCTCCCTGACTGACAATTTTGTATCGACAAAACCGAAAAAAAACTCAGCTCATACTCAGTAAATCTTCTACTTTATGGATCAATAAAAAGAGAACTGATATTATTTTTATAACTATAAAACTTGCTTAGAAACGTAGCACACTAGGTCAAAGTGAAATTTTTATGCCAGAATTCATGATCTTCCGACGGGAATAACACAATTGTAGATATCAATACTTTTGGAGGTTCTATATGCAATAGAGTGGTCAAAAATGCGTTGATATTTTTTTCTCGAATTTCTATCAATAACTACCCAAAAATTGTTCAAATTAATACAAAAGCAAATCCATTTATTAAAATTATATTTAGAGGTGACGTATACCCAATGAAGTTTAACACGTATTTCCCCTGAGAATAAAGACTTTTTTTTTTTAATTTTATTCCGAATCCTCAATATTAGCTAAATTGAGTTAAATATTAACACATTTGTTCAAAAAACCATAGAATACAATTTATATATTACTTTTCAAATATCACCCCCATAAGTCTGTTTTATAGGGTCCCAAAAAACCCGCATAAGTGAAAAAATGAGGTTTGCGATTTTTTAGCGCTAATTATGATTTTTTTGCCGTCTTCTTGATGCAAATTGTTTCCGATACATTAAATGCTACATTATGCTGATGATTAGATGTCCACATCTAATCTTTTTCTTCCGCTTTTTGTCCCAGTTTCAGATAAGAGCAGTTGGAAGCTTCGGAAGCTACGATCATGGTTTCTTTCAAAGCAACCAATCCCGACACAACTGGAACGTGTACGTCATCCACTTCTGCTCCTTCTGTCCTAGAAGGTAAGCAAGAGGGAGAAAATTAAGCGGGATGATATCGTGAAACACTGTTCCTTGGAGGCAGCCGCGGATGACTTTACGCGGCAGACGGGACAGTAGAATGTTACGAGGAACAGTGTTGACGGACCAGATGAAGTGAACCCAGAAAAACAGCCTTTTGTATCTGGTCGCGATGGAAAGAGCCTGACGCTGGCAAGCTGGAATCTTGTTGAGTTGGCTAAGAAATTAAGCTTTCATCCCACCAAGCCATCCGATTATGAGAACTACAAGATGGACTTAGTATCTTTTGTACAGCCTGCTCAGCTACAAAAGAAGTGCTTGATATTTCGTATGTTTCCTTTCTCCTTTGCCGTAATATTACCATAAGAGACACCTTGGTTTACCGCGAAGGGGCTTATCAGCATGTTTTCTCAGTAGAAGCGTATGTTCTGCTTCCTGTACACGACTTTTAGGCACCGAAGGTATTAGCCTGGATCTAATTCTTTCCGGATAATTTGGAAGCCCAAATTTTTCTGAGAATTCGGCGATACCGTTTTTCCAAGATGTAGTTTTTAGTCTTCCTTGGCGTAGATGGACGCAGGACACACACATATTTCCTGAACCTTGAAAATTACGAATGTACCAAGATCTAACTCGGTGAAAGTTCCCAGATTAGGTGCACTGCCTATGTAATTTGAAAAAGGTTTAGATCTAACGTCATTGTTTTTCATTATAATATTTTAATATTATATATTATATTATAATTTTTAATTATCAATATTATGTAATATATCAAGTGCAGAATTTGGGACTACGAGAACTTTATCTGATAGAATGGAATTGTTTTAGGAATTTTTTAACTTCAAAATTACTACATATGTATTTGGTAAAACTAGACATTTTTCCACACTATATCGACGCTAATTCCAATTGCTATATTAAAATAACAGAATTTTATTCGACACTGAACATGCCTCGCAACCTTGCTTGCGTGAAAGACTTAGTTTTGACCTGTGTCGCACAGGCAGCGCTGGCATCTCACCTCTCCCACAGTCAAGACAATTTCTCAAATTTGCAACGAGCAGTACTACCCTGTTCAATACATGCCCCTACATATAAATTGTTCTTTGCGCGTCATCGCGTAGCAGGGCGAGAGGCTATCCCCACTACCACGATACTCGACAAAGCGCCTGCGCGCCTCATCACGCGACCGTCCGCGAGACGTTGAAAGGAGCGGCAAACTGGCTACCACGGGTTGTTTGCTCTCGCCAAACCCACTGGTCTTTAGTCCACTAGGTGTACGTCTGTAGGCGACACTAGAGCCGTCCATCTAGCCAAAGGGTACGCTGGCGTCTGGTGACCCTGACCGGCTTACCCGCGGCAAAATACCCGCACCTCCTGCTCCCGTGATTGAGTCGAGCGGTGGCCAACAGGCGCTCGTGTGGCCGACCGTTGAGGCCAGGTTACGTTGACGTCAGGGGCCTCTGACCGGCTCACTTGCAGCAACATACATGCACGTTCTGCTTCCGTGACTGACTCGAGCGGTAGCCGAAAGGCGCTCATGTGGCCACCTTCGGACGCCAGGATACGCCGGCATCAAATGTCCCTGACCTGTTTGCCCGCGGCAGCATGCTTGCTTTGCCACCTAACATCTGCCGGACCGACCTTGACTCTGACCGATCTCGCGTTGACCACGTCCCGACCTACGAGCTCACCGCCATTCCCCTTTCTCTCCGTTTGCACTGTACGCCGAGAGAAGAGGACCCAGGGTATAACACTCGCTGATGACCCGCTACACCTGCGAGCCCAACTCACACCACGTCACGATGTTCTAGGTACCGGCTTAAGCAGGCACGCACGGCCGCTCGCTTACTCTCTCTCCTTTCTTTTCTCTTTTCATCTCAGTCCGCCCGGCTTAGTAGAAATTGAGACTCATACACACCACATTACACCCACTAAATGTACCCCACGTATCATTCGACGAGCTCACTTAAGATTGCTCACACGCACAGGATCATACGCACCCAGCAAACACATCTGCTACACTCATCATCACACTTGTTCTTAGTTCATAACTTATCACTTTAATTTATAGGAAAATATAACTAGACGTATCTTAAGGTTTACACATGTGTTGATTTCGTTCATCTACCGCTTGAACCTAACCCTGGCTAGACTGAAGCTTTCTCTGGTGTAGATGATCAGCTATCCGGGCAGGCTTTTTTTTCATATAATGTCTTTTTAAATACTGCCAAGAGATAGCATACCGTTTCCCTCTCTGACGTATCCTCAGAGGCCGCCAAGAGACGCCCTACCTCTTTCTGATACCTCCACGGATAGCGCGAAGAGACAGATAAACTGCATGACCGAACTAAGTATTTATAAACCGCACACCCGAACATAGTGTATACAAACCGCACGATTAAAACATGTATTTATAAACCGCACGACCGTACCAAGTCTTTCTAAACCTCACCACCGAATCAACTATTTATAATCTGAATGTCCAACCGATTATATATAAACCGCGCCACCAAACTTCCGATCTATTGTGAACCATGCTGTTCCCACCAGGAGTGTACCGTGGGCTACCATCTGCACAAGCGACAACTTGGAGAAGCTCAACCAAGACGCCAAACCAGAAGAAAGAAAAATCTCCCAAAACTTCAAGGGCACTACGACTCATGACGAAGGGGACCTGACCTGGGCGACGAAACACCGAAAAGGTACTAATAAGTCGTTAAAAAACGCGGTGCAAAGAATTTTCAAGAGGTCATTTCGTACTCGAAAGAAGAAATGGGAGATATAATGCCTCACCGCAACAAATCAAGCAGAGTACCTCCACCGCACCCGCATGCTCCCACCACAGTAACCCCCTCCAGACCAGCACCCCCAGTCCACTACCACAGCCAGACCGGCCCAGAAAAAAGACCGCAAAAGTAGCCTGACGTCAGCAGCGCTCGAGAGATCTTCTCGAATTTCAGCAAGTCGCGATAAACCCTAACAGCCATGAAACGAGAGAGTTGGAACGCGACAGCTTCCAGCAGTTCCGATAGGTAGGACTGCTGTACATAAACGACCTGGAGAGACCCTCAAGGCAGTGTTCACAGATCGTGGGAGCTGGCGGCCCCCACCACGACTCCCATGTGGGAGCGACACACGTAAACGCCGCGTGTCGGTGTGTCCCCACTCCGTCACTTGATTCCACGCTCCGCGGCAACTGAAATTTGTCGGCTCGGATGATTTCACTGTCTCCTTCGTGCTCTTTCGTTTGATTTCTTCTTCTTCTTCTTTGTTTTTGGCTTTTTGAATCAATCAAGGAGC
>CAKNXH010000922.1:262507-352883 GCA_932178445.1 Andricus quercusramuli
CTGAAAAAGCTGAAAATCTTGAAAATAGCCCAGTCGCCGAGAATGAGGAATTACAAGTTAAGAATCGTGCATTCTCGGCAAGTCTCGGCTTCAACGCCGAACCCATCTTCGTGGCTGCCACCGAAATCAAACGAAAGTGCACGAAGGAGACAGTGAAATCATCCGAGCCGACAAATTTTAGTTGCCGCGGAGCGTGGAATCAAGTGACGGAGTGGGGACACACCGACACGCGGCGGTTACGTGTGTCGCTCCCACATGGGAGTCGTGGTGGGGGCCGCCAGCTCCCACGATCTGTGAACACTGCCTCAAGGAGGCATCTGCACAGGCCTGCTATAAAGGCATCAACATTGGTAGCCTTGGCCTGGATGGACAAATGAGAGCACAGAAAGCCACCCCGGACCACCGACACCAATAACGAAGACACGAGTCTGGAAGTAATAATCATTTATATTTGTCAACGAATTTTATTTCATAATATTGCCGATTGTATTTGACCAAGAATAAGTCCAGTATTAGGCCATAATTGGCAGGCTGAGTCATTGAACGAACGTAGACACTTCAAGCTTTTAACAAGTTTCGATTAACACCGGTCGCCTATACCTGTCCAATCTGGCGGTCAGTTAATATCTTTCTTTTCTTTCTACTCAAGAATTTCCAATGGTGCAACGGAGCGGATTTAGAGTAGCAGATGTTTTGGGAGTAAAATGTGATTATTCATGTATAATGGGGATTGGAACCCAAACATTGCACTCCCCTGCCAATGTATTTAATCTCTAAGTGATTCTCACAAAATTTGTACTTTGCGGTACAATGTAGTAGTGCATTTGAGATTCATTTAAATAAGTTTGAGTAGACAGTTTGGCCATATTTTTATGAAAAATAAATGTATTTTGCTTTGTCAAAGAGTAAAAATTAATAATTCATTTTTTCATTACATACATTCCTTCAGAGCTCCTAAATGTTAAAATATTTCCATTAACAATACCTACCTCCTATCTACCGTTTCGTGATATCACCTATAGGTAAGTAATTATACTATAGGTCAATTATTCTGAGCCTATAATAATTCTCCTTCTCAAATATTTGCGTGCGAGAATAACATTTTTTTTACTATCATGTTGTTAACATGTTATACATAGGTGTATCTAGGGTACGAAAGGCATGGTACTTGCCCTGGATGCACTAAAGCAGGGGCGCACAAGTTCCATGCCTTTCATACCCTAGATACACCTATGTATAACATGTTAAGAACATGATAGTACAAAAAATGTTATTTCTATCATATTCATATTTTGAAATCAGCTTAATAAATTATGTTTTCTAACAAAAGCTTTCACAGAAAATTGCCGGGATCGAGCCAGATCTTACCTTGAGTTCAGAAACTTTTTGCAGCGCGGTCCATGCAGCGTGAGTGGATATTTAAAGCCATTTTTCTCGAGACTTCTAAGTTTAAAACGATTGACCCGTAAACCAAGATTTCTGGATAGGATTAGGTTTTTCACATGCCTGGTCGCTACTTACATTTAGCAAGGAAGATAAATTCTAAATATGTGCAGGCGCGCAAAACCAATATTCAAGTTCAAGAATTCTTCGGAATAAGACAAGCATAACGGATTTCCCGTTAAACAGGTGTGCAAGTTAAACTGAGCACATGGTACCGGAAATGGTGACCAAGTTTATTTAGAAAACGGAAGTTCAATGCATATAGCAGCCATGCTAAGCTCTTCGTTAGATAAACTTTGCAGACACCGCATCGTCATCGATCGCGGGACTCGTGCCAAGACTTCCTTATCCTACATAATACTTTACAACTCTGGACCTTGTTTCATGTTAGCTTACTCAGGGACGATCTTTTTTCGTGGTTTCAGCATTAATTGCGAACGCTTAGCGGACGTTTTGTTATTGCCTTCGGTCACTATAATCCTCAACTTGTTCTAAAAAAGAGTGGTGTAACGATATATCTCTGAAATCTTGCAATCATTGATGTTGACAATTGTTGTTGATTTTCAATACTTTAAGTTTTTTTATAAATTAAAATTGAAATTTGGAAAAACTAACGTACAAATACAGTACGATCAGCGAAAGTACTATTGAAAATCACTACCGGTTGAAAAGCTCATTAAACTACGCGTCAACTGAGCCCTAATAGATGAATTGTTGACCTTCTGGAGATAATATACTACGTGAGAAGTTAAAAATAAAAAATTTAGGAATTTCTCGAATTTATTACGCTCGTACCTCAAATTCTACTTGTGGCTTGACTTAGGAAAGTTGTAATGAAAATCTAAAATTCATACCACTTATTCTCAATTAAATTTAAAAAATAAATAAATTTAATTCTCAATTCTTCAATTAAAGCCGATAAAACTCAAAAAATCCTCACGGTTACTCAAGATACAACTAAACATGTCCAAGCCGCAAATATCAAGTTTCAGTCGGCGATTACTGCTTTTGACCGCGAAAGCGGTGGTCGCCGAGAGAATCCATGAAGATTTAAAGAAAATTTTTATTGGCATGCCACAAGTCATGCCATAAGTTGAAGTCGAGGTACAAAATTCGAGAAATTTTTGAATTTTTTTTTTAAACTTCTCACGCAGTATATTCTCTTCCGAAAGTCAAAAATACTTCATTCACTGCTCCATTCATACGGCATTTGATAAGCTTTCTGACATTTTTTTTTAAATTTTCTCGCTTCATTTTTGACGAGTAATCACGTTTCAAGGACATCAGTGATTTTTAATAGTACTTCCACTGATCGTACGGAAAATTTCCGACAGTAGGGGCGACATAGTTTTATTGCTGATTCCAATAGAAGTTTTTGCGAGAAAAAACATATCTTATACTTTTACATTCGTGACAGACCTTTGGAAAGTAGGAAGGGTTTGGTGTAGACTTCTTAAATTCTCGAGAATTTAAGTTTGGGTTATATAACGGAGAATACGACAGAATTTAGGAGAATTTAAAAGAATTTAAGAATTTTGGATTTTTAACAATATTGTTATTGTTTGGTTATTTGCTTTGTAACATATAAGTTATTTACTTATGTAAATATATTTATAAATAAAGAAAAAAACATAGAAGAAGGTTTACTATTAAAATATTTAAAATTTGTGTTGCAAACTATCTAAGTTTCAATTTACCGCCAATTTATCTAGAATTGAGTTGAAATTTGAGGTTATGCTGACTTTAGATTGTTCTCATAAATCTTCAAAGAATTTATCTGCCAGTTATATTCTCGGTAATATTCTCATTCTTGTTAACTTTCTCAAAGAAATGTAAACGACTCAGAACTTTAGTGTGGCGGTCTAGGTGGATGTCTCCGAAGTCACTCTACTTACGAGAAGGCATATCGAAAGCTGATGTTCCTGCAGGCCTACTTACCTACCGGTCTTTCATACCAAGGGTGATCTTGCGTTGTCCTCGCGGCAGTGTTTGATTTCTCCTCTAGATCTAATGACTTCGGCAGCTATGGCAGCGGTAGCGTAGCTACTGGTAGGGTCTCCCACGTCAATAAGGCAAATAACGGAGACGAAAGGGACTAAAAAGAACATTCAGGGGAATGAATCCTTGATTCAAACCAGACATGGAAGGTTGTGATGAAAATAACATACCTATTCGTACCTACCTATTTACTTGTCTCTATGTCTGTCTGCCTACCTGTCTACCTTGTCAGCCCACGTGCCTTCATGGATGCAGGACTGCCTAGATCAGGCCTGCCCAGATAGGGGAAATTTCGTCAACGTTGCTCATCCGCCAGATGTGATTTTTCCACTACCACCGACCTCTACTAATTCAACTTGACGAGAGCGACCACAAGCCCAAGCCTCTGGACCCGAGCAGAGGGAAGTGGTAGTAGAACTCCAACATGTGGCGATTCAAACGATTTCCCCTATCCGGGCAGGCCTGGCCTAGATGCCTTTTTGACGGCCTACCCTCCTATCCACCAAGATGATGACCTGCCTGCGTATCTGCCTCCCTGTATGTCTGACTGCAAACCAAACTTTCTGCCAGCCAACAGTACAACATGGCTTGCATTGGCCTTGATATTATTTCCAGGGCAGCCAAACGTAAACAGGCAGGGCCGCACGAATCCTTCCTGTTGCATTTGGACTCATGACGTAACCTGATGAAACTAACGCGCTGAGTGCGGACCCCTGTTGTTTGTGACGCTTGACTGAGCCACTGCTTCCGCTTTTGGCTCCGCGGCTTTTCTCTCACGAGACCTCCGCCCCATCAATCCTCGGCATATAGTAAATCCGATGTGAATAATCCGAGGTTCCTATGTTTACTTCCCGTCGGCTCATCTTCAGTTCGTTTTCGGCTTACCTCCGACTCGTCTCTGGCTCGTACAGCACACTTTACACTCGTGTGAAACTGTCTGCTTTTCGCACTTTCTGCACAATATACTATTATTTGTTTGAACGGCAAACAATTTCATATATCACTATGTTAGAATATCAGCAAGTCTTACAATTGCCATATTCGATTCAGTAATAAGATAATGATAAAATCGATAAAGATAAAGTTAAAAAGATAGAAATAATTGAACTCAAGACAGTAGATGATGAAAAATGATTGGATTTTGAATAAGGTGAAAAAATGTGAACAATTTCAGATTATGTTACCACTTTTAACCGGAAATTGGTAATTTTCAACAGAAAAATTATATTTAAAAGAAGATTCAAAATAATGAAGAATTCTTCGTTATGTGATGTCAGCATTCATTGTCTAAAATATATATTGTAAATAAAAAATCATTAAATTCTTAAGAATATTTACAATATTTGAAAAATAGGATATATTAGCGTTTCTCACCAGGAATCGGTTGATGGGAACCAATATCGTTTGAGTTCAGGAATAAAACTTACAATTTTGAACAATTTGAGGTTATGTCAGCGTTTTGCACAGAAAATGGGTATTTTTAGTCAAATATTCAATTTTAAGAATTGAAATATTTTAAATATTCGCAAGTTTCCCTTTTTTCTCGTGTTTCACCCAAAATGTACACTTTTAACCGAAAATAATTCAATTCTGTATGTTAATAATTTTTAAATAGTTATAGGTTACTTCAGAATTTAATATCAAACATTGTAAATATAAAACAAAAATCGTTATAGTGCGACACAAAATCTTCAATATTTGAACATTTCCAGGTTATGATAGCATTCTCCAGAGGAAATTGGTTATTTTAAACAAAAAATAACAAATAAAAAGAATCATACTTCAAAAAAAGTTCACAAATTTTTGAAAATTTTAGCATATGCTGGAGTTTTACTGCTCGGTGGGTTCCTGTCACCACTACTCAGCGCGTCCTCGGGTTGCGGATAGAGGAACGGCCCGTTAGGCTGAACAGCCCCTCAGATTAGCTGCGAATACAAGAATAAGCAGCCGCGGACAGCCGATAGGAACCAGTCGTGGGTGTGGTGAGCCCAGCCTAAGATGTTGGCCTAGCACTGGTAGAAAACAGGATGACCATGGCTTGAGAGGACCCACCCATTCACGTTCATACGCAATGGTTGGGTCCCGGCAGGCCGAGGTGCAGCGTGTATCCACCTAGAAACACTACTCGAACCAAAACTGAAAATCTTGTAAGGGAAAAATCCTGCTGCCCATTGGACACCGCAGCGATGACACTGCCCGCAAGGGATGTGTGGAATGATACGCGTGTACAGGGCCAAAGGGGTATTGATGCCAGTAGGCGCGCTGCCTTGCAGGGGGACGTTAGGATACGAGAATGAAACTGTAATGTGTCTGACGACAAGTTGACATGGTCCTTGTCAGAGTCGGAAAGTTCCCATACTTAGACCTAGGGAGGTATGGGGGTTATCACTCCTGGGACAGTGGACTCACCTACGATCGGAATAGGATCCTAACGTGCGGATTATCTTGAAACTACCATGGCTAACTTGCAAAAACAAAAAACTACTGTTAAAGATCTAAGGGTGGGAACTCTAAACGCGCGTAGTCTAAATACTGGCGGATTTAGCGAACTCATTGGGATAGCTAATAAATACAAAACTGACCTAATAGCACTCCAAGAAACCTGCTGGCTGGGTGGTTTCGCGTCAATTTCTAAGGATAACTATACTTTTCACTATGGGGGAGCTAAGGGGCGCGCACTAGGGACCGGTTTTCTTATTAATAAACGAATCTCGCAAGCGGTTATCGACATGCAATTCATTAACGATCGGTTATCATACATTGTACTGAAGGGTATTTTCAACAAACAGGTATTAATCAATGTGCACTGCCCCACCGAGGACAAAGACGAAGACACTAAAGATCTCTTTTACGAAACAATCGAGCAGGTTTTTGACAAGTTCTCAACTTTTGATGCAAAAATAGTATTGGGAGATTTCAACGCGAAAATTGGAAAAGAACCGATGTATAGGCCTACAATAGGATCAGAAAGTTTGCATGACGTCAGTAACGACAATGGAACTAGAGTAATAAACTTTGCAGCTTCAAAGAACCTTGTTGTCAAAAGCACATATTCCAAGCATAAAAATATACATGAGACCACCTGGAGATCACCAGATGGTAACACTCACAATCAGATCGATCACGTTCTAATTGACAGAAGACGTCATACAAACATTCTCGATATAAGATCGTGTAGGCGAGCGGATTTAAAATCAGACCATTTTCTCTTGATAGTAAAAGTAAGATTTAGGCTAGCGATAACTTAGAAAACAAGCCGCACAGAGCCAACAGTTCGTTTCAATATAGATAAGTTCCAAACAGCAACAGAAACATTAAATTATCAAGTTGAGATTTCTAACAGCTTTGACGCTCCCCATAAACAGAGAGACGATAACAATAATTGCGAGAAGGATCCGGAAACCCTGTGGAGCAATATAAAAAAGGCGGTAAAGACAGCCGCGAAACTTACGATAGGTTTAAAGAAAGTAACAAAAAGCAAACCATGGTTTGACGAAGAGTGAAAACTCGGGTCTGAAAAATGTCGGAAGGCCAGACTAATTAGTTTACAAAATAAGTGCGATCAAACACATAAGAAGTATCTCGAGATTAGTAAAAGTACAAATAGTCTCTATAGATCCAAGAAAAGGGAGTGGGAAAAGAATAAATAGTCCAGTCAATGAAGGATTTCATAACCGAATTCGGTAAAGTAGAATTTTTTTTTCACAGATACGTTGGGGATGACTTCATAAAGATACTGTAGAAAGTCCCCAAACATACGTGTACGGCTACGGCCGCCATGATTGAAAGTGTTAAACGATAACATGTTTTTTGAAATAACACGATAACGGTTGATTTTAGGTCGAAAATGGTTATGTTAAAAAATATTCACAATTTTATACTGCACAAAAAAGGTTGTTACACTTGTAGACGTATTGTCAACGGTTAAGCTGTAAAATTGGATTAACTGCACAATTGTGTGATTCCTGAACAAATACAGTTAAACTAAAAATATCCTGGAAAGAACTTCGGAAATAGATCAGGCAGTTTGCACTGGAGCAAATGCATGTCCCTGTTAAAAAAAAATCCGACCAACTCATTTGCATTAAAAATTATCAGTATAAAATGAGCTCAACTTCAGAGCACAATTTGACATACTTAAGGGAATGATTTTGAGATGAAACTCCTTGTAACTGTTCCTCCATATTTATACAACATATTTCCCAATTTTCAGGTCATAATAATAATATTCAAATCCTCTTTTAATACTTTAAACAAGTAAATTTCAAAATTGAAGCTATGATGTAGGTAGCAGCGGTGATTATGAGTCCTGATGGCAACAATGGGAGCGGGGTCAAGAACGGCTACCTCGGTCTGTTATATTGTTGGGAAAAGTAAGCAAAAAAAATTTCGAAGGGTTCAATATAATAGATCGAGGTAGCCGTTCTCGCCCCCGCTTTCATTACTGCCATTAGGACTCATAATCACTGCTGCTGCCTACCTCATAGCTTCAATTTTGAAATTTACTTGTGTAAAGTATTAAAAGAGGACTTAAATATTATTATTGTGACCTGAAAATTGGGAAATATATTGTATGAATATGGTGGAACAATTACAAGAAGTTTCATCTCAAAATCATTCCCTTAAGCATGTCAAATTGTGCTCTGAAGTTGAGCTCATTTTGTACTGATAATTTTTAATGCAAATGAGTTGTTCGTTTTTTTTTTTAAACAGGAACATGCATTTGCTCCAGCGCAAATCGCCTGATCTATTTCCGAAGTTCTTTCCAGCATATTTTTAGTTTAACTGTATTTGTTCGGAAATCACACAATTGTGCAGTTAATCGAATTTTACAGCTTAACCGTTGACAATACGTCTACAAGTGTAAGAACCTTTTTTGTGCAGTATAAAATTGTGAATATTTTTTAATGAAACCATTTTCGACCTGAAATCAACCGTTATCGAGTTATTTCAAAAAACATGTTATTGTTTAACACTTTCCATCATGGCGGCCGTAGCCGTACACGTATGTTTGGGGACTTTTTACAGTATCTTTATAAAGTCATCCCCAACGTAACTGTGAAAAAAAAATTCTACTTTTCCGAATTCGGTTAGTCGAGTTAAATTTGTTCCCCGTTGACTGGACTAAAAACACTAGCAATAGAAACGCATCATGAACAGAATAGCCCGCGCGAGATGTACAGGGGAATCAATTTTATAAGGAAAGGCTTTCAAAGTAGAACGGAAGTAATGAGGGACGAAAATGGCAATCTAGTAGCCGATGCGACAGAGAAACTGAATTTATGGAAAGACTATTTCGATAAACTATTAAATGTACGCGAAGCCCCCGTTGAAGGTAATCTCGGCGAAATCCACACTGCTGATCCATTAATTGATGATCCTGCTGATATAGAAATAAAAATGGCTATAAAGAAGTTGAAAAATAACAAAGCCGCGGGCATCGACGACCTACCGTCAGAACTGATAAAAAATGGATGCCCTTGCCTCACAAGACAAATTATTCAATTAATACGCGCAGTTTGGAAAACAGAACGCATGCTGGAAGAATGGAATACCTCTATCGTTATTCCCATTTTTAAAAAAGGCGATAAAACTGACTGTAACAATTATCGGGTAATTTCACTTGTATCATCGTGCTACAAGATCCTGTCTAATGTAATCCTAAGTAGACTGACTCCTTTTGCCGAGGAAGTCATTGGGGAGAACCAGTGTGGATTCCGCCGAAACCGATCTACAAGCGATCAAATGTTTACAATTAGGCAACTGCTAGAAAAAAAATGGGAAAGTAAAGAAGTAGTGCATCAGCTATTTATCGATTTCAAAAAAGCTTACGACTCTATTATACGCGCACGAATGTACTGGATCCTAGAGTTCTTGGGTGTACCAAGAAAATTGGTTAGACTTATCGAAATTTGCTTAAGCGGCAGTAGGAGTAGAATACGCGTAAACGGTAGTTTATCTGAAGAGTTCTCGATCCGCGATGGCCTGAAACAGGGCGATGCACTTTCGTGCGTCCTTTTTAACTTGGTTTTAGAATACGTGGTTAGGCAAGTGCAGGCGAATCGGACCAGTGCTACCCTCAATGGGATAGTACAAATTCTTGGATATGCGGATGATCTCGACTTACTAGGGGATGATAAAGAAACGGTAGCTAAAAATGCAGAAATCTTGATCAGAAAAGCCAAAGATATTGGCTTGGAAGTTAGCGAATCGAAGACAAAATATAGGACCGTCGTCAGATCCGAACAGAGTAATCAAGACGGGGATCTAATGGCCGGAAATATGAAATTCGAAAGGGTTAGTGAGTTTAAATACCTCGGGTCTATTATAACTAGCGAAAATAAGATTAAAACGGAAATCAACGCGCGGCTGCACGCTGGCAATGAGTGCTATTATGCAGCAAACACACTATTAAAATCGCGATTGCTATCTAGAAACATCAAAGTAAGAAGCCACAAAACAATAATAATGCCGGTCGTCATGTACGGGTGCGAAACGTGGGCGCTGACGAAAGGAGAGGAGAATAGGTTCAGAGTTTTTGAGAATAAAGTACTTTTAAAAATCTATGGTCCAAAAAGGGACGAAGGGACCGGCGAATGGAGAAAACTGCACAATGATGAGCTGCATGCTCTCTACGAGTCAGCAAATATTAATAGAGTAATGAAAGCGCGTAAACTAAGATGGGCGGGGCATGTAGCAAGAATGGGAAATGAAAGAACAGTGGCGCAAGTTTTAAGAGGGAGACCGATTGGTAAGAGACCCTTAGGCAGACCGAGAAACAGATGGGAGAAAAATGTAAGGGATGATTTAAAAGAACTGGGACATGATTACCTAAACTGGATGGAGGATGCACAGGATAGAGATGTGTGGCGGTCTCGGGTTGGTGAGGCAATGAACTTTCGAGTTCGAACTGCTAATCTACAATAATAATAATAATAATGCTGGAGTTTTACGCCGGAAATCTAAATTTTGTGTAGTTAGTTTGTTTTAAAACAGGCGGGAAGCCCACGGAGAGCTCCCCTGGCGCTCAAGCTATGAAGCCTATTGTGCTATTTTGTGTAAAAAACCATTAGATTTCAAAGAAGATTACAATTTTTCATACTAGTGCATGATAAGCTAGCGGGTTTCAACGGAAATATCAATATATATTTCAAAGAAGATTTATCAATTTTTTGAAAAATTGAAGGTCGTGTTAGCATTATTCTCGAACAAAATCTGTTATTTCAAACAAAAAATATTTAATTTTAAGGAAGATTTACAATCTGATAAAATATTGGTCCTTTTATGTCAGTATTTTTCGTCTGAAGTTGTATTTTAAATGATAGATATAATTGATTTTTTCAAAGTATCATCAATCTTCAGATTATCATTCAGAGTCATTAAGCCAAGAATTTTCGTACAATTCAAGCTTGTGTTGACATTTTCAACGCGAAATCAGGAATTTTTAACGAAAAATAGGTTTAAAAGAAGATGCACAATTTTAAATAATTTGTTATTATGTTATGTTAGTGTTATTCCTCTGAAATTCCTAATGTTATCGAAAAATCATTAAATTTTAAAGAATATTGACAATATTTGAACAATAATATGGTATGTTAGCATTTCTCACGGGAATTCGCTGATTTCGCATAAAAATGTAACAGTTTGATTTCCAACATGTATATCATACAAAAACATATACAGGGTGTTTTTTTTAACTTGAGACAACGAAATATCTCAAAAAATACGCATCCTACGGAAAAAATGTTGGGAATGAAAACTTTTTATTTTCGAGGGGGAAAAAAGATTTGTTAAAATTTACCCCACCCTCACCCCCACAGGAGACAGGGGTGGGGGTAACTTTGTAATTTCAAATGGCAACCCCAATTTTTTATCACAGATTCAGATTTTCCTTTATGAAATACGTAAGTTTTATCCGGAAAATTTGTTTCGATTCGCGATAGATGGCGCTGCAATTGCGAAAAACGAAATTGTTGACACTACTTTCAGCTCTACCCAGGAATAACGACGCGGATGTTATCACGAGTTGTGGGCACTTCTTGATACACGCGATTCTTCAGATAACCCCACAAATAGAAATCCGGCGCCGTAAGATCTGGCGATCTGGCAGGCCAATTTACTGGACCTCCTCTACCGATCCATCGTCCATTGAATTCGCGATTGAGTACTTCCCTCGCGATTGCCCCATAATGTGCTGGACAACCGTCATGTTGAAACCACATTGTCGCACGATATTTTTAACCGTTCAAATTTCCATCAATAAAATACGGACCGATAAGTTGATCTCCAATTATTCCACACCAAACGTTCACGGACCATGGACGCTGATGCTTAACTTCACGCAACCAATGTGGATTTTCTACACTCCAATAATGCATGTTGTGCCGATTAACGTTACCATCGTTTGCGAAAGACGACTCGTCTGTGAAGAGTACTAGAAAAAAGAAATTCGGGTTTCCTTGTATCTGCTGAACCGCCCATTGACAAAATGTCACTCGGTTCTGAAAATCATTTCCATGAAGTTCTTGATGCAGTGAAATATGATACGGATGACAATTATTACGTTTTAATACCTTCCAAACACTGGATAGAGACATTCCGGAATCGCGGCTTAGTTGTCGAGTACTAGCATGAGGTGCATGAGTGACTGCAGCTGAAATTATAATTTCATTATCAACTCCAGTAACTGTTACTTGACGCTTCCTTTTTTTCGGTTGTACACTTCCGTCAGTGATGAAGTTTCGGACAACCCGGTAAAAAGAAGCGCGTGAAGGAACACTTTCTGGAAAGCGTTGAGCATAAAGCGTGAGAGCATCATTGATATTCCTGCCACTTTCTCCATAAATGAGAATCATTTCAATCTTCTGTTGCTGAGATAGAATTTCCATTGTAAAAGTAATTAAGTAAGGTAATGAGGAAATACAACGACACCCAAACCAACTCTAACGAACGTGACCAACAACAATAACCCAAACGAAAGCAACCAACACACCCAAATCAAATGAACACAATCAACCTTCCTAATGAATAAACGTTAAGCATGGACAGACGCGGTTATCGCTCGGCCGGAATGACGTCGAGGATTGTAGACAGTGGAGACTCGATGATATGTAATGTCTACATCCAAAATCGACTGTCGTCAACCAACTGCATTCGGGAATGGTTTTCGACAGTTTTATCACTTTTACTGTCCCGAAGTCAAAAGTTCAAGCACCCCGATGGATGGTGAGAGGCAAGGGGACTCACCGAAATTAAGCACCCCGAAGGGAATAGACAACTACTACGTCCGCGTCGTTATTCCTGGGTAGAGCTAAAAGTGGTGTCAACAATTTCATTTTCCGCAATTGCAGCGCCATCTTTCGCGAATCGAAACAAATTTTCCGAATAAAACTTACGTATTTCGTAAAGGAGAATCTGAATCTGTGATAAAAAATTGGGGTTGCCTTTTGAAATTACAAAGTTACACCCACCCCTGCCTCCTGTGGGGGTGGGGGTGGGGTAAATTTTAACAAATCTTTTTTCCCCTCGAAAATAAAAAGTTTTTATTCCAGACAATTTTTCCGTAGGATGCGTATTTTTTGAGATATTTCGTTGTCTCAAGTTAAAAAAAAAACGCCCTGTATAAATTCAGATTTAAAAACATCAACTTTTAACAATTATCAAATATATTGTCCTTGCTTTCATATTTGTTCCATTATTTGCGATAACAGTGACTGTGAAATACAAAAATTTTACTTCAATATTAATTCTATATTCTAATTTAAAGAATACGTATATATATATATATATATATGTATATATGTATCTATACGCGATACATATTTTGTTTGTATAATGAACCCCAAATCACTTTTGCTTCACTAAACTCTAAAAGGATCAACTTCTTGTAAATGTGTGTGGACGTGACGTGTGCGAAACGATGCGAAAAGCCGGCGCAAAAAAGTATGTTCTCCGACAAGTTGTCCCCTAATAGAAACTGGTTTTAAAATGAAAGAAAATCAATTTCAAGATATCTCATAAGTTATTTTCACTGCTGAAAACTTTGAAAGATATTTCTTGAAATAGTTGAGAAATTCAAAAGTTTTGTACAATCTGATGCTCAGGATAGAAAATAATGAAGAATAGATTAAATAATAATTAATTGAAATCACAAACATACCTAAATTAATTAAAACTTGAATCAATTACCAGAGATATTTACGTAACTATCAATTAAATTATATTAATTATTTCACATACATTAGTATCTTTAATTAATGATTATCTACTGTAGCTTTATTATCTATTAAAAGATGGTACACTCTGGAAGATTTCTGAAAATTACCGTACTTTTTAGTCGAAAGAAATCCACATTTTCGCCGGGAAAAATCATTTTCCCCAAGATTTGCGGAAATTTTCCTAAATGTTTTTATAATTCACTGAGAAATTGGGGGAATTTCCCTAAGCATATGTTAATCCATACAAAAGTTTGGGAATATTTCCCATAATTTGGGGAATTAAATTATATCAAGCAATATTCCACAAATGTTGTAAAATTTCCCGTACATGAAGTTTGGGAAAATTCCCGAAATTTTAGATATTTTACATAATAGCATAGGGAATTATATCCATCAAATTTCGGGTAAAATTCACTACTTTCTGGTTAATATTCCACAAAAATGTTTTCGGATTTTTCCCTACTGAACTTTCGGGAAAATTTCCCAAAATGTGTGGAAATTAGCGTCAGCACAATTCTGGGGAAAATTTCCCGTGAACATTTTTACAGTGTATCTTCTGCTTAAGATATTAAAGATGACCGAGATATGGTAGAGCCAATGATCTCAGTTCGAAAATATTCTGAAAGGGGAAGTGAAGGAATAGTTTTATTAGAGGGAAATTGCGCGAAATAGTGGTATAACCCATTTTCTGAGTCACGCATTATGTATTCATAAAATGTCAATACATACGGGCAATTAAAATGTGAATATGGAATAATCACAGAGCAATGCAACATTATAACATATGCATATTTAGAGCAACGATTTGCGAATGAATTTCTTATGTGACGGTTAGTCGCAGAGGACCGGAGAATGGGGATTCCGTAAATTTGTCCCATGGGCTCTAAGCTCGTACGTTTCACGTTGAGAGCAGTAACTAACAATTCGTAGTTTGCGGCCCGCCGCTATATTTTCGTCAGTTGGTTCCCCGAGGCCCCGTGGAACCGCAAATTTATTACTGAGCCTAGCCTGTGCCTGCCTGCACGCTCTATGTGTTCGTGTCTATCCGCTTTCGGATGCTCGGAATTCTTATGTGGTTAATGACGGTAGCAAACTTCTTGATTCAAGTTCATCTCTACTTGGATAGGTGTAATCAGGTCTTCCTTTTTACTCTTTAATGTCTTAGAGAATTACGTAACCCTGCTTTATCTAGTTTCAAAATTTCCGGATACTTTCTCTATTAAAGCCTCCCTTATCTCCTTTTCCAACATACCCTTTTCTATCTCGTCTCGGTAAAATAAGTCAAACGCTACCTTTTATTCACGAACATTGCAATCATTTCCTTTTTCTGCCTTTCAATACTTTCATTTACCAAATAATTTAGAAGAAATATGTTGTCCACTATCTCCATTCATTTCCTAAACCCTATAGGGTTCAGTGGCTCTATCGTTATTTTACCTCAGTTTCTTTCTTCATCTTCTCCACTAAAATAGTTGCATATAACTTATACAATGTTGGCAATAGTGATACTCCTCTATAATTTGCAGCCTCCTCCCCTTTGCCCTTTTTCACCACCGGCAAGACTCTCCCTTCTTTCTTCATTCGGAATCTCATATATACTAGGTGTCTTCCTATATTTCATTATTCCTGTAAACATGATTATTTCTTCCGTTGTTCTGCCCCCTCCTCATCTCCTTCCCTTTCTTCTTTTTCTCCTTTTATGACTATCTTCTCTACACATCCAAAAAAATCCAAAAAATATTTTTCCGTCTCACAATCTCAATGCCCTAGCTTACTCTCTTCCTCTCACCTTTTTCGCCTTATCGTGCAAATTGAGTGACTAATTGTCCCTCTTCTTCAATTTCTTAATTCCATTCTCACTTCCTTCTCTTCTCTTCCCATTTCATACCTCATCCACAACCACCCCTTCAATCATTAACTTCTTTTTCTCAGTGCCCTCTCTTTATTTCTCCTACAATTATTTACGTTTTTTCATTTACATTTCCCTTAAACTGTTATTTTTCTTCTATTAAACAATCCCCTCGTCCCGTTACTTTTACGCACACATATTTTTGATCTCAATCTTTATTAATCTTTCTCCTTTAATTTCGCTACTGCAGACAGCGATTCGAATCCATATAACCTTCCACCTACGATTTCTCCATCTTCTCTCTTACCTCGCCGTACACTATTACATAATCAATGACTGTTTCCTTTTCTCCTTCTTGACATATATGTATCACTTCCTTACTCTTCTCTATATTTCAGTTGAGGATAAATTTTATCATTTCGTTTAAGCTTTCCACCAATTTGTTTTTCTCCCCATTTAGTAACTCGTCTTTAGATTTTCTTCTCGGCTCTCCTTTTGCAATGCATATATCCCATGGAATAAACGCCCACTTTTTTCCATCTCACTCCTCCCATCTTTTTCTCTTGTACTTTTAATCCTCTTTTCTCTTCTTGCGTCTCTTTCCTATCCTTTCCTCTTAAAGATTTCTTCCATACTCTCATCGTCATTTCTCCCATTCCTCCACTTTTTAAAATTATTTTTCATCTCGAACCTGCCATCTATAACATCCTGCTAACCTTTCCCCAACTCTTTCCTACTATTTTTCATTAACCAATGACTTCGTCGTTATTACATCCTCCCGTTGTTTCGAATTTCTTATCAATTTTTCATCTTCCCTTTCCAACCCCGTTACATTCTAATTGCATATCCTCCATTTTTTCGTTCTTCTATTTCTCCAGTCTTCCTACTATTTCGTAGTATCGACTCTCCTGTTCCATTCTCTCCTAGTCCTTCGTCACCTCACTTTTTCTAACTCCTCTTTTCCTTTGTCCGAATCCGAACATATGCCTTGTATCTGTACTCTTCCATACTGAACCTACGTTCATTTTTCCTTTCTTCTTACCTCTTTCGCTATTTTCGTTAACTTATTCAACTTATAAATTTCCTTCCATGTAAAATTATTCTTTGAGCTCTCCGAGCTTCTGTTTGACAACCTCTTATTTATTATAACTTCCTGCTTACGTTCCCGTTTCTTCAGTTTTAGCAGTGTCATCCGCTATTTTCGCCCCCACGCATTCCCTACACTTCACACGTTTTCTATCCCTATCTTCGAATCTATCCTTTTTAGCACTTCTTCTACTCCTTTAAGTGCCTTCCCTTGTAGTCCTGGAATATTTCTTTTTCTTCCTTCTACCTCTTTTCTTTATATTCTTCTGTCTATTTTTCTCAACATTTCCTTATAGTCATTTTCACTTTGCCCACCACAAAACTCCCGGGTTGACCTTCCCATGTGCTCATCCCTTTCTCAGGTTCGGCCATTTCTTTCCTCTCCTATTGCCTCCTGCCTTTTTTCACCTCCCATACCTCTATCATTGTTTTCTGGCGGTGTTCTTAATATTTGCCTACTTTTTTGCACGAGCATAATTCTCCCTGATCCTCACTGCTTCCTATCTCTTACCTATCCCTGTTTCTAATGACTAACCCCTAGATCATGTTAATTTTTTCAATCTAGAAGTTTCTATATGAAAAGTGAATTAGAAATTTATTCACCGTGGGATAAAATCATTGATCTTCTAAAGCATCATATTTTTCTGAATGATAAACTCTTCAATAACGTTAAAAAATTAAGAAGAAACTTTTCAATTGGATTGATTAACAAACTTCTGGCCAAGAACAAAATTAAAATGTGCACACAATATTTAAAGTTGGAGAGAGAGAGAGATCCTTGGTTTTCCGCAGGAATGAACTAAATGCGTAAGTTTAGGGAAATATTTCATTCAGGTGTTACCTTTCCTCTAAATGTCTGGTTTATGGAAAAATGTAAAACACTCTCAGGTCATTTCTTTAATATCCTATACCATTTGAGGTGTTTAGAGAAATCTGAATTGTAAGCTTAGAATTATTCTTTATTTTGTTTTATGATTGCCTTAAGTTTAAAAATTAAAGTACATTAAAGTTGATTGCATATTATTCATAAAAACTGCGATCGATTGAAGACTACAAAAATTCAAGAATTAAGTACAATAATAAATCATCTTGTCTCTACCTCCATGGCCCGTTTGAATATGAGTTTCCCACAGTTTATCATAATAATCCCCTAGGGCTACCAGGTAGATGGAAGATTGGTTATACTCGTTTCTCAATTTTATTACATTCGCTGTACTACTGATTCTCAAAAGTTCATACATTTTGGCACTTTCAAGAAGAAATTATTGTCCTTTCCAAAATTAATTGAAAATTATTTATCCAAAAACAACATTTCTCACAAATCGCTTCGTAAAAAATCTGCTAAATTATACTACTTCAATGTATTTTAGCTTTAAACTCTAAACGACTTATAAGACAAAGTCACAACTGATCGAAGATTGAATAAAAAAAAATTATCACGCATTCAGCAAACTCCCTAGACTTTTAGCCACATCCTTTATTCTCCTAATAGAATTTATAATAATTTGTCTGAAATTTTTGTTAAATAATGGAATTACTTTCTCATGTAGAATTTTTTAACGAATCAGATGAAAATTAATTACAAATATTTTAAAATATTACTTTCATAGTGCGTGAGGAACGGAAAAGTAAAGGGCATCTGGAAAAGGAAATAAGATGGAAAGGTATTTATACTCAAGCTTCGGTATTTTCCACATATTACGAATTGAAAAAGATTCACAAGAAAAGTTCGAGTATCTTTCAAGATTGGTTGCTTCTACTATTAACGCTTCTTCTAAATTTTTAGAACAAACTTTAATTTCATACTCAAATAGTCGCTTGCAACCTCAAAACACAATAAAAAAACAGCTAGGAACTTTATAACATTACAACTAAAAAAATAGTTCCGGATGACAATAAAAAGATTATTTATATGTTGTTGCAATGTTTCCGAACATATCCTTGGATTTAGTAAGGAAAACAATTTTAAGTAGATGAGACGAAATTCAAATACATACTTGATTAGGTCAAAAAGAGTTTCTAAAAGTGATATGTTTTATTATCAACTTGACTTATTTAAAATTTAATACAAAATCACGTTACACAAAATTTGGTTCTCCCGGAGGTTATTATGTTATTTTTTCGATATTCGCTCAAAGTATCATGGATATTGTTGAGGAGGGGCTTAATTAACGTATTACACTTGGATCCCGATTTAGTAACCCCCTGTTCAGTAATTTGCATAGAGTTGCTGGCCCACATACTTCCTCAGCACGCAGAGCAAAACACGGTTGTGACTTTCGCCTCCGAAGGGCCGTAGTATGCAAGTACTGAGTCGAGTATGTTGCGCAATATCATACATTCCAATTGGAGACGGTTCAGGCGGCCCGAATGTTAACCTTTCGATTACCCCGATTTAGCAACAAGGCTATTTGCATGCAACTTCCCACACTTACTAAACCGGGGTCTGTGTGTATTGGGCTACGAAACCTTTGGTTTATCGCGCCTCCTTTGGCTATTTAAAAAAATACTTAACCGTTTCGTGGTTGAATTTGAATTTTGAGCATTGAAGAAGAATTTAAATTTCTCTTGAATTTAATTTTCCTAATTTCAATATTCTAAAGGACATCTTTCCAATATGTATACTTCTCTTGCTCGCGAGTGTCGTTTTTTTTACAATCAATAGTTTCACTCTCCCAAGGAAAAATTATCTCTTGCGCGACTACAATAGAATAGGAAACGACACGATATCAGTTTATCAGTAGTAGTAGGTATGGTAGGAAGCAATACTGGGAATTAAAAAGTTTTTAAGGAATGTTAAATCGAATAGAGAAAATGCAGCTTACAAACTGCCGGAAGTATCTTTTGGATAACTTGTCTTTCATTCGACGTTTTCCGAGAGTCTTGCCAAGTTCTGACGTTATTAGGTAGCTGGTGCACTCGAAGCTATTGAAATGATTCCCCAGAGAATGAAGCCGCGAGAAATACGAAAGATCTTGCTGCAATGGACCATCGATCATCGATTATTTATAACATGGCAGGCGTTACCATGTGTTTTTATGGAACCCGAGTCAGAAGATAAACTCGCGGGGTTCTCTCACGGAAGCCTTCTTGGTATCACGATAAGGGTAAGGTTAGTTTTGCACAGTCCGGACTCGGAACTCTCGGGAGAGCCGCCGAGAGGGTGTGAATTACGAGCTTGATGTTCATCGTCTAACTCTACCAGCCACTCGAGTATTTGTCGATCCTAACGGGTTTTACTTGTCGAGTATAGACTTCCGGCGATAGAGTTGCAGTTTTACACAAGGCGACACTGGGCACTACCGAGAATTTCAGGGTACATATATATTTATGGAATACGATTCTGCCACGAACCAATAGAAAATTCATCTACTTATCCTTCGTTTTCAAGATTCAAGTTGAAAGGTTTAGGACCGAATTCATTTAAACGCAAACAGACTAGAGTGGTGTTCCTTTTTAATTTTTTTGAAAACTGTTTGTTCCTACCGCAAACAGAGATTATGCTCCTATGAGGATGATTAATTTTGTTAAATAATCAAAACTTAGTCAAAGTAGACATTTCTTCATTTCCCTCCTCTTCCCTAATTCTCCTCTTCACACTTCAACCTTGTTCGTCATCTACTTCCCCCTCTCCTAATTTCCCTTACTTATAGCCAAATTTCTCCACACTTCCCCTAGTTTCCCTTTCTTCATTTGCCCACTTATCTTACTTCCTCTACTTTCACTTACACTCAAAACAAGTCTGAATAAATATGTGCGAATCAGAAGCCATTGCGAATCAGACCTGGGCACAAAGTATTCAAAATACACTCGACAAATTACATGTATTTCACTCCGATGTAATTCAATTACATTTAAGGGTAATTATGCTTCTTATAGTGTAATTGAATTATATTACAAATGACTCGTATGCAATTTGTATTTTCTGCCAAATATGAAAGGTTCATTCTTTTTTTTTTTCAATGACACAGTAAAAGTAATTTCAATTACTTCAGAATAAGTTTCAGCGTTAACTTACCAGAAGTGCTCTACCAGAGAGGAGTGGAGTGGGGAAGAGTGGTGAGGAGAAGAGGTAATATAGGGATGCGCAATCGAGTTCTACGCTTCGTGAGGCTACGCAGTGGTAAACAGGGTTAATACAGTATACTTCTGTGATGAGTTTGGCTGCGCTGTGTAGTTCTAAGATACTTAGGGATGCGCACTAGATTTATAAGGCACGTTAGGGTTCGAAGTACAGGTTGCTGTATAGTATAGTTCTTCCGCACATGCAGCAGCGCAGTGCAGATCTATGTTATTCAGGGACGAACATGAAACTTGTAAGACACATAAGGGTGCGCAGTAAAGAATCATGGTACTCAGGCTGCGCAGTGGAGTTTCTCAGCACATGCGTCTGCGCATATAACTTACACGACACTCGCCAATTTAGTTCAGATGAGCAAGGACCACCCACCTTCATAAAATCATGAAAACGTAGCCAGTTTTCGTGTACCTTTCAGCGTTTTCGGGTAAACTCAAAAGGTGGATTTCAAAATTCTTTTGCTTTGTTAGTTCTGGTTGTCCAAGGACCACCTTCTTCCCTTAGCCCCTCAAATTGTTGTCATGTTTTGCATATCTCTCAACGCATTCAAGATAACGTATCTCTCACTGTTTTCGAGATGACTCGAAATTTTGATTTTTTAGTTTTTGATTGAAGGAGAAAGAAAACTTCAACAATTTTCGGAAAATTTTGAATACGTTGAAATACGGCGTAACAAGACTATTCATAATTGGGCCAAGTCCTAATGGGAAATTTCTTCTTGCTTCTGAAACTACCAAATAAATTTCAGAAAAATTATTTAAAATACATTTTCTCAATTATTTTCAACCAATTAGTTTGTATTTCATCTAAAAAAATACCTATTACAAGAAAAGGATTGATTTTCAACTAAGAAGGAGAATTCTCCACCAGAAAGGCAAATTTCCAACGAAAGAGCATGAATTTTCAACCAAGAAAAAAAATTCAAGAAGGATATATTTTCAAGCAAACTGTTGAATTATAAATTACGGAACAGTTAAATTTCTAACCAAATCGTTGAATTTCGTATTCATTCATCGAGCAATAGTAAAAATTTCACCAGCGAGATGAAATTTCTACCCAAAAAAGGACGAATTTTGAACAAAGCAGTTGAGTTTCCGAACAAAAAGAATGACTTCTTAACAAAATTATAAAACTTTCATTAAATATTTCAATCTTTACCAAATAACATTTTTAATAAACTTTCAACCGGATAGTTGAATTTTCATCCAAATAGATGAATTTCAAAGTAAATGGCTTAAATATCAAATAAAAGGGATGAGTTTTTGTCTGATTTCTAAAAAACAGTTGAATTTTCATCTCATAAAGACGATTTTTTCAGAAAATATTTTAATTTTCAACTTGAACGAATACCTTTCTCACCACTTTTTCGAATTTTTAACATAACAATTGAACCTTCAACCAGGAAGTGTACGGTTTTTACCAACGAGATGAAATTCTCATCAAAAATATGCATTTTCAACAAAAATAGTTTAACTTTCACTTAAAAAAAGTTGATTTTCTACCAAAATATGGAATTTCCAACCAAATAGTGAAATGTCCAACCAAAGGGATGCATTTTCAACTAAAATGACTGATCTTCAAATAATGGAAAAGTAAGTAAATGGTTGAAGTATATACTAAAAATTATCAATTTCTACCAAAAGGGATGGATTTATGAAAAGTAGGCGGATTTTCTACAAAACAGTTGAATTTTGTATCGGGAAAAAATAATTTTCAACAAAGCAGTAAGGCTTTCAAAAAAAAAAGAATTACTCTAAAAAAATGGTTGAAATTTCACAAACTGATTGAATCTTCAACAAAATAACAAAATTTTCAACCAAAAAAAAAAGAACTCTCTAAGAAAAATAGAATATTTTTCCAGAATGATGTTTGTGCTGTTAACCAGGGTGAAAATTATTAAAGATGATGCTAATTTTGTTGGTCATCATCTTTAACAAGAAAAATAGAATAGTAGACCTTTCAACCAACAATAATTAACTCTCAAACAAAAACAGTGAAAGTTTTTAAAAGAAAAATTAAGAATCTGTAACTGGAATAGATCAACTATCAGTTAAAAAAATTAAGTTTCTACTCAAAAAGTAAACTATCAACGAATGGTTAAATTTGCAACCAGGCAAATGAATTTTCAATCCAAAAAGATGAATTTTGAACCAGAAATGAAATAGTGAAATTTTCAGATTAAACAAATTTATGTTCAATTAAAAAAATTTTTTTAAAAATAGTTTAACTTTCAATTGAACTAGTTCCAACGCCTACTGCTGGAAGATTCATAACATACTAGGACCAACAAGGAATTTTTTTAACATTTTCAACTCGAAAGTCCTAGAAAAATTCAAATATTTCTATATGGGACTCTACATTCCTATGGCTCTGCGATTTATTATTTTTACCTCCCAAAACTATTCTTTAGATTTGCGCTGGTTAAGTATTCATGAAAAATTCGTAAGAATCACTTGATCTTGAGAATCATATCATTCTGATGCTCAATAAACAGTCAAATAAAAAAATCCGAAACCAGAATAAAACGTTGCATACAATTCTGCATATAATTCTGTTTGTATAATTTTTTAAATCTTATGTGCAGATTTATCTGCCAACAGGCTTCAGGCTTCATTTACCTAGTCATTTTTTTCATGATGATTCTTTTGTAAACATGAATGTCGTTCACATAAATTAGATGGTATGGTGATTATAGTAGTTGCGAATAGGCGTATCCCCAGGTGCAAGTAGAGGAAGAAAAAAAAAAAAAATGAATGTCCAGCAGTAATGTTTGCGGGTGAGAATTGGCATGGAAAAGAAATGAGAGGAAAGGAAATGAATGTCCGATCGCGTGAGTAGAGCTCGTGAGGTGTAAACCTTGGTTATTACCGATGCGCGATAATGATAATCGCGTTAATGCCTCCCCTATCATCTACCTACTTCCCGCAAACCTCTCCACGAATACGTCCAAAAAGCTACTACGTACTTGTACCTAGCGCAGGTAGGATACCTAGCTGAACAGCGAACACCTACCGAACTAGAGCGCTTAACGATAAGTAACGCTCGTCGCGTCGTCTACATACATGCAAATACGAAAAGTCGCCCCAAGTCTTGCGAATTCGCGTGCTAACAGGCAGTGGAGTAGCGACAAAACGAGAATAGCGATCGATCTACCCTGGCAGAAGATTTTGATTCGCACATCTAAGAAATGTATGAAAATCAAAATAAAACTCATCAGTAAGTACGTAATTCTTGGAAAATACACACAAGAAATTAGTTTAGAGTGGGTTAATAACATCACAATCGCAATTTCGTAAACACTGGTTTTGCAATTCACATAACTGCTGGCTCACGCAATTTTTCAGGGGGTAGGGCGAGAGATGGTCGTAATTCTCACATACGGAAGGCCGCGTTGCGCGAGTAATCAGTCGAGTATATTGCGCAATATTGTGCATTGCAATTGAAAACAGTTCATTTATCGAAATGATATGAAATTTCCACTGTAGCTGAGGATGAAATTAAATGAAAAATCAGGAACAAATATTGAAGTGATAATAATAAATGCAACTTCTACTTTATTTCGCAATATCTGAATAAGCAATTACGGGCCGACGTACAGAAATGAATATAATATACATTTGATGTAATAATGTCGAACATATAATGTCGAAAATTTCGCATTTTGGACAAAATCGAGTGCGAAGCTCGAGGATCGTGATAGGAATGTATTCGGTGAAGCCGAAGGAGCTTTAAGAAAATAGAATTTCACAGTCAGCACATTACAGTTGTTGATGATTTCACCTTTC
This sequence comes from Andricus quercusramuli, assembly GCA_932178445.1. Classification (NCBI taxonomy): domain Eukaryota; kingdom Metazoa; phylum Arthropoda; class Insecta; order Hymenoptera; family Cynipidae; genus Andricus; species Andricus quercusramuli. The sequence goes on from CAKNXH010000922.1 coordinate 286,964, forward strand.
ATTTTAAAATGTCTGTGCACAAATGTGGGGGAAATAGAAAGACCGAGCGCGTAGCACGAGATGCAACAGTTGCGCGCCCTAGATGCGCTAAAACTTGCGAGCGAAGCGCGCGTTGAGAATGTGCGCACGATTCGGGCAGAGTTTTTTTATTGTTAATGTGAATTTTCACGATTGAAGCCAAAATGACGCATCCCACCAATAAATAATTAATGACAAATTTGTAGCTCTTTCATGAGTGAACAACTTTTGTCTGTTAATTTTTTTCGTGGTTTGTGTTATTCGTTCAAGAATTTAATTTATATTATTCCTAAATCAGTTTTTTACAAATGAAACCAAAACTACGCGCCCTATCAAAAAGTGATTAATAGCAAATTTGTAGATTTTTTATTAAGTGCACAATTTTTGTTTTCCCATCTTTTTTCCTATTTTGTATAGTTTGATCGCAAAATGAAATTTTTCATTTTTTATTATTTCTTGTGCGATTAAAATTTGAATTTTTGATTCTTCAAGAAAATTAGAAAAAGTGTTATCACAATATTGTAGGTTGTTCGAAAAGAAACATTTCTCTTATCTTACCTTTTTTTCATATCGTGCGTTGTTTGGCTCAAAATGTTCATTTTCGTTGGTTTTTTGGAATTTTGTAAATGCTATAACTCTAGTATATAGCTTCTATCAGAGACAGACAAGGAAATATTTCGTTCTCCTTCTTGAGTACTATTAATTATTGCCCATAGAATTCTCAAAAATTAAAAAAAGTTTTCTAAACATTTTCAAAATCTCCTCACTTTTTACATTTTTATCCAAAATGGCTGGCTAACAAACTTGAACTTCATTTTAACCCGTGTTAGGCACACTGTTGCGAATTCGCACCAAAGAAAATTTCAATTTTGTAGAATTCAAAGGGAAATGAATTCAAATTTTACATGGAAAGGCATATTCACTTTACGAGTTATCTATTATTTTCATGGTGATATCGAACTTCAAAAGCGGAAAATCCCGAGACGCACTATAGAGAGTACGTCAAAGGAGTGTGCCTACCACGGGTTGAGATACTCAAAGAGTATCACAGCCCAATCCAATACGTTCATTTTTTTGAAAGTTATCGTGCTAAAAATCTAAAAATCTACAGACTGACAGACATGTTGTAGGAACCTGTTCTACAGGTCCAGGGGGTCTCAAAACGTGGACATTCGACAAAAACGGGGGAAGGGGGGGTCACATTTGACACAAATCTAATGTCTTCTCATTATAGAATGAGAATGTAAAAATCGAAGAGTTTCAGGATCTTATCAATATATTTTGCACCAAGGAAGCGAAATAGTTTTTTTTACGGCCGAACTTGAGTTCCAAAGAATAAGGGGTCGTCAAGGCTGCGCCTCGTTCGCGCAAACTTACGATCGACCGTAAAAAACTTCGCCACCTCGCTACACACGATTTTTTATGTAGTAAGAGTATGGTTTTCGAATTTTATCATGCAATCACGGGCTCAGGGTTGAGGTCATTTTAGAATTAAAAGAAAAATTCAGGGGAAGTGTGGAAAGTGAGAGAAGATGAGGGGTGAGGACGTGGGGGAAATGAGGGGAATGTTGGGAATGAGGGAAAGTTAGGGATCAGAAATAGGGTGAATTGGGGTAAATGAGGGAGTAGTTGAAGCGGGGAAAAAGTAGGGAAGACCAATTAGGGGAGCTAAGGAAACGAAGGGGAAATGATTAGAAATGATGGTGAGTAGGGATGCGGAAGTGACGGCTGGAGAAGAATAGCTAGTGAAAAGAGTAGAGTGGGAAGTAGGGGAAAAAGACGTTTTGGGAGGGTGGAGCGAAAGTAGAAGTGTGGGGCAGTGGAAGTTATTTTTTGCCCTCAAGGAGATTAAGGGGATCAAGGATAGGGAGAATAGAAGAGGAAAACTATAAGAGATGGAGGTTTAAACGACTTAAATAACCTCTTAAAAGGCTGCAAAACCCCTTTTTGTAGGAGCTTGGCGTCTACTTTGAACAATTGGTGCATTAATCTTTTAATATAATAAACTTTCAATCCGAAGTTTTATGTAATATCGAAGATCACAATTGTAGCGAGGAGAGATAAACTGCTGAATAAGTATCTGAAACATATACGAATTATTCCGTCTAATAGCAATTTTGGACATTCGTTGACAGCAATAGTGTGAGTAGACTAGGTGTCGCGCGCTAGTTGGTTCTTCTTGAAGTTAAGCAAGCACACGCTGAACAATCGTATCGCATGACACGTGAAATATCGACGTTTCCGACACTCTCTTCCTACCTCTATTACGCGAGTAAGGGAACTCCATTCCATCTGACGTTATGCAATTCTAATTGAGAAATACGCGCACACGCCAAGACTTATTAGTCCGAGTCTCGACGGAGTTTCAGTCATATGTGATGGTTGGCAATAAATTATGGCATATATCAAAGTTAACTGCCTTTGTCGTACGAGTATAGTATGAGGTCAATTCTAGTACAATTAGATGATTTTCATTATTCATACAGGTACGTTTAATTACAGATGGGTTCATACAGATACATTTAATTAGTTTAGTAGCTTTCACAAATCGATTGAATTGCATTATGCTCAGTGAAGCGCGTCAACAGGGTTGTTGTAAAAAAATTGTTCCTATTCTTAACTCAAGATCTGAAATTTAATAACTATTTTGATCATAGAGAAACCAATTTTCATGAGGGCACAATTTTGTACTACTTATAAGAGACGCATATTTTTGAAACAGATCTGTGAAACATTCTTTGCAACTATACTCAATAAGTTTTGATAGAAAAAATTTGTTGGAAATTTGTCAACTAAACAAAATGTCTTTGACGAGGTTGTATCAATGTATATCGATCTCATACCCCGAGTCACTTATTTTTGCCTTCTGTGTTGATTCAATTGAATTCGACCCTATTTTAACTACATACTGGCTCGGTTCAAATTTCTTTGAATCGGCGACAGCTTGAGTCGTTTCATAATGATTGACTTACGACTCACGCACTGTCAATTCAGATTTCACCTATTTGAACACAGTTTAAACCTACTTCCATGAAGAATTCAAAATTTGCAGCCTCTTCTCACCAATGGTAAAGTACTCTGCCTTGGGAGACACAACCTTCTTCCAGCGATCTTCCTACTTCCGGAAGCACTCTTTAAAGTCACCTTTCGGAATAGCTAACAGCTGCTTTGTCGCATTCTTTTTTATTCCATATACGCCTCTTGAAATGTTTTTTTTTTTTTGAGGATACTTTAATCTGGGAAACAGCCAGGAATCACAGGGGGCAGGTTAGGACTGGCAGAGCGAGCTTCAATTTCCACTGAAGTACGACTACTTCTAAATCGCCTAACCCACTGTTTAATTGAAGCATGGAGAATAGATATAAGGAGCCCAAAATCCTATACAATGACTTCACCAAAAACGAGCATTTTCCTGTCGGATGTACAATAACGCATCAAATTCTAGATTTTCTCGAGCGTGGCGCTAGTGTGGTACGCGTAACGATGGCCGCCGTCATGGTCCGTGTAAATATAACCCTAAACAAAAATACAAAATTCATCAATGGCTAAAACAATTTTTTAAGGCATCTAAAGAATATTGGAATATACAAATTGTTATATTCAAGTGAAAGTCCGATATGAGTTCTGTAAGGTGTATGCTTACAAGATTGAAAACTGATCAATGTAAAATGTCAACATATACGGCGGCCATTTTTCTACGTGCAACACTAGCGCCATAACTCGGGCAGTATTGTAACCCTTTTTATACGACAAAAATTTGCTTATTTTCGGTTACATTACTTTGGTCTCCTTATGTCTATTCTCCATGGATTGAAGTATCAATCACAGAATCATCTTCATACACTTGTCAAATCATAGCGATTTTTTCGAATATGAAACGCGAAGTTTTTTGCAACATTAAGAGCACACTCTTCATTCGGTTTCTCCGATTCAGACAACTTCAGTGTTGAATATGTAAATTTCATCTATTTTCTTCCAGGAAAGGTTAATTTTAGTTGACGACCGTTCCTGAAGTACACTAGAACTCGACTCGCTTTTTTTATTACTCGTAAACGAATCCGAGAGGGTCATGAAATTCTTTCGCGTCAGTTCGGTAAACGGATTTCTCGAAGGAATGTCTACTTGGAACTCTTCTTCTAACTTCTTTTTTCGCATTTTTTATTTGAAATAGCTTGCATAAACGCACGATAAACAATGTTTAAAACCTCAAATTTAATATTCATAATAATCCCTTTGAGTCTCTATTCCTTGGCATACTTTAAAAAACCGAGATAGCTTGGATATTAACATTCCTTTTTGCATGCAATAACATTTACACAAATCAAGTGACAAAGTTAGCATTTCCAAACGTATTATTTTTGGTTAGAAAAGGGCTTGGAAAATTGATTCGTCTAAATTCCCTAAATTCTCTGCAATATTTTGAATCTAAGGAATTCAGAGATATCAAGAAATCCAGAGAATTCAAGAAATTCATAGAATTTAAGAAATTTAGAGAACTCAAGAAATTCAGAGATTTCAAGAAATTCATAGAATTCAAGAAATTCAGAGACTTCAAGAAATTCAGAGAATTCCAGAAATTCAAAGGATTAGAGGAATCCAGAGAATTCAATGCGTTCAGAGAATTCAAAGAATACATGAGATCAAAGAAGATCGAGAAATCTAAAGAATTTAGGGAATTTTAAGAATACAAGCAATTCAAGAAATTTTAAACATTCAAGGAATTCACAAAATTTTCTTGATATAGAATATTCAAAGATTTCAAAAAGTCAGTGAATTTAGAGAATTTTTTATTACTTGAGGAATTGAGGGTATTGAAGGGACTTCTGACTATTCAGGAAATTCAAGAAATTCAGGGAATTCAATGAATTTCAGGAGTTCAGAACATTGGAAGAATTTAGTAAATTCAGATTATTGAAAAATTGCAGGGGCTTTAGAGAATTAAGGGATATCAGAGAAGTCAATGAATTCAGGGAATTCAACGAAGAAAAATAATTCAAGGAATTCAAAGAATTCACAGAACACAAGAAATTCACAGAATTCAAGGAATTCACAGAACTCATAGAATTTTCAGAATTTAAGGAATCCACAGAATTCAAAGAATTCACAGATTTCAAGAAATTCACCGAATACATTATAGGTTGGAAAGTCAATCTAGGGACGATCAACAGTTTATTCGCTTAAAAAATAATAATTTCAGAGGCTTTTTTTTCACGTGACATATATTCACAAATTAATTTGGAAAGGGGCTTGGAAAATTGGACTGCTGACTTAAATTTCTTTTGAATGCAGGGAAATCAGAAATTCAAGAAATTCAAGAAATTCGGAGAATTCAAGACAGTCAGAGAATTCAAGGAATGTAGAGAATTTGAGGAATTCAGAGAATTTGAATAATTCAGAGAATTTGAAGAGTTTATAAAATTCAACAAATGAGAAGAATTTAGGCAATTTTAAGAATACAATCGATTTTAGAAATTCTAAACATTCGAGGAATTCCCAAAATTTCAGTCATATAGAATATTTAAAAATTTCAGAGAAATCCAGGGATTCAGAGAATTTCTAATATTCAAGAAATTAAAGATATTGAAGAAATTCAGATATTTCAGGGAATTTAGCTAATTTCAGCGACTTTAGACCATTTAGGTAATTTAAGAAATTCATGGAGTTCAACAAATTTCAGGAATTCAGAACACTAAAATGATTTAAGAACATCAGCTTATTCCAACATTTTAGGGGTTTTTAAAGAGTTAAGGGATTTCAGAGAATCAGATGAAGTCAGCGAATTCAATGAATTTAGAGAATTTAATCAATTCAGAAAATTCAATGTATTCAGAGAATTCAATAAATTCTGAAAATTCAATGAATTCAGTTAATTTGTCTGATTTCAAAGAATTCAATGATGAAAAACAATTCAAGGAATGCACAGAATTCACAAAAGTAAAAGAATTCAGAGAATTTAAGACAATCGCAGAATTCACAGAATTCACAGAATTCAAGCAATTCACAGAATTCAATGAATTCACAGAATTCAATAAATTCTCTAAATTCAGGGAATTCACCAAATTCACTGATTTCAAAGAATCTTATGAAGAAAAAGAATTCACAGAAGTCAATGAATTCAGAGAATTCAAGAAATTTGCAGAGAATTCAAGTAATTTACGGAATTCAAGGAATTAACAGAATTCAAGGAGTTCACAGAATTCAAGGAAGTTACAGAATTCAGGAAATTTACAGAATTCAATAAATTAACCGATTTCTGACAATTTGCCGAATTCAAGAGATTCACAGAACTTACAAAATTCAAGGAATTTAAAGAATTCAATAAATGCACCGAATTTAAAGAATTCACCAAATTCAAGAAGATCACATAATGAAAGGAATTACAGGATTCAAGGAATGCACAGAATTCAAGGAGTTCACAGAATTCAAGGAATTGGCAGAATTTAAGGAACTCACAAAAATCGAGAAATTTTATGAATTGAAGGAATTCGCAGAATTTCAATAATTTTGAAAATTATAAGCATTTAGGAAAATCATAATATTCAAGGATTTCAGGGGATTTGTAGAATTCAAGAAAATATGGAGAGCTCAAGTATCATTCAAGTATCAGGAAATACTTAATATGAAAGGAATCCTTGATATCACAGGAATTCAGCTCATCAAGGGAATGCAAGGAATTCCGAGAATTACAGAAATTTTCGTGCATTAAGGGAATTAAAAGTATTGGCGAAATTAAAGGAATTATTGGAATTAAGAGAGTTCATTGAGAATAGCATTTTACGAAATGGGAAGACTTATGTATTCATTCAACTTTTTTGCTAAAAAGCTGCCTATCCTCTAATAACTCTATGTGAACGTTAATTTTAAACCAGTAGATTTTCCTTTTTTTTTTAATTATATTTATTCATAATAGCAATTCAAAATTTTCTATCAAGTACTACCTTTTTCAAGAAGTAGATCCTCCTCTACAAAATCTTTCTATAAAAAATGCAGTGTCCAAGAAAATTGTAATTTCGACATTTTCACTGTTGTCGGCCTTCCAAAATTAGATCAAAATGCTTATTGGCCACAAAATTATCGCGCCAAGTTCAACAGATGGGGAATGGTGTAGCTTTTTTTATCTTTCATGATTTTTTAAATGAAATTCTATCAATAAAAAGTTATAAATTTCTTGGCATTGAATTCTGAAAGAAAGGATGAAACTTTCAGAAATCTATTGGACTTCTGGAGGGTTGGATGGACTTAAAGGGTATTTTTTATATGTGAAATAATTAGTCCATGACATTTTCAACGCAACATTAGTATGCTATTACTTATAGTTGTGAGGTTACACATAAAAATAAGTGAATTATCATTCAGTAACAGGAAATCTTTTCTTTGGTTATATAAATAATATAACGATCTGTTATCTCTACTTGAATTGAAAAAATGATGAAATCTTTAAAAAACCATATTGCTTGTGTAAATCGACTTCTCCAAACATTGACTAGTGATAACAAGTTTCTTTTTTTCAATCACGCAATATCTACTGAAACTCCTTTTCTCGTTCCAGATATGAAATAAATTAAACAGTTTCGTAACTTGTCATACACACCTGCATTTTCAAGAGACAAAACTAAAATTTTTTTATTCTTCAAGATTGTATCCGATACGAAATTTAACTATGATCTCGATAGGATTAAAATTCATTCTAAAAGCTGGATAAATAGCAACGAACTTTTTTCAAATCTTCGAGAGAGAACTATTTTTTCAAACAATAACAAAATCTTGATTTAAATACAGAAAAAAAGGCTTTTTTCCTGTTGTTGGTCTTAATTCTGAGCCAATTTCTGTAAAGGATTGAAATTACTTTATAAATAATGTATAGTATGCGATATCAGTTTTTGGCTAACTACATTTCTTTCCCTGAAATTTATTTATGAGATAAAAATATCACAGAAGGACAAGCTTTATGCCTATAAGCCTTGAGATACCAATTACAGTATTTCACTGAAGCTCCAGAATATTCATTATTTACAAATAAAATTCTTCATCCATACGGAGTAATCAGTTTTCTTTAATTTGAGAACATGAAAATCATTTTTACTGTGGTTATCACTTTGGTGGTCGTCTTCAATTTTATTGGTAAATATAACAAAAGTAAATTTTGGTAATGATTTTTTCTTAAACGAATTCATTAGATTTCCGAACAATACGAGAAACAATCTGACAATATGTCATTATTATCTTTTAAATTCTGCTTAATATACTGCTGCTTCAAATGTTACATATATTACTTAGAGTTATGCTGAAATTCAAGAATTTTAAATCAGACTAAAATCAAATTCAAAATCCCATTTAACGTCCAACAATCAATTCAATATATAGAATTCTTGAAAAAACAACAAGAATTCAACGATTAAATTTGGACAAACACCACAAAATGCTCCTATTGCAATTCCTAAAAAAAAAAATAAAAAAATTTGTTTCTTTGGACAAAAATAAAAAAGAGGAAAGAAAAATGAGAAGGCAACCAACCACATCCCCTTCCTTCTCTTTTTTATTTCTTTCGTCTTTTTTATTTTTATTATTATCAAATCACAATAAAAAAGCATGTAATTTTTTTTTGCCTTCTTTCTATTACAAAGCATAAACATATTTGAGACGGAGGATCTCTCACAGACGAAATATGTTGATGGCTGCAATTAATTCTTTGCATACTTCTTCAAATCCTTCGAAAAGTTTTGAAAAGGTTTAAAATTGATGAACTGGGAAAGACAGGACAAGATATAATAGGATATTATACGATATGACAAGGTTGAATAGAATATAACGGGATCGAATAGGATGTTATAGGAAAAGATAAGGTATTATCGAATCGGATGCAATATGATAGGATGGTATAGGACAGGGTATGATAGAGTAGTATAACGTAGGATAGGGTAGGGGAAGACAGAAGAGGATAGGATATAAGGTTGGACAGGATACACAGGATTCCATAGGATAAAACAGGATATGATAGGATCGGATAGAGCGATATATGATGTGAGAGGGTAATATATTATAGGATAAGATAGGTTATCAGAGGATCGGATAGGATATTATAGAAAAAGATATGATCGGATCGGATACGTTATGATAGGCGTTGACAGGTTAATACAGGATCAAATAAGATGAGATATGATATGATAGGGTAATATAGGATAGGATAGGATAGGATGTAATTGGGTAGTATAGGATAGGATGGGATAGGATAGGATAGGATAGGATGGCATAGGATGGGATAGGATATGACAGAATCGGATAGGATGGGATCAGATAGGACATGACAGAATATAATAGGAAAGAAATATGTACGAAACCTTTTTCAGGCACATGACCCCCTCTTTTGCTTATTCCTGGAGTACCTCAGTGCGTACAAAATGCATAATAGTCGAGTTTTCGAAGGAGGCCTTACAAAAGATATACACTCCAGGCCCCATAGAAGCCGGTCCGATTTTGTAATTCCTGGAACTGCTGGCCCATGTAGTTCCTCAGCGAGTATGGTGAGAGACGGTGGCGACTCTCGCATCGGAAGCGCCGCAGTGCGCGAGTACTTAATCGAGTATATTGCGCAATATTATGCATTCCAATTAGAGACGGTTCAGGCGGCCCTGACTGTTTACGTTTCGAGGGTAGCGATTAATAACATGGCCAGACTCAATAGTTTATTTATTTTTTTCACAGAATTGAGTTCGCAATCAGACAAAGATGTAGCGGGTACATACACTTTTCGCGGACCTTCAGCTGCTATCAGACCTTGTGTTCTTTCCAGAGTAAACATTTCTGGGCGACTTCGGCCTATTCAGCACCAGCCAATAAATCTACAAAACTTGCCTTTTCCTCCCAATCGTCAGTATCTAACGAGAACAGAACATCTAACAAACCCAAATGGAAATTTTCGCCTCATAAGAAAAAACGAATATCTTCCTACCATATCACTCAAGTCCACTGGTGCAATCATTGGAATTTTGGATGAAGAGGGTATTTTTCATGGTATATATAACTTATCTGGAAAACGCGTGAAAATATTAAACATGAAACACCGCACTATTAGTTCAATTTCCGCAGATGAACGTCTGGAATTCCCTGATGGTTTACTGTGTGACATAGGTCTATCGCTAAGACCATTGGGACATACTATTTCGCATAGTACATAATGCATAAAACCTGATAATGCATAAGGTATTCGACTAATCACAGGCCTCCATTCCAATTTTACTTCTCGTCTTAAGGTTCTGAAAAATTTCATGAAGATGAATAAACTTTCTTATACACGGATGCGCTTAGCATTAATTTATTTTCTCCATAAATGTAAAATGATATTCATAAATATCAACGTGGAAAGTTATATAATTCAGGATGGTTTGAAAGACATCAACTTTTAAAAAGTTATCGTGCATTATGATATATTATTCACAAATCATGGGAAAAGATGACTGTATGAATTTGAAGCAAATCGGAGTATATTTATTGTTCCCGAATCCCCGATAATCTCAACAAATAATCAACAATATGGAAAATACACAGAATAAAACTTGTTCACCTGTTCATCAAATTTACGTACCAATACCTCTGGATTCTTTTTTTGGATCTGCGAAATTTTCATTAATTACAATTATTACTATAATCATTATTTTGAAAGTTGTTAATGGTTTGCAAGGTACTCGACATATTTTGTTTAGATAACATTCAACGATAAAAGTATATGAAATATAGTATACTTTCTATTGTTAAAAGTAGTATTTTTTATTGTTTTCATAATATAACTTTTAGGAGGCTTAAGCGGTTAAGCACTCGCAGTTTCCGAATCTATTTTAATCAGCTTTGTGATCGTTTTTTTTTCTTGCATCTGAGAACCGTTTTTGGTGATCCTCTACGATTTGAAAAAATTGGTTGTTCCACTTATTCGATTTTTGAAAGGGTTTTTTTGAAAATAGTTTCAAGGCCAATATCTCCTTAAGCTTAATCATTTATTAAGTTTAATGATTTTATTGTTTTCTTTTTTCTATTTGAAACCAGAATCGTTAGTCAAAAAAGACCCGCTTGGATACAAAGAAAGTGAATCGAGACTAAGTTGCAGGAAGAATCCACTGTCTCGAGAGCATAACATTTGTACACTCTTAAATTTTTTTAGTTCTATTTAAGAAAAAATAAGAATAATAAAAGAGAAAAGAAAAAAATTAAACTTCCAAATTACGTTGCTTATTTTTCCTCTTGCTTTTTATCACTATTATTTTTTAATCACTTTGATCGCTTGATTCTTGTTTTTTTTTCAGTAAGGATTTTCTAGTGAAAAATCATCAGTTTTCAAAGATGATTTTCAATTCTGAACAATTTTCTGTTATGTTGCATTATTATTTGTGTCCGAAATCATTCGTATATTCCATGAAAAAAATTAGTAGATTGTAAAAGAATATTTACAATTTTTCAACAAATTCAGGTTGTGGTTGGGTGCGTCACCTGAAATCGGTGTTTCCAAACCAAAATCGTTAAATTCAATACCAAAGATGCATTTCCTTGGAAATAATAAAATTTATAAACTTTTACAATTTTAGATTTTGTTAGTATTTTTCTTGCTACTAAAATTTGTATTAAAAGATCATTAGGATTTCAAACAAAAATTCATAATTTTTCAACAATTTTTGGTTACGTTGTTGCTTTGCACCGAAAAATAATATTTTCAAACAAAAATCATTATACTTAAAAAAAAATAGGGAATTATTGATTAATTTTGGATTATGTTGAAATTGCTTCATTGATATCTGAGGGATAACCCGTCGGGTATCCCTTAAGGCATAAATTGGGATATCCTTAGGATATCCAGGATATCTGTGGGACGTTTCTCGGGATATCCCAATTTTTTCTTTGAGGGATATCCGACGGGTAATGCCTGGGACATCCCAGGAAAAACCTGCGAGATAAATTGCATCAAATAAGATATTCTAGTATACCATGTTGCTGTGAGGGTACTGTTCGCGTCTTTGATAGAAATCGGCTACTTTAAACAAAAATCATTTTTCTTAAAAAATGAAACTTACAAATTGTAATAACTTTAGGTTATTTTAGTGTCTTTTTTTCGTCGGAAATTTGCAGTTTTGAATAAAGATGCAACGGTGGGATTGTCTACACAAAAATATTACTTATTAATCAATTAAAACAAATTAGCTTTTTTGATAACGCATAACTTGATTAGATTTTTTGTTATTTTTGTATCTTGTGTCACTTCTCTGCAAACGTATTTATTTTTTATTATTAATGTTATTTTTTACGATTGATACAAAAAGTACGTGTCCTGTTGAAGCATAATTACTGAGAAATTCGCAGATCTTCCACCTGTACACAATTGTTGTCTATACATTTTTTTCTTATGTTGCATAGTTAGCTCGAAAAATGGAATATTTTATTTTCTAGTTTTCTTATTTTTCCTGGTTAAAACCAGAATGGATCATCAAAAAAGGCTGGTTAACGAACTCGACCTTTATTATTAGTAACCGAAATGTGAGACAAAACGCGATCCAATATGATATTCTTTCAATAGTTATGCGAGATACAGACGACGAAAACAACGCACAGTGGGGCAAAAAATGTATCCGCGGATAAATCAATTTTCAGCCTACACTATTCATACGATTTCAACTTTTTTTTAAATAAAAGCGTTTCAAATTTGGAAAAGATATGTTTGATTAGATTTTTCTCAAATTGTTTGAAAATTTCTTATTCAACAACAAAGGTGATTGTTTTTTTTTAATTTTCCAAGTGTCATATCTTTTAAGACATCTAGATTGATCAAAGAAGATCTAAGAACAGTGTTACAACTATATGGGAATAATTTCGAGTTGGCTAGAATAATTTGAAAAAATGTTATTTTATGATAAACAAATTAATGTAGAAAAGTCATTTTTTGGTATTGACAATGTTTAGCTTATTGAAATTATTAGATTTTGTATAAAATATGAAAGGAATGTATGTTTCATTGCTCGGATGTTTTTCCGATTAATCTTGGTATGATACTTTGCAAAGTGACAACTATTTATTATTCAAACCATTTTTATAAACAAATTCACAGTTACAATGAATGGGATGAATGTTCTCATACTGAATCAACTAGGAATGTCTTTCCGATGACTCTTTGCTTTGATACTTTTCATATTGACAACAATTATTCATTATTTGAAGAATTGTTATAAAGAAATGCATTTTGTGTCCATTTTTTGTCGATTGATCGAAAAGACTTTTCTAGTTGATTCCCTAAATGAAAATTGAGCGTATTAATTGAAAAATAGCCGAACTGTGAATTAATTCATAAACATTGTTTAAATAATGAATAATTTTTGTTAATTTGCAAAGTACCATAGAAAACAGTGGTTGGAAAGTAAATGTTCTTATTTCTTATGGAAGAATTCCCTTTCTTTACAACATTGTTATCATAACTAGTTGATTCTGTGAACAAAAATTGCCCTGCGTCGTAAAGGACTAGGCACCAAATGCACATAAAATGGTCGTCAGTCAATTTTCATGAAACTTTGTAAAATTGTAGCTCTTATCGTCTGGATTGAAAAAGTCAATGAGCAAAAAGTAAAAAAATTGATAGTTTTCGAGTTACAGAGGGTTGAATTTCGAACCACCTCGGGGAGGTTTCGAAAAGAATTCTCAGGCAAATGTCAAAAATGTGAATTTTCAAAGTCCCAAAGTCCCCAAAAGATTTCAAATTGCATTTCTGGCTATTGACAGCACTTCAGAAACAAATATTTTTCATGCGTTTTATATAAGTATATGTAAGTTCCGTTACATAAATTTACGTGGAAGAGTAGTTTTCGGGGAAAATCATGGAAGGGGTTAATTTTCATGTCTTAATTGATTACTTCAGAGTTCTGAATCGTCTGTAAGTTATTTAAGGTTGTCTTACACTCTTAGAACATTATTGATCACGAAGGGTAGGTATATATGACTTAGGGGTTGTTTCTCGGGACACGTATTATATGTTTTCTGAGAGCAGCAAAAGAAGCAGAAAAATCTCTCTCAATCGTATATTTCATTATAATAATTTGTAATTAGTTTTCATAGGTGGCGGCGCTGAGTGGACATCGTGCTAGCGCCGCCACCCTTATCTCGGAAGTTTGGAGATGAAAAAAAATTTTGTTCGAGCATAAGATTTGCAGAAAAGAAAATATGGCGTTTCCAATTTTTTATTTTGCCTTGGTGGCGGCGCTGTGTCGACATACCTATCAAATCACACTACTTACATATATATTACTTTGCGAAATGAAAATTTCTTACTTTTCGCTTTTCTTCAAAGGGTGCTCCCATCAATCAGTCTTGCTATTTTTTCAATTCACACAAATCGCGCATATAGCGGACTAAATCGATAGTTTCTCCATAATTCTTCTTGTGCGAAGGTAAGGCAAATAAGTGCGGTGGCGATATCGATGGTCGACGATTAATCGTCTCTGCGGGACTGTCTAATTAAATTAAACTCCTCTCAAGAATTTCACTTAGCGCAAAAGACAAGGGTCCGATGTATTATCGGTACGGTGAACGACGAAAATGGAACACGTAGCCGTCGAATTAGTTGAGCCGAACCAAGCGGTCCCATAAATTCTCCCTATGTCTCCGTAATAGGAATATTTATGAACTTATAATAAAATACCGTCCGAGCTGCCATCTCTAGCATATTGCTCGCTACTGCTAGTAATAAAGAGTGTGCTCCCATGAATATGATCAAAAGCTACATTATATTACTTTTGCATATACCTACACTCTTAAGAATGTTTGGAATTGTTGAAGATGTTTGGGATTACTATTCTGAAAGCTCCTGTCTATATTTCTCAATTATTTTCTTTCTTTAATTTAATAATTCAGTTCCAATTTATCAAATTATGTAAACTTTTTAAATGAAAAATCGGATTTTTGGGAGCAGGATTAAAGATTGTGATGATTGTTGGTATTTGGAACTCATTGAACAAAGTATTCAACGAAAAATTCGCAAATCTTTTTTTGAATGAATTCATATTCTGCTCATCTATACCTACCTAGAATCTTAATGCTCATTACACTGGCACCTGTATTTAAGTGTGGGTTCAGGCATGGCTTGCAGTAGCCTTGATCGTAAATCCGGAAAATCTGAACGTAAAAATTCAGGGCCGTGTAAACCATTCCTTTCGGATTTGGCAGCATGCTAACAGCTGACGCAACCGGACACAAGAAACGAGCTGAACATACTTCCCACTCTGTTGCTGCGCTGCTGTTGGCCACGCATGACTGAGCACCTCCTCTTTTTCGGTCCCAGGATCCCCGCATTACCAAAATTCCGAGGACTGAAATTTTAGGAACGTCGTAAACCCAGGTTTCTTATATCCAGGTTTCAGTGTATTTAACTGATCTATTGTTATTAATCTACCTTTGAATGAAAGAATATTCTCAATTCTAATGAAGGGTAACGGATTCCTGATAATGTTTATCTCTATTATCATGTAATTTTAGCTCACGCGTCGTCAGATTGGTTCATTTTGTAGTATACCGAACTCAAGTAGAAAAGTAGACTCTTCGTCCTGCCTTGTCTCTGCCATTGTCTCTGCTACTCGAATTATTTTGCAGATTCGATAATTCTCAACAAAATGTTTCAATTATCAATCCAACAGAGAATGTTTTAAAAAAGAAGTCCAACCAAGCATAGTTGAACTTTCAATCAAGAAGATTAATTTTCTACTAAAAAAGATGAATTAACAAACTACATGGATTTTCAACGAAATAGTTGAGTTGCCAACCAAAAAAATAAATTTGCAAGCAAGAATCCTAATTTTCTACTGAAAACATTTTAAATCAACAAAATACATGCATTTTTAACTTTAACCCAGAAAACGAATTTTCAACCAAATTGTTACATTTTGCACCAAACCAGTTCAATTTTATACCAAAAAGATGAATTTTCCAAATTTTTGGGAATGCAGTTTAATTTTTGACGAAAAACTTCATTTTTTAACCAAACTGAGCAGTTCAGCAGTCTTCGTTCGTTTTGCAAAAATTTGATCGTAATCACGAAGAATTTGGTTATGATTACTGAAAAAGTGATTGGTGTAATGAAACAATTTATTTGGCGCAAACAACAATTTGCACTGGTTTACTAAGTAGAATTCCGCCACTAGATTAATCAGTGAGGTTCACTCAGTATCAGTCGTAAGCATTGTCGTCCGCCAGCTGGTTACGTATGGCAATTATCATTAATCACTATTGTGCTAACCTTTGCAGTATCTATCGAAAAAAAAAAATTCACAGCAATAAATTAGGGCTGTGCTGCAATATTATGGGATGTAATATATTTCGCCTAACTGTGGGAATGCCCATCGCGTCATTCCGTCAACGCGTTGCGACGCTCAGAGACAAACATAAGTCCATTGTACAAATTTCTTCGGGAATTTTCCCCAAAATTTTATTGACGCTAATTTTTACACATTTTGTGGAATTTTCCTCAAAGTTTAGTAGAAAAAATTCCTCAATCATTCTGGTGGAATATTAAACAAGAAGTGGTGAGTATTTTCCACAAGATTTGATTGGAAAAAAGTACCCATACGGACGATAAAGAGTTGTTGGAAGAGGATAAAAAGCAGATCAGAGAAATACTCAAATGGGGGAAAGTGATATTCAAATGTAGAAAACACAAAGATAATGACAGTTGAAGAAGGAAGAAAAGACGATGGGCAAAGAGACCAGGAAGAGGACATAAGGGAAGAAATTATGAAGTTCTTAGGAATAATGTAAGATGGAAAGGTACCGGTTACAGATATGATTCAAAATGAACTCTGGATACATGGGAGATGGGAACTGAAGGAATAGGCTGGGATAGTGTGCAATAAAGTATGAAGAGGAGAGGGCTGGTCAGAGTTATGGAAAGAAGGCGCAGTGGCACCTAAAGTGAAGAAAGACGATGGGAAGGAGGTTAAAGCATATAGGAGTGTGACATTAAGGCCATGGCAGAGGTTAGAGGAAGATGTTGAGAAAGAAAAGAAAAAGCCATTGAATCAGACAGAGTTCAGGGAAGGAATGGGGGTGATGGACAAAATATATGTTCTGAAATATCTGGAAAATGCAATGATAATAACTGCTAGAAAAGGGAGGGTAAAATAGAAACAATGAACTAGGAGGTAGAAGGATGTAAAGTTGGAAGCAGTAAAGGAGTTTGAGTATTCGGGTTATACCTTGCAAACAAATTGAGATCATAGAACTCATATAACAGAAGGGATAAAAAAAGAAACAGGAATGATTTAGCAGATATGGGGAATAGCAGAGAGGAGGTTAACGAAGATTGGAGAAGGAAAATGTGGTTATTTGATACGCTGGTATGGTCAGTATTAGGCCGGGGATCAGGGAAATAGAAGCGGAAGGAAAGGAAAGAGATTTAGAGTTTACAAGAAAGGTGTATAAGGTGGACGCAAGGGCTAGACTAGAGGACGCCTGGATATATGGTGGGAGAAAAAGCGCAGTCTCAAATTAAGTACTAGAACAAGAAAGAGAGAATGAAAGTTTGAGACAAAGCTAGGAAGGGGAATGGAGGGTGTTCTTAAGAGTCAGAGATATAGGAGATGGGACAATTGATAGAGAGGTGGAGGATAATTGAGGAATGAAAATACAATGAATGATATAAGATTTTAAAAAAAGGAGTGTCTTGGGAAAGGATAGAGAAGAGAAAATGCAGAATCTCTGGATGGAAAGAGGAAATATGAGAGGATGTGTGGGAAGGATGTTAAAAAGGAATAGAAAATAAAAAAAGCTGAAAAGAGGATATGTTCAAGATTCTAGGGATATTCTAGATGAGCGAATGAGAAAAAATCAAAGAATGGATGAAAAAAGCACGGCAAAATTAGAAAAAATGAGAAAACAGAAGTAGCTCAAATTAGAAGAGCAAAGATTTGTAATTAATTGTTCTGTAATTGTATTAGTAGAAAAAGATGCGAATATGCTAATATAGCAAGGACAAAATGATATAAAATAAAATATATAGATGGTAATATAGTGAGAATCGGAGGTCATCGGAGAATAAATTTTCTTGAATAAAAATGTAGATATTCCATTCCTAGGTGGAACTTCATATTGAAAATTGAAAATTAATCTTTTCTGATTAGAGATGTATGTATTTCATTGGAAAGTTGCATTTTCTGATTGAAAGTTCATCTTTTTTGGTAGAAATTGTATTCTTTTTTGTGATAAATGCTGCTTGGTTGTAAATTAGTCTGTTTTGGTTGAGCATTAAATTTTTGTTTCTTAAAAATTCTTCTAGAAAATTAAACAGTTTGATATGAAATTTTCTATTCGTTTGATAATTTACTTCTTACATTCTCATCAGAGAAGGTGTTCGATTTGTATAATATTTTTACCCCCCCCCCCCCCCACCTCCTAAGAACGATGACTTTGGAAGGAATTGACAGATTGGATTGGCCTATGGTACATTCTTTAAGTATCCTCAATTATTTAGCCAGTCATTTTGGATGAACATTCAAAAAGTTAGAGCATTTTCAAAACCGTTGAGATCAATTTTTTCAAGATTTAAGAATTCTCTTTACGGTTGCTCGTAGTACTCAAAAACGCGAACAATTTCCTCTGATGACCTCATTTCATGATTTAAAAAATTATCAGAGTTATAGCACTTGCAAAATTAACAAAAAAACCAAAATGAAAATCTCAAGCTAAATAACGCACGATACAAAAAAAAGTCAGGAAAAGAGAAATTTTGCGCTTTGAAGGCTCTAAAACATTATCGTGACAGCTTTTTGAATTTTCTTGAAAAATCGAAAATTCTAATTTTGACCGCATAAAAAACAATAAAAAATAAAAAATTCCATTTTGCGGTCAAACTTTGCAAGATAAGATAAATGATTATTGAAAAAATTGTGCATTCAAAAAAGATCTACAAATTTGTTATTGAACACTGTTTGATAGGACGCGTTGTTTTTATTTTACTCGTAAAAAATAACATTAAATATTTCTGGACAAACGACACAAGCTAAGAAAAAAACAATTAGACGACAGTTATTCCAAAAAAAGAGTTATGAATTTATCGACTATCCCTTCTTTCAAGAATGCGTAGTTTTTGTTCTAATCGTGAAAAATAACATTGCAAATAAAAGATAATTTTTTGTTTGAAAAATGACATTGCAGCTCATGGATGTATCATTTTCATTAATGACCTCTGACTTCATTTTTTTTTCTCTAGGGAGTAAAAAGTAGAGCTTTAGTCCCGTATCATAGGCGTCGAAAAGGGCTGAAATCATGCAGGTGTCGTAAAAAATAAATTCTGTCAGTCTTTCAAATTCTCGAATCAATGTAAAATCTCATTTATTTTGGAACTATGGCTAAACCCGTGAACGTGATATGAACTAAAGTATGAAAAGAAAGAGGAGAATGTGGAACTTTATATAATTTAAGAAAAAAATCCGATGCAAAATCTCCATAAAGAAGCACGAAAAGAGATATGGTTAAACGAATTCGTACAAACACTGCAAGTCAGTTTTTATATGGCTGTTTCCATTTCAAGTGTGTCATTCTTTGACAAATTTCGAAAGAGCAAGACGGATTAAATTTTCCTCGACATCTATAGAAATTGCATTCTCACGAGCCCCACAGTTCAGAAGAAAATATGTTTGCGTCCTAACTTCTTTGCTTCACTTTACTTCATAACAAATATATCTCCCCCTCCCCACCCTCCCCCAGTAGTCTCTTTTCCTCTTACTTCATACCACGGCAATAGAAACGACACTGCACCAACAAGCATATGTACAAAATAATTGTGCAATTTCCGGAACGTAGTTAAATGGATAGAATTTATAATGAATGTGGTTCGCTCTCATAAGGAATCAGGTTAAAATAACAATATCGACTTTCACAATGTACGTGTGCATTATAGCCAAGTATAATGCAATTATAGTGGATGCATGGAAAAAGTCATCTTGGTATTTACTCATTGAAAGCGCGGTCGTTAAACAGCTATAAGCACGTGCAACTATACATACACACATACTCATCTATGTATGAAATTTTCTTGTTTTTATTGTTTTGGTTACCTATAATGCGTTGTCAAGAGTAAGAGCGGAACAAGTATAATGGGAGAAGACAACATAACTATAGGAATTCAGAGATGCCGTGTATGTGTGTGTTTGTGTGTGAAAAACGCAGAATAGAAAATAGGAGAAAAGAAAGGAGAAAGGAAAAACATGGAGAAAGCAGTAAAGGACGCCGTGTTTCCCAAAGCGTTATTGTATCCAACTATGATTTATGAGAATTCGCTTTTCCATTTGAGTCAACGTATGAATTGCAATTTTGTCCTTACCTCAACTTATACAATTTTTAATCTTAACGAATAAAAGTGAGAATTTGAATTATCGCACTGATACATGCACTTGGAAACATTGATCCGTTCATTCTTCGTATTTTTGCCGAGAGGGGAAGTAGACAAAGTCCCTTGCCGACTTTACCCCATATCCTACTGCAATTCAACCTGTACGCCAGGTGATCTCAGCCCTTACCGTAGCTGTCTTCACTCCGTACCTAACTGAATTTACAATGCACCCTACTAGCTTGTATCATAGCCGACCTTACCCTGTACCCTAGGCGACTGTACCCCGTACGCCAGATATATCCCGTATTCTAGATGAATTCAGCCTATAACTCAGCAGACTTAACCACGTACCCCACCCTATATTACCTATACTATACCACGTACCATAGATCAGGCCTGTTTAGAGAGGGGAAATTTGGTCGATATTGCTCAAATTCACGAGAGCAAACACCTCCCAAGTGTTTAGACCTGATGAGAGGGAAGTGGTGGTGGAATTCGAGCATGTGGTGATTGTGTCGATTTCCCCTCTCTTAATAGGCCTGCCTTAGATGACGTCATCCCGTATCATACCCGATTTCATCCCGCACCTCATCCGACGATAGAACGTACCCTACTCTACATAATCCCGTACCCTAGACGATCTTACCCCGCAACCTAGGTAACAACAACTGTATATCGTACCCTAACCGTCGTTACACCCTCCAATGGATGACGTTACCCAGTACCCTTTCTGACTTCACCCCGTACCTTAGCCGACCTAATCTTGTACCACTTACCCACCTATCTTGTATTTTAGTCGAATTTACACGGTACTCTATCAGAATTTAGCCCAGAATCCAGCCTTCTTTACCCCGTATCCTCGGCGGCTTTACGCAGTACCTTAGCCGACCTTATACCGTACCCTAGTCGACTTTAACCCGTACCCTAACCGAATTCTCCACGTACCCTGGAGGTATTTACCTCTCACCATAAACGTCTTCACCCCGTACTCTATCCGAGTTTTCTCCGTAACCTTGCCGACTTTAGCCTGTAACCAAGCCTACTTTACCCCGTATCATATATAAAGTTACCCAGTATTCTAGCCAAATTTACCCCGTAGCCGATTTGGATTCAGCCTGCACTCAAGCCTACTTTACCCCATACCCTATCCGATAACTTTTTGGCCTGAAAATCTGTAAATTTTATAGAAAATTAAACTGCAGATGAAAAATTACCTTTATTCTTGAAAAATTATATTCTCAAGTAAGAAGTTCAATCATTTTGTGAAAAAATTCTCTATTTGTCTTAAATTTCATTTAATTTTGTGAGAATTACTTGTTATTTGGTAAAAATTCATCTGTTTGTTTGAAACTTCTTGTCGTTTGTTGAGATTTTATCTTCTTCGGTAGATGAAAATAAAAATTGTGTTGAAAATTCATATTTTTGGGTTAAAAATCCAACTGTCACTCATTTATTTGGTCGAAAAATTATATTTTGGGCAAGAAAATAGTCTAATTTTTTGAAAATTTAGCTTTGTGGTTGAGAATGCAACTAGTTTATTCAAAATTCTTATTTCTTGATTTAATTCAACTGGGAGAAAATTTGTTTTTGTCTGTGTGTTAGTGTGTTAGTTTCTTGTATGTTTTTTTAGTGTATCTGTAGATTTTTAAGTTTTTTTAGCACGATAACTTTCGAAAGAATTCACAGATTAGATTGACCTTTGGTACACTATTTTACTGACCCAAAATGTACGTTAAGTTTTTTTTCTAGCTATTTTGGATACAAAATCAAAAAGTTGAAGCAATATCAAAATTTTTGAGACAACTTCTTTCAGAAATTGAAAATTCTATGCACAGATGTTCATAGTATTCAAAAAGACGATGAATTTATCTTCATGACTTTTTTTGATAAAAAACAAATTACCAGAGATATATTGTTTACAAAATTAAAACAAATGAAAATATTGAGCCAAACAACGCACGATATGAAAAAAAGTGAAGAGCAGAAAAATGCTGCTCTTTGAACAGCCTATAAAATTGTCACAGCAACTTTCCTGATTATGTTGAAACATCGAAAATTTAAATTTTGATCGCACAGCGAAAATGAAAAACAAAAAATTTCATTTTGCGGTCAAACTATTACAAGATAGGAAAAAATATGAATTTCCAAAAGTCTTACATCTAAACTAGATCTAGAAATATTTTAAAAATCACTTTTTGATAGGACGCGCATTTTTTGTTTTAATTCGTAAAAAAACATCAAAAGTAAAAATTAAATTGAATTTTTGGACAAACGACACAAGCTACAAAAAAATAATAATATGAACGTTGTTCACCCAAAAAAGAGCTATAAAGGGCCTAGCCCATTAAGCAGGTCAACAATGCCCTCGATTGGAATCAGATTTTCAATGAGCGTTGACGGTGATTTCGGAAAAATCTCCCATCTCCGATGAACATATATGTTTGAAAGAAATCTTTCGCCTACTCCATCGTTTTTGTCGAACTTCTTGAGTCAAAATATTCTCGGAATCATTAGTTGATTTCAAACGCGGCACAATGGACTCGCAATTTTGCATATCGGAATTGAGACGTTTTCCGAATGTCTTATTTGAAAAACATGCAATTTTCCTAAAAGAGCCGATTTTCGGAAGTAACTTATTATCTATTTGGTGATGGAGGAGTCGATATTTCCTTTCAATTATGCCACGTATTGCTTCAAAAATCCAACTAATTTTCCTCACTCGGCGAGAGTCATTAGATTCAGCTGTATTTAGCACACATATTGTGAAAACCAAATGAAAATTATAATACAGGAAACCGTTAATGAAGCAGGTTTTAATCTATCTGCTACAAAAAATGGATGACTGGGTTCTCTCACGAAATACGGCTATTATAGTAAAATTACATGTTTTCAAATAAAAAATTCAAAAAACGTCTCAATTCCGACATGACAAATTGCTTCTTCATTGTATCGCGTTTGAATTCAACTAATGATTCCGAAAATACTTTGGCTCAAGCAGTTCAAGAAAAACGATGGAGTAGGCGAAAGATGTCTTTCAAACGTATATGTTCATCGGATGTAGGAGGTTTTTCGGAAAACACCGTCAACTATCTCGACATATTGTTCACGGGTTCGTATCAACTCAGTCAAGCCATATCGTATTTAGCTGAATTGATGGAAAATGACAATAAAATTAACAGTTGCTGCGATAAGGAAACCGTGAACATTATGAAAGTATAAGTTCAGTCACTTAATATGAATCGTCAGCATTCTTAGTGTTTTGTTGAATACACGCCTGATTCCGTTGGTTTCAAAGGAATTAAACGATATTGTTGTAAGTGCGCGAATGCTAATAATCGTACGATCAGTTGCTGCTCACATGCTGCTGCTGTGCTTTACTATCTATCCCATGCTTGATATTATTCGAAAATCATGCAACCAGCAGAAATGTTGAGCAAACTGTTCGTACAACATAAAATGGTACCTGTAATTAATGGGTATAGCGACGATGATTAATCCAAAACTTTTATAAAGGATTTCAGTTTCAGACATTAATTAGAACATTCAGAAACACTGAAAAATACAGCGACGCTTTCCACGTCAGAAATATCAATCCCGGCAGCCATCTCATCGATTTTAATAAAACTTGGTGTTCTTGTAGTACTTCATGGGTAAAATTTTTTGGTTAAAGGATTTTGAAAAATTTCGAAAATTCTGGGAGCTACGCCATTTTGAAATTTGTGGTCGACTTTTCTTTAAGTTGTAATATTTCCGACACTTTTCTGCGGATTTTAATGAAACTTATAGGCATTTTATAAAACAGGATGCTGTTTTATATAAAATATGATAGAAAAAAAATTATTATTGATTATTTTTTTAGAATAATATTCCTTGTTCTTTTATCTTTCATTTCAAAAAAAAAACTTGATGGATACTCAGCTGGTTCGCGAGTTATGAATATTTAAAGAGCGACATTCCAGTCGAATGTTTGTGCCACGCAGCAGCTTGGCGGGCAGCAGGCATTGGCATTACACAATACACCATTGCAACGCTGCAGTTTTGGTCATTCCTGTTAACTAAATTTTTTTTCTCGCTCAGAATTCTTCCGTTTAGGAGTAGTTTTTTGTATCTGAAACATTTTTGATTTTGTATCACGAGCAGCAGAATATATTTTTCAACGGATTTGATGGTTATTGATTCGTATGAAGGAATAAAATCCTCTTATACCACGGCTTCCTTGTTGTACGATTGGGCCATCAGCGCTATGCCAAAAGTGAAATTCATTTTTTGTGCAAAAAGTGAATATGGGAACCATGCCAAATTCCTTCACGATCGTTTCCTGATAGCTCAGACAATTGATGGTACCAGAGGATTTCATTCGTTCATACGAATTATGATGAATTATAATAATACAAATTTCTTGAAATGATACATTTTTTAGGGTAGCTGAGAATTGAATTTAATGCAAAATAAGGAGTAACTATTGGAGTAATCCTGAAAAATGAAATTTGTACATTATTTTGCAGTATCTGAATAAGAAGTACCAGCTCAAAGTACAGAAATAAATATATATATATATTCGATATATAATTGTGTTGAATATAATGTAGGAAAGTTCACAAATTGGTCCAAATCGAGTGCGAAGCACAAGATACGTGATGAGAATGTACTTGTTAAAGCCAAAGGAGCTTTAACAAAAGAGAATTCACAATCACCGAATTACAGTTGCCGATGCTTAGACCTTTAATTTTAGAAGGCCTGTGCACAGATGTAGGGAGAATATAAAAACCGAGCATGTGGTGCAAGGTCAATACATTATCGAGCGCAAAGCGCGAGAACTGACAGTCGTGCGCCCAAGGCGTTCAGCGTTATCGCTTAGTCGTATTTTCACTGCGTTCAACTACTTTCGAAATGGATGTTCGACGCCAAGGATAGATATGGGTATTGTTGCTATCGAATGTCCACATTTGAACTCGTCTGTCGGTAACCAACTGTGCTCAGAAGATTCAGTTTTCTGCAGTTTTCCAATTCTCTGATCAAATTTTCAGGCAAATTCGTGCGCTTGTATTAAAAAACCAGCCACAGACTATATTGGATTCAGGAAATCTAAAGGATTGAGTACGTCAGGCGTTACCTGGAGGTTTATTGCCAATTAGGGCGATTAGAGTAATTAAGGGTTGAGTTAAGGGGTGAGTGTCTGTCGATCTCCTGTTGAAGTTTGAATTTAGGTGCTCTTAGTAAGGTTTTATTCTCTATATGTAAATGTCCAGAAATAATGTACATGTGAGTAATAAAAATAAACAAAATAATAACCAACAAATAAAAATAGAAAATCCCATTTTAAGAGGTCCACAAATGAAATCTATAAGTAAAAGGCAATGTTCGCAATAGCTTTGCAGTGGAACCGAGTATTCAGGATGACAGGTCAGGTGTTAAATCCCTGAGTTGCGCATGCTCATAATTTTACAAAGCTATGGAGCTAGAAGTGAATATAATGTGGGTTAATGATATAATTATGTCACTGCGTTCGCAGTAATGTCCGTATAATCGGGCAGCTGCTGCTCTTGCACTGCACCTCGCCGCGAGCAAGTCGTTTCCGTTCGTACATTTTTCAAGCGGTCGTTCTTTGTCATTTAAATGTACTGCGATTTTATTCACATTAGAAACATCTTGTTATTACGATTTATTACGTCTTTTTTCAATACTTTTTCTGTTGAAACACACATGAAATGCACAATATTACTTCAGCATAAAATACTAATGCTGATAAATGTAAAATTCAAGAAATTAAATTCAAACTAATTTTGAATTCTTTCTATTATTATTATTATTCCATTTGGCCATTTCCCTTCCGGAGTAGAGGTGACTTGATCGGTGAGGAAAGGATTAATCTGAGGTAGGAGGTATGGATTTTTTTTTTTAGATTGAACTAGAATTCTCGTGTTGTTCATTTAAATAACACGTTCGTTTCACAACACTGATTCGACCCAGGTTGCTGATCACTCTCTCTAGCGATCACCCAAGTGAGGAGCCTCACAAAGTTGTTATGTGTGGTTCCCCACTTGGGCTCATCAGTATCCGAGGTCTTTGTTTCAGGCGTTATTCACTCTATTGTCACTTTGTTGATAAACTATTTGTCGCCACACTTTCTTTGTCCTGGTTTACTACTCTAGCTTCCTTCGCGTTCATGCATTTTTTATGCAAGCTTTCGTGTTTCTATGGCTTCTTATGTCTCTGCGGATTAATGCTTCATTCACAGATTCTGACCTTTCTTCTGGCGGTTTCGTGCCAATCGCGTTAATTTTCTCCTGTCCTTTTCTTGACAGGTCCATACCTTGGTACCGTACAGTACAATCGGTACGAATATAGAATTATGTATGGCCATTTTAGTTTTTTTGATGTGTTATATTTCTGAGAACGGACCATGCTCTATCGATAACCTTCTCACCCTCATTTATGCGTCTATCTGAATCCCCATCTTTTTTTTCGTCGCTAGTGAATAGGCTCGCCAGATATACGTACTTGTCAACTTGTTCTAATCTTTCATCACTCAGGACAATGTTGCACTTTGTTTTTCACTTCTTCCTTCAAGCACCATGATTTTTGTTTGATTTACGTTAATGTTGAGGCCCATGTTCTTCATGTTTGTATTAAGTTTATTCAACATTCTTTGCAAGTCCTCGATTGATTCTGCCATAACATCAAGAATTGGAAAAAAAAGAATGCAGTTATTAAATTTTGATAACCCACACTTGAAGTTCTTTTTTCTAATGAAAAAATCTTCATGTTCGACTTAGATAAGAAGAACAAGTTTATTTGCAAATATTATAAAAATTATTAAAACCTCTACACATGACGTGAATATTGAATTGGTTAAAGGACACATCCTCATCCAGACATTCGCGCTTCGCGCTCTATATTTGATCTTAAAATATGAAAATATTATATTATAGTATCTCTGAATTTTTTTCGTGATTTGTGTCGTTTGTCCAAAAATTCATTTTTTTTTTCGTATCTTGTACAGCTTGATCGCAAAATGGAATTTTTTGTTATTCTTTTGTGCGATAAAAATTCGAATTTTCGATTTTTCAAGAAAATTAGAAAAAGTCTTAAGACCATACTTCAGTCATTTCCATTCTATTGAACAAAGTCAGGAAAATATTTTGTTCGCCCTTTCGAGTACTATTGATAAAATTATTTATGATTTTTAGAGCTTCTAGATTCTTTTCATTTCCAAGTATCCGCCAAAAATTAAATTTCTCCCATATAAACTCAAATAAGAAATCTGAAAAAAGTATAAAAATCAAGCATATTATGAAGATTAACAAACAGGAATAACATTTGCGATTTTTCCAGAACTCTGAGATTGAAATTTTTTTGTATTCCCTTTCGACTCCGCCCAGCCGCAAGATATTATCCCATTTATTTCAAATTTTATACACGTTGAAAGGGACACAAAATTAAACTTTTATGTTATAAGGCGTTTGCAATCCATGAAATTTCTTTTTTTTTATCCACCAAAAAATCCATCCAAAATTAGAACAGGAAATTTTCTTGAAGAATTTATATTCTGAAAAGGAGATGAAATTATCCCTTTTTCGAGCCAAACCTCGTCACAATTGAATACTTCCCTTTCCAATTTTTGGAAAAAGGGACTTACTATATTTCTGAATAATAATAGCATCTAAATTTCAAAAATTAATATAACTCTGACATGCAACAGGCAATTTTGGGAATGAACTTAATTTTATACTTGGTATATGGAATTTTTAAAGAGAATTTAATTTCTGCTTCATTAAAAAGGAACTTACAAAAGCGATATTTGTTTCGATTTAGAATTCGAACGATTTGAAAAATTCGTTCTTTGATATAATAATTAATTTGAATTTTAAACTGCTCTATTCCAAATTTCAGAAAAGGGACTTGGAATAAAAAACGTTTGATAATAAATGTAATTATTACTTGTAACACGGAATTTTCATAAGAAATTATAATTTAGACTTCGGAGAAGGGAATTCGTATAAATAATTATAATTTCCACTTCGCAACAAGTGTTTTTTCATTAAGATTTATGACCCATTCTTTGGGACAGGAAATTTTCGTGAAGATTTATGATCTAGAATTTGGGAAAAAAAATTTTTCGACCAGAATTATTATTTTGATGGTAATAGAACATTTTTTTATAAGGAATGGAAATTTCGGAAGGTAATTTTTATTCTGAATCAGAAGAAGAGAGTTCAAACAAAGTTCTCTGCTACAATTTCATATTACAATTATTCATTAAATTCTCTGTTGCAAATCAGAATTGTTCTTCTTATACAATCAAAAATTTTTTCATATTCCAACTCAGAATTATAACTCATTTCCAAAATTCTCTATGCTGAATCAGAAGTATTTATTGAAAATTTTGAACTCTTTTACATTGACAATTGGTCATGATTTTGATTGGGATAATGCTGAAATTTGCGTAACGAATGTAGTAAGGGGAAGAGAGAATTGATGGAAATGTTGAATTGAACTTGAATTGAGTGAGGTTCCTTAACCGTTTCTGTTTTTTTTTTAGATTTGCAACCTCGTTGTCAGAACATCCTGATTGCCTCGTGGGTTTTGAATTGTTGAAAGTTTTCTTTTTATTGCTTTTTAATTAAAATGCTAATTAAACACCAAAACTTTGGTAAGTTTTTTGTGATTCTTATTGATTGTGAGTTAAAGAAGAAAGATGAAAGTCAAAATGAATTATGAGGTTTTGAACTATGCCATCTTTTTCTCCTCTTTTTTTTATTTTAGCTTTCGTAATTCGAATTAAGCCATTCAAGTGTGTGTTGTCTGAATTTGACGAGTGTTGAATTCTCGTTTGTTTATTTCCAACAATTTCCTATTTAAACTGCTGAGAGTAATTAATTTATTTTACAAGACAAAACTGCTATTCAGCACACTATACCTTAGCAAGATTCAAGAGGTTTTGAATGAGGCGGAAATATTTCTGAACTAGTAGCAGCTTCAGGAGTAGCAACCCCGGAAAATTTGAGCAATATCCAATTTCGTCTGAAATTTGAAGCAAGAGCTCAGCAGACAGCATCACTTCTCTGAGCTCTAATCATCTTGTCTAAGAGAGGGAACAGTAGGTTCTACAGCATAAAACGAGCGCATCATAGAACATCTCTAAAGTTTATATACGATGCGAGTGGTAAACAGTTTGACTTTCAAATGAATCCTGCAGCTGGGAATATAAAGCAGAAGTTTTTCTCGATTAGAGAAGCGAAAGGCAAAAGAGTCTCTGGTTTGAAAAGCTGATGAATATTTCATAGAATGAATAGCGCAAAGGACCAAAGAGATACACTTGGGTGTTGACCGGAACCGCAATAACGATCTTTATCATTACGACATTAAGATTTTTTGCATTCTAAGCGCAGGCAGACTATATTCACTCCCTAGCCATCCCAAGAAAAAAAGCAGTAACTAGATTTTGGATGATTCTCCTACTGACCTCTTAGCTTTCAATGTATAAGCTTTACCATTTTAGGGTGGCGATTTGACGGATTATTTCAAATTTCCGGGTATTTCCCGGTCAAGTTTTCCAATTTTCCCAGTCAACTAATAGTAACTTTCAATTTTCCCAGTCAACTAATAGTAACATACTCATACTTGCCGCTAAACGCAAACATTTATTTCAATTCAAAACATCCTTCAACGCAACAGAGCATGAGATTACAAAATAGATGAATTTTAAAACGAATATTCAAATTTTACCCCTGAAAATATCAATTTTTAACAAAAATGCAATAATTCAACTTTTAGTTAAAGAAATTAGTTGTTGACCAAAAATAACGGATTTTCAAGAAAATAGTTCAATTTTCAACCTAAATGATGAATTTTCAAAAAAAAAAAAAATATTGAATCTTCAACTGAAATACTTAAATTTCCAATAAAAAATTGTTACTAGAAAAGATGAATTGTTAACCAAAACTTAAATGATCGTATTTCAAGTTCAAAAATTAATGTTCAACCAAACAGATGATTTTTCAACTAAAACTATGGTATATTTATTTGGAATAAGTTACATTTTCAGTTTAAAAAATTACTTTCCACCACAAAAAAACTAACTTTGAACAAGAGAAACCTAATTTCAATAAAGTAGTTACATTTTTGAACAAAGTGGTGAATTTCCAACTAAAATTTTGAATCTTTAACTGGAATAGTTGAATTCTAAACCACAAAAATGAATTTTCAACTAGAATGATGAATCTTCAACTAGAATAATTGAATTTTTGACCCAAGATATGAATTTTCAACCAAGAAGATTAATTTCTACCAAAACAAAAATTAATTTTCAATTAAAAAATATCATTTTCTAACCAAAAATTAAATAATCAAACTTGTCAAAAAATGAATGTTCAATCAAAGAGGTTAATTTTTTTCTAAAATTATAATATACTCGACAGGAATAATAGTTACATTTCAGTTTGGAAAGAAGATTAATTTTCAACCTCATATTTCAACCAAACAAATAAATTTTCAATTAAAATGATGAATCTTCAACCAAAAAAATTAATTTCTAACAACAAACTTCAATTTTAAATTTAAATTAAAAATATTTGACTGGAATACTTCCGATTTCAACCGGAAAGCAGAATTTGTAAACAAGAAGATTAACTTCAAAAGAAAAAGATAATTTTCTACAAAAAAAAAATCGGTTTTTAACCAAATATGTGGATTTTCAACGAAATAGTTGGGTTTTCAATTAAATAAGACAAATATTCATCCACATTGTTGAATTTTAAATAAAAAAAGATCAATTTTCAACCAAAAATGGACATTCAAATTTTCAGCGAAAGTAATTAATTTTCATCCAAAAAGATAAATTTTCAACCAAAGATAGAATAGTTAAATTTGCTGTTAAGAATCCGATTCTTGTATAAAAAACCAGTTCTTTAGTAAAGTAGTATAATTTTCTACTGGAATCGTTATATTCTTAGTTAAAAAAATTGATTTTCAACAAAGTAGTTACGTTTTCAACCAGAGATGATTTTTTAATCTAAATGATGAATCATCAACTAAAAAAGTAATTTTTAACAATAGAGTTCAACTTTCAACCATGTGGTTGAATGTTTAACTGAATAAATACGAATTCGCAAAGAACAAAGTAACAAAATTTTCTATTTCAATTCAGCAATATTTCTTCTTTGAAATAATACTTCTACTCTGAAAACAACTTTTAGTACCTTTTTTATCTAAAACTTGGAAAACGGAACTTTCAAATTGTGACAAATTCTGACTTGGACCAGGATGTCAAAAATTCCATGTTCCAATTTAAATTATATTTCTTTACAAAAGCTCCCTGCCCTAAAATAAACAAGATAACTACTATTTACTAAAATGAAATTTGATAAATCCATTTACTGAAAAAATTGAGAAAATGATTATTTCTGTATGTTTAAAGAGCGAAAAATTGCAAAATGTTTTCCTTATAATGGGAAATAATAAAAATTCAATGAAAAATTATGATTTAATTAGAGCAAACTGAGATAATCTGAAAAATCCGCGATTGTATATAAAGTATAAGTCACTTTTTAAATGCAGCAAAATGATTAAAATAATAAAAGTTGAATTTTTCTCCCATCATAAATTCCCGGTTGTTTAATTCAATTCCCGGCCATTCACTGGATTTTTCGCGGTGATAAAGTTTACAGTAATTTTCCGGTCTTCGCCGGTTTTCCGGTGAAGTCACGACCCTGTGTTTAAATAAAATACAAAATAAATATATTGATTGGATTCTTAATAATAAAATTCAACGTTAAGATAACAAATTTAATTAAAATTTCAATTTTCACTAGATGTATATATATATATATATATATATATATATATATTACACTTAAGAGTTTTGGTCGAAAACAAAGGGTAAACCGGGTTTAATGACGCTCTAATGTGTTTGGTCAGATACCAAGATCCTTCATTTACAATTCTACGTTGTTCGGAGCAGTGTAAAGTGATTTTTGCGATCGCAATGCAACGCAAAGTGAGAATGTCGATTTTTGCTATTTCTCAAAATGGTGGTCCTAAGCCGGCACCCCCTGGTCCTGTGTGACTGCATTTTCTTTTTGCTCAAATGTAAGAAAAACAGGTAGCTGATGTAAGTTTTTGGAGTAAATGGACAAATTTAAACCATTTACAATGAAATAACATATAGAGAATAACATCAGCGAATAATCAATGAGAAAACACAGAAAGTAAAAGGACACATACCAGAGACAAGTCACATGCAGTCATAACACAAAAAAAACTAAAAAACGAACAAGAGACTAGTGACATAGAATTGAAACACAACGAAACGAAATAACACAGAAATAACAAAAAAGCAATAAAAAAGGTGCCGACTAAGGAACAACTGTCTGGTGCCGTCTCAGGACCACTACGAATGTTCACACATTTCAAGCTATGACGCATACGAAACGAATCCAAATGAAAAAATCGCTTTCATCAGGCGAAAGCACCCATTATACAGAAACCAAAGCACTTAATCGATTGAACTTTTCACAATATTCACACAACTATAGCTACTTCACAAGAATGGGAGAAAATGGAATTTCGTTTGCACGCAAAATTTATACCCAGCTCACGTTGTCAAGCGAAAACTAAAGTTACAATTTGCAGCGTAAATCACGTCCATGTCTACCAACCTGTCATACGACAAAATAGTTAAGCCGACAGGTTCGCCATCTCTGAGAAACGCGAGGGTGCCGACTTCACCCACAGTGCCGACTTAGGACCACTTTCCCCAACATATTGTATGAATTTTTCACCAGGCATTCAGGCCTAAAAAAACCCCTTTGATTTTTTCTCCATTCCTAACTTCTGTTCATATATATTTTTCTGCTAACACCAAGGCAACTTCTCTCATTGATGCCCCTTCATCCCTCCTCATTCTTCCTTTTCAATGCCCTCAGCTAACAACGATCTCAGCCTTTTCTTCTTCGTACAGCATTTTTCCAATTCTGATGCTCCCTATAACTATTTTTCATAACCATTCAACAAATTCTTTAATGTCGTTCTGCCTCTATCAGAGAATGCACCTTCTTCCTACTTCTTTAACTCAGTACTTATTCTACTCTTCTGTATTCCCACATCTCACACATGCAATTCTTTTCTTATAATCTATCTTTATAGTGCTCTCATGTGCTCTTCTCACTAATTCCCTTGACCATTAATTTCCATTCAAGTACATTCAAGCATTTCCATTCAAGTTTCTTCGATTCTCTTACTGTCCCTATTCTGGATTCTTCCTTCTCTGCGCAAGCTTATTTTGGTTTTCACGCTGTCTACTTCTTTTAACACTAAATACCACAGTATGAATATAACTAAACCCAAAGTCCATCTAATATATTTTTCGTGTACTCTTTCAACCTTCTCATATTCTATTCACCCCCAACTTCAACTTCAAACATTATTACGCTTTCCACTAGTGCCTCATATGTATATTCACATTCTTCTCTTGAAATGATCTTTACATAGATTCTCTCCGATATTCCATACATTACTCTTAACCTCTTTGCTGATATTCCTTACCATCTTTCCTTTTACCCCTTTCGCTAAATTCATCTTCTACACTCGCCATATTCTCATTTGATATTTATTTTCCCACTCATATTCTACTCCTACCTTAGTTTTCTCATACATTTCCCTCACTTCCTTCTGCTTCAATTCCTACTCTACTACAATTTGAAGAATGCATATATTTTCTATGGTGATACTAACTTCCCGAAAGCCTGCTTGGCTATCTCGTAATATCCCCTTACCTTATACATCCTTCTTTAGGCTCTCCGTTAACATCACTGCGTACACTTTACGAGCCGCATTCGAAAGTGTAATCCCCTTCTAATTTTCTTCTCTCCTTTTTTCTCTCGTTTTACATTCTCATCATTTATGATTGAGGAAGCATTAGAATTGTCATAAATTTCACACCTCAGTTTTGTAACGGATCTCGACGTTTTGAGACACCCTGAATCTTAAAGTCAAGTTTTTGCGATGGCGTCCATCTGTTTCTCCGTCCGTCAGTACACACGATAACTCTCGAATAAATGAACTGATCAAATCAAGCCTTGGCACAGTATTTACGAGCCATTTCGATTGGAAATTTCAAAAGTTTAGAGCATTTAAAACATTTTTTAGACTATTTTGTAAAGTTTTATAAGTTTTATGCATGGCTTTTGATAGTACTCAAATAGCCGAACAATTTACATTCAAGATTTTTTTTGACGAAAAGAAAATTATCAGAGTTACAGTATTTACAACATTTTAAGAATCAATCAAAAATGAAAATTTTGATCGCACAAAAAATAATGAAAAATCACAAATTCCATTTTGTGATTAAACTATGCAAGATACGAAAAATGATGAATTGGCAAAAATTGTAATTTCGGTTTCATTTATCGAAAATTCTATGCAAAAAATAGAAAATTCAAATTTTGAGCCAAATGACGCAAAATACAGGAAAAATTTTCAAAGGGAAATTATAGCTTCTGAAGAGTCCGACATTTCCTCTAACCATCTTCAATAGGATTTGTCATTTTGTTTTTATTTGTCGAAAGTACCATGAAGAAAATCGAAGATTCGAATTTCAAACCAAAGGACATGAGATAAGGAAAAATATTTCAACAAAGAATTGTAGCTTCCAGAAAGCCCTACAAAATTAATCTAAACCATTTTTATGGGACTCATCATTTTGGTTTTATTTATCGAAAATAATATGAATCCAATATTAGGTCAAAAGATAATATAAAAAAAAAATCCTATTTTCAGCATAACAACGCTAGACAGAGAAGAATGTCTGAAGGAATGATTCTATTATTTAAGTAGAAAATTCAGGATATGAAGATGCATATAAGTAATGGAATATGAAATAGATCTTTTTGATGAAGTTTCATTCAAGCATTCCAAGTGCAAAGAATAAATACCGAGCGCGAAGCGCAAGATTTAACAGACGCGAGTCCTATGCGCGCTCAAACTTTCGAGCGAAGCGAGCAGCGCGCGATTCTCAGGAACCCTTTACTTTTCCAAAATCTTTCAAATACAATTTCGGCTTTCCTGCTACTATGCTGGGTGCTTTTTCAACTTAAGACATCGAAATATCTCAAAAAATACGCATCCTATGAAAAAAATATCCGTAATAAAAACTTTTTATTTTCGAGGGGGAAAAGCCACTTTGAAAAAATTCGTCTAACCCCATCCCCCTGAAGGACGCAAGAGTGGGGTTAACTTTGTAACTTTAAAGGGGAACCCCAATTTTTTATCACAGATTCAGATTCTCCTTTATGAAATACGTATGTTTTATTCGGGAAATTTTTTTCGATTCGCGACAAAAACCCACCCCCCCCCCTGCCTTCTGGGGGGAGGGGTAAATTTTTTCAAATTTGCTTTTCCCCCTCGAAAATAAAAAGTTTTTAATACGGATATTTTTTCAAAGGATGCGTATTTCTCAGATATTTCGATGTCTCAAGTTAAAAAAAAACATTCAATATATCCACACACCAATGCTCAGTCCATTGCTTCATATTGCTTTCCCTTTCTTTAATTTTTCGACTTGGACTTCTATCTCCTTGTCCTTCATATTTATCTCCTCATTGTCTCATTTTATTATCCCCCTCTGCAAATTTTTTGTATTTTTTTCGTTCCCTCCATTCTTCCATTTTTTGACACAGCTTGATTTTTCTTCTTTATTTTACTGCTGAAATCTCCACCCTTTTCCCTGCGCTTTACTATTGTTAATTTTCTCTTTGATTTCTTTTTTGTTTCATTCCTTCATTTCCTTTGCATGAGTCTCTATATTTTACCTAGTTTCAACATACATTAAGCCATCTGTTTTCTCTGCTAGGATTCATATGCTTTTCTAACTGAGTTTTTCTTTTTCTTGCATTCACCATCCGTCGCCAGTAAGCAAGGAGGAAAGAAAGTACTTTAGTGAATTAATTAAGGAAGGAAGAAGGCTATGGGCAATTGAGTGTAGAGAGAAAAATCCGATAGAGGAGACATAGGCACTAGGGATAGAAATATTAATTAAGAGAATGAGAGCGGTAGAGGTGGAACGAAGGAAAATATAAAGAAAGAACAAAAGAGAACAGGTAAAATGAAAAATGGGTAGGAGGCTTCAATCAAGGTATGGAGGCAGTGAGAAAAGAGTTGAAGAAGACGGGTGGAAAATGACAGTATGAGATGAGAAACAGTGAAATTATTTAAGAGTTAGAAAAGGAGGTGGTAGATATAAAGAGGGAGGAAAGGTCGAACAAATAAAAAAGAAAATAGCTTGAAAGTAAGTTGAAGGAATTAGCAGGAAGAGGGAGACAGGAAAGCAAAGCTCGAGTAAGGGAATATTCGGGAAAAGAAAACAAGAAGATAAAAATGCACAATGATGAGTTAAGGTTGTGGGTGAAATTAATGGAAAAAAGATTGAATCAGCACATTGAAGGGCGCAAATCGAGAGTTTGAGATGGTGAGTGAAGAGTCAGCGAAGACTGGGGAAATATGGCAGTATGAGATAAGAATCAGCTGAAAGAGTGCTAACTTATAATAGGAGGTAGAAGATATAAAAAAGAAGAGAAGGTCGAATGAAAAAGGGATAGTATAGCCTGAAGGTAAGTTCAAGAAATAAGCAGAAAAATGCAAAATAAGGAGTTAAGGTTCAGGGTAGAATTAATAGGAAAAAAGATTGAATCAGCACAGGTGAATAATTTGGAGAGTATTTCATAGCAGATGAGCGGGTTGTTGAAGAGAATATAAAGAAACGTAAGGGTGGAAATGAATAACACTCTGACTATTTTATGGTTGAGAGTCGCTGAAAGAAAGGAAGAGAAAATGTACTCGAGTTTTTTCAAAAAAACGTAGAATTGGCAGAGAGTTCGAAGAATTTAAAAGGCAAGAAATGTGTAAGGTAAAAAATCCTAATACTAGAAATGGTCTCATGAAAAGCAGA
Organism: Andricus quercusramuli; assembly: GCA_932178445.1. Lineage (NCBI taxonomy): Eukaryota > Metazoa > Arthropoda > Insecta > Hymenoptera > Cynipidae > Andricus > Andricus quercusramuli. The sequence continues at coordinate 324,271 of CAKNXH010000922.1, forward strand.
GCAAGAGGTCCTAAAGAACTAAAGTAAATTAGGAAAAAGAAAAGTCATTGATCCACATTCGAGGAATGGAAAATAAAGCCTAAAAAAAAGCATCGCTTACATTTGGAATGTAGATCATGGAATTAAATAAAGTCATCTATAATTTTTTATTCTTTCCTGACTTTTCACAGGAATGTAACCTCAATAAGCTTCTATAATATATAAGCCTTTCGCTACCCGGCTTCTCGTTCTCTCTATCTTCCTTTTCTCACTATACGATTTTCAATCATTCACCGGAAATAACCAAGTTCAGAACGGAGATGAGATTTTCCAGTGGGCTGCCGAATCGTTTTACTCTGAAATTAGGTATTACACGGGTTCATTTTCTGGGCAAAAAGCCTTATATTACAGCAGCACGAGTATCAGATCCTTTTCGATGCGGTCGGATTTCAAGCGAAACTAACTCGAGACGAACTTGACCTGCACTTTACTGTAATATTATCAAGGCCTCGTAAACAAAGTACGGTTCCATATTAGTGCGGTGTGTACGAGACCGTAATAGGTCGGAATATCCTCGTTTTGCCATTAACGGAAGTCGTCAAATCCACCGGAAGCTCATCGACGCCGACGCGACGGCGTCGACCAACTAGCAAGTAGTTTCGTTCGAGCTTGTTCTAACGGCAGTTTTGCGGTTACGAGCATGCACAACCACGTCCTCAATTACCATTAATAATTACTCTAAAGTACTTAATTAATTATCGCTTAGCAACACTTTTAAACTGTATTTTTTTTGTTGTTTAATTGTAAATAAACAGATTTTTGTTTCGTATATGAAAGAAGAACCGATAACCGCCTTGAAAAAGTTGTTGAAAATAGTTAAATTATTGAATAAATTATTACATCCAATACATTATAGCCTTTTTTTTAAGATTTACTTCTGAGTCTAGTTTTATTTGGATGGGGGAAAATTTCATCTGCGAATCTCAGGGAAATGATTTATTTCAGAAAACAAAGAATTTTATACAATTTTTAAATAAGTGGTTGCATTTCTCATTTCAAAATAAAAATTTTCAATCAAATATTGACAAGTTAAATTCTATACGAGAGAGATAATGCTCAACAAAAAAGATATATCTGCAACCAAAAATAGAAAAGTTAATTCTCGGTTAAACAAATTTATTTTAAACAAAAAAAAAACGAATTTTCAACAAAATAGTTAGATTTTCAACCCATGAAATGAATATTCACAGAAAAACAGAATTTTTACTTGGTTCAACTTTTACCCAAGTATCCTAGTATACTTTATTTCTCGTCAAAATGTAAAAATACGTAAGCTCTATTATAATATCGCGTGCAACATATATTTTTCAAGTATCCTATAGTTTTACCAAGTATAATCCAGAACTGATGAAGCTGTTTGTACGGAAGATGACGAAGATGTTGGCTTCGATTATAAACAAAGAGCAGTGGAGTTTTGGAGAAGCGGAACAAGAAAAAGTTATCGTGAGTTGAGCGCTGTTCAAAATCGGTTCAGGAAAGTAACATCAGTACGTCAATTGAGACGATGGGCAGGACAAGTAAATAAAGGAGGTACATACATAGCAAGAGAATTACCTAAGTAGTTGAATTTTCAATCAGGAAAGATCAATTTTCAACAAAGTAGTTCAGCTTTCAACCATAGAGGTAAATTTTCAACTTTCGAACTGCAAAAGTTAAATTTTCAGTTGAAAAAAGTTGTTTGCAACCAAAAAGAAACGATTTTTCAAACGAACAGATGAATTATCAACTTGAATGATTAATCTTAGAGAAAGTTTTTAACAGAATAGTTCAACCATCAAACATACGTAGTTTAATTTGATACCAAAAAGGATTGATTCTCAACGAATAATGAAAAAGTAGAAATGTAAATATATTTCAACCAAAAATGATTTCACTTTTGGATCAAAGTTTTATATTTTATACAAAAAACATGAAATTTCTACCAAAACAAATGAATTTTGCAACAAAGAGACGAATTTTTAAGATAATAGTCAAATTTTCAAGCAAGGAAAATTCGAGTTGAATTTTCAACAACAAAATACGAATTTTCATCAAAAAATTAATTTACTGTCAAAATTGTTAAATTTTCAACCAAACGGGATGACTTTTTAACAAAATTATTCACTTTTCAGCCAAATAATAAAATGTGTAACTAAAAATATAAAAAATTTCCCCATCTTTCCCTATTTGAAGTTGGGTTCTGAAGGGGCCCCTATCAGAATATCTAGACTAGAAAGAACTGGTGGGGGCCCTATCAGGTTCTAGTGAAGAATTCCATGCTTCGTATAGGTATGGCGAATCTATCTGTATCTAGTGGGGCCCCGACCAGAAAATTCCTAAAATCTTATTCTTATTACCTAAAGTATTAACTTTTAGGGTTCTGGCGTTCTTAGTAAGCAGAAATAGTGTTTCTTTGTGTGCATGTGAACGCTTTTTTCCATAAAACTTGATTTAGGGCATTATTGAAAATTTTGTTTGGAACCAGGCACGTATGTGTCAGTTAAAGTTAAAGAGGTTATGTCAAGTACAGCTGGTACAGCTGTCCAGTGCTTCGCCAGAGCTTTCAAGTTTTGTGTTTTCATTTCTTGATGTAATTCTTTTATTGTGTTCGACAATCATTCTTCTCCGCGATGCAAAAGAAAAGGCGCCTGCAAGAGCAGAAACGATTTCGCAATCAAAAGTTCCGCTTAATGCAAGAAGTCGAACAAGAATGCGATGAGAGTGAGGTTATGATGTTCGGAGCTGCTCGCTCCGACGATCACGTAGAAGGTAAATAATGTAATAATAATTGAATATATTGTATTTGTACGAATAATTTAACAGTAAATATAATCTAATAATAAAACAACCTAAAAATATTATTCTCTTATATAATAATACAAAAAATGTCAAATAAGTAAATTTATAAAATCTGGGGGACGAATAAAAATGCAAATCAATCAATTATAATTCAGCAATTGGCATATTTTAGTGTACTATTATTATTTCAGCTGCTAATTCCAACACACGTGAAGATTCAATGGGCCACAATATCGATGAGAAAGTCTTCATCATGGAATTCAAAAATATTCTTCTCAACGCCAAAGACTGAGAAGGAAGATGGAATCTCCTAGCTACTAACTTAAATCAAACACAGGGGCCTTGTAGGGGCCCCGTAGGGGCCCTTCTCTTAAATGGGGTTGTAGGCGGGTGACCCCGACTGGAACCCTACTAGAAAATCTAGTGGGGCCCCTATGGCCATAGCGTTACGTTCTAGATGGGGCCCGACTAGTTTTCCTCACTAGAGCCCGATTAGAGATAGGGAAAACTCGTCGGAGCCCCACTAGAGCCCTATCGAAATTTCTGCACGGGTTGACAGTTATTTAAAAAGCCTCTTATAGAAATTTTCTGTCGTGTGGAAGATTTTTTTTTCGAAATCTCTGACTTTTCCCTGACTTTCCCCGCCCAATACAATTTATAGACTTTTCCATGATTTACAGATCTTTTCTGATTTGCGACCAACCTGTAATGTTCAATATTTACCTACCCTTTTCAGCGAGTTTTTCAAAAAACCCGGCTTAATTCGGGAGGCAGTTTTCTGCAGTTCTCCTGTCATCTGACCAAACTTCAAGGAAAATGCGAGTCCTTCTAATTATGTTGATGCAGATGTGTATTATCACTTGTTGTGATGAGGCCCACCTTAGTAAATGAAAAAATTGTACAGGCGCATGTCCAGTTAACTGGAGCCGTCTGGCGATATGTGTACTTATGCTAAAGGACTTGAATGATATTTTAGCAGCAAAAACGACCCATATATACTGCCGTGATTTGGAAGAGCAGCGTTAACTGCAATTTTGATGAGTCACCTGAACGCAGTTAACGGTAGGCGGCTCAAGGGACTTATCCGAAATGCAGTTAATGGTGTTCTTCCAAATGTCGGCAGTAGAGACCTCTGTTTCACTGAGGTTTTAAAATAAAGTCATAGTCTAATAGGGTTTACCCTTGTTCCTTTCTATATAGTGAAAATGAGAGAATGAGGCAGAAAATCTGTCGAAAGGAAAAACGCCATTTCGTTATAAAATCTTTACGATGTAGTTATGCCAGGAATTTATATTAATTCATTTTTCAACTTTCCGTGTTAGGCCGCTGTTTCAGAAATTGCGTTATTCCCTCCATACCCCCATAACCTACATACGCGCTACCCCTGAAGAAAACTATGAATTGTCTTCAATATATGAAAACAGGAACATTGAGCAATGGCAACAAGAGGTAAGCAAATACATCTATCCCTTTTATAATAGCCCATTCTTTACCTACAACCATGGTAGGGAAGGGTGCGTTTGATAAATTCGAAATAGCCTTCCACGAAGGCCCTTAGAGCCTTCGACAAGCACCTCTAGTCACATTTGCCGACTCCCTTTACATTCATCATCACCGATCCCTGCATATAAACCTCTCCCTTTCCATCAATTCCTCTTCCATGTATCCCTAGGAATCCATTGCGAATGGAAGAGATCCTCTCCTGAAAATGTTTTGGAATCACAAGATGATTGGGAACAGAGTGTTTCTTCCCTGGTGAAGAGAGCTCGAAAACCTTTACAGATATGTAAGAGACGAAGATAGCGTTTCCTTGCCTCAAGTCATTCATACCTTATTCAGGCGCACAGGGTCTCTTTTTGGCATGCCAGGAAGATCACATTTCCATCTTAAGATACCGCAGCCGCAATTCATTTTGAGAAGTTCCCAGCGATAGGTGCAGAGCGTGTCGCTTTTACGGTGCTAACCACAAACCCGTCCAGCCCTGCCGAATGGTGTTAGTCTCTAGTGCACACTACACTGTTAGAAATATCTGGTTGAATTTTCAACCACATGTGGTTGAAGTTTCATACAATTACCGTTGTTGAAATTTCAACCATGCAGTGGTTGAAATTTCAACCACCCAGTTGAAATTGCAACAACATGTAATTGAAATTCCAGTAACGAGAAAAAAATTTTATTCGGTACAGATAGTGAATTTCAAAGCAATTTTAATTTTTCAAAAATCTGGCATGAAACCCATAAAGATTCGTGGAAAATACTTTGCTTTGAGATTCATTAACTGTACCGAAAGAATTCTGATAAGGAATCAGTGAGTTATTTCGTACGTTTGTGTCGTGTGATTCATGAGATTAACAAAATGCATTTAATATTTAGGAAAATAAGCAGCTTTAAAGAAGACAAAAAAGGTACGTTGTAATCTTGGTTGGAACTATATTACCGTAATGAGTTGCGCGCCCAATTAGACAAAGTTCTCAACACTCGTTTTTGTGAACATAACCTAAAAAACATACAGCAGTTAGTACCGATACTGTGAATGAAATGTTCCCATTATGATAATATTATTCCAGCTTATCTTTTGTTTTTCTTCTCTAAAGCTGCTTCTTTTCCTGAATATTATGTCCTTTATTAATATTATTGATCTTACGACACAAAAGTACGAATAACTTCCTCGTGGGACTCTTTCTCCTTGGGGTCTGGCCTCGCGGGAAGTATGAGGGGGCATTCTGTAGTTGAATTTTCAACTACATTTGAATGAATTTTATTTCAACTCCGTGGATGAACGAGATTTCAACCACAGAAGTGGTTGAAAAGTGGTTGAATTTTCAACATATTTCTAACAGTGTAGAGTCCTGACATAGTTTTTCTTACTTCGAGAAATGAACTATGTTCATTGATTGACTTCTTGTATCTAGCTGACAACAATATCATAGTCAAGACGAAAGAAGGAGTGGACTGATATCCAGACCTTATAAGGGAGTTACGACTAATGTTTTAAAAAGAAAAAGGGAGAATGGTGTTCAGAACTTATACGGAATCAGCGACGAACGTACCTCAAATATTCTGTTAAAATTATTATCCTTGTAATTCGTGCCCTTCGGAGGTGCAAAGCCTTCACTAGATCATAATCTTAAAGCCATACATGCGTGCGGAAAACATACCAAGACACTTGAGAGATTCAGAGAACTGTCATTCTTGGATCGCTCCATGATCTTATGAAACGCGATATAAGTTGGACTTAAGGGCGAAAACTCCAGACATAAAAAAAGCCCTTATGTACATCATCATGTACCGAAAACAAACGGAAATGCGTACATTTTCTGCCCAAAAATATATAATTTTCGTGAAATATGATTTTTCGATTTATAAAGTGTTGTATTTATATAATTATGAAACAGTTTTGGTTCCTAAAGTGTTTTATATAATGTAAGGTCTGCCTTATTTCATGAGATCGAATTCGAATGCTTAAAAACCAAAAGTAGCTGTATTTAAAATTGATCAGTTTTCAACACCTAGATTTGCGACGAAAATTTTAGCTGCTATCATTTTGTGTAAAATAATTATAGTTTTATTTATGCTGTTGACTCAATAAACTTCTTCTAATTTCAATTATCCTTATGGTTAATCGCCATGATTGATAATAAAGAATTATGTCATGTTAGTGTGTCACACCGGAAGCGATTATCTATTGGTGGTACTTTTGATGGCGTCCAAGCCAAAAGTTCAATATATCTAATTAACTAATTGCGTGGTATTTTTTTCGGCAGTAATAGCTAACTGAATATACATAGTTCATTTGATAAAAAACTGTTTCTTTATTGCTGCATGTTATTGCTATCGGAAGTTGATACATTTTTTTCCTATCTACTGTAGTGTGGTTTCACCTATAGGAAATTTATTACATGCACATCATTAGAAGCCAATAATAATATTTTCGTAAGAGAATAGAAACAACCTTTTTTTCTTGGTTCCCAAAAACAAAGATCAGACCATTGACGAAAGATGCAAGACTTGTAAACGATAATGCATTAAATGTGTATTTCAATTACAAGTTATTTGTAGTACTTGGATCCGAATTTGGATCACAAATAATTTTATATTTTAAGTTTACATTTTCTTAAATTGCATTACGGTGTGAATAAATTTGGTTTACATATCGTGTACATGTACTACTCTAAAATTATATTTGATGGGGTGATAGCTGCCTATGGGAGCTTCCTCAATTTCCTTTCGTTCCATCGCAACAACCTTGCCGCTTTGCATGTTTATTTTTGCCCGCTTTGCAGCGCCATGAACACGCGTGAATATTCCACGAAGAGTTGAATTTTTACGCTCAAATATTGCCATGACATCACCAGTGGCTGTTGCTAAAACAAGCTGCTCTTCTGTCGGCATAGCCGCAGGAGCATTGCGTCCTGTTCGCAATTCAATTGGTTTATCGGCAGGGAAAGTGTACCTAAGAATTTCGAATACCTTTTCCGGAATCGTCAGGGAAATTAGCCTAATCAGTGCAAGATTTTCAAGTTTCAATCCAAGTATGCGTGTGAAAGGACGCTTGGCCAAACACCTGGACCTGGAACGAGGAGAAGGCTGAGCAGGAGATGGAGGCCTTTCAGTTGAATGAGTTCTGCAAGGAAGCAGAGGCCATTCAGAAGAAGAAGGAGTGCTGGAACGAGGAACACCAGGAAGAGGATCACCATTAGGCAAACACTCAAACTGTGACGTCAACTCTGTAACATCGAACAGAATATTAATTTCTTCTTATGATATAAAATTGTATGTTGGTATTGACTGCGTGAAATTTGCAAATGAAAATTTAGAAATGAGTGACAGTTCGAGAGGCATCGTCGGCAGGACTTTTTTTTGTAGAGGAGGTGAGAATGCATTTACGCAGTGGGTGTGGGACTCGACATAAAAAACGGTAATTCCCATCAGACTCACCTCCTCTTCCTGTCAATCCATGTCCTCGGAACCACTTTAGCATTACTTCAAGGACACGGGGATAAGGCTAATAAGCCGTGCTTCGAAATCCACTTCTGACTACCACCTTGGCGTTCTTCAAACCATCATCCAACTACGATGCACACATCGTCCTCTGTAGTGTGGTGGTACCACACAACGGGCTCGTCGGCCTTCGGCATCCTGTTTGGGTATCGCTCTTCTAGGGAGCGCGTCCTTGAGGCTTCCTTGCCGAAGCTTCCTCACGGAACGCGCTACACCTCATTGTCCCGGGCCGATGGTCTGTCCGGGGCTTATCTTCGTTTGTGGCGCAGAGGTTGCACTACGGCGAACTTTCGCACGCCGCAGTCCTATGGCCCTCCTTGCTACATCTGCAGCAGGCCCTCGTACGGTGTGGGCCTTCGCAACCGGCTGCCTTATAGCCGAAGCCTGGGCAGTGGTAGCGCCGAAGCCTAGGCAGCGGTAGCACCGAACCTTCTCCGTTTTTTTTGTGTGCACGACAGGACACCCACCCCACCTTCAGGTGTCCTGTGCGTACCAACCTCGTGGCCAAATCCTCTGGCAGCTCGACGAAAGCCTTCAGATTACCTCTGAAGGGTCTTTTCGTGAGGCTGACTTTTACCTTTCGAACACACTGGTTACCGAAGTGGCTCGTAACAGCCGCTTCGACCTCTTCTGCGTCAGTGGTTGAATCGAGGTCCAAGACCTCTTTCTCGATTTGCGGGACGAACTCGCGCACATTACCCCCGTCACCCACTGCCTCCTTAATGGCAGCTTGAACCCTGAGCTCCTTTTTCTTGCTGGATGCAGCTGGAGCTGTCGCCTCTTTCTCATCATTCACCTTCAATGTCGAGGACGCTACAGCTGCAGCGCGTGACTATATATATACATAAAACTTCATATATAAAGTGATGATGGTACCAATGGTCGGTAGGGTAGGGTGTTCGATATTTATGGATCACCGTTCAGTCGTCGATAAGAGTTGTTCAGAGAATATATACTCAAAGAATACTCTCATGGTGATAGTGAATTATAGGTTCAGAATATTTTATGTGATTCATATTGATGAGCGATTATTATTATAATAAGCAAATAGTATGTATATATTACGGGCAAAGTCCGATGTGCCGTCACACCGCAGTCTGCATGGTCCCTCCGCAATTTGACTGAGTGGTGTCAGGCAAAGTCCGGAGTAAAAATAAAACCTTTGGGGTTTACTTTTCCCGCTGCAAAGTGGGTTGACTCGGGAAATTACAATTCAAAATAATCTACAGGTCGCAATTGTAAACGCGGCTGTGAAAGTTTTTTTTTCTTAGGAATTATCAGCATTACATTTTTAAGAAAGCTAATGGGTTATATTTATCAATTTTTGTTTCAGTATAATTGTTTATTCAACGCATTTTTTTTCTCTGAAAAAATAAAAAGATCAACTCGATATGTATCATATTTAACGTAGATGTACTTAGAAAACATAAATAATTAATTTTTATTATTTTTGTTGTTCTTCAGTGTGAATAATCTCTAAATTCAAGCGTATTCAGGAGAAGCCAATTATTTAAAGCGAATTTACAAACTATATATTCCATAATAGTCACCAGTCTATTATTTTTATTAATAAGATTATTGATAACATTAATTATTCATTGTTGATTTATATCTGATGACAAATGATTCAATACACATTTCAAATGCTTTCTATTATAAAAGATAAACTGTCCAATTTTTTACGCAGCGTCTCGTCGTCCCGAAATTTCGAGATGACCATTGCAATATGTTTCATAAGCTTGCCTAGTCGTCCCGAATTTTCGGGTTGGGCAGGAAGGCACACCTGTGACTGGCCACATAAATAATATTAGTCCAGCCCCCCTAATTTTTCGGGACGACTAGATACAGTCTTTTTTTTAACTTTTCAGTAAGAAGGAGCCAGTAATAGGTGCTTCTTTTATAAAATTTGTTATTAATATTTAAAATATTAATTGATTGCGATCAAAAATCACTGCTCAGAAAATGCTACTAAGATTGAGATATACTCAGAGAAGCTAAATAATTTACTTATTGTTGGAGGTAATTTGTAAAAACAAACAGTTAGATATGTCGCTTACCATGGTAATTTTGTTGAACTGGAATTGCTATAATTTAATTTAAAAAATGATGGCCGTAATTAATACATGAAAAGGACATTTTTTTTTTAAGTGTAATTGCTAAGAATTAGTTTTCAAAAATTATATTCGGTGTCTAAAAACTCTCAATAATTAAAATCATTGTTGTGAACCATTTTAAAACCAGATATTCAATTTTCCTATCTCAATCAATGACATATTTTTCATTTGCCATACTAAATATTAGTAGTATCATCTAAACAGTGATTTTCGATCTCAATAAATTAATGTTTTAAATGTTAATAACAAATTTTACAAACCAAACACCTATTACTGGCTTTTTCTTACTGAAAATTTGGTTTTTACAATAAATATTGCAGTTTTTTGTTCTTTTATCTATAAAATTTGACAGTTTATCTTGTATGATGGAAAGCATTTTAGAAGTATATTAAATCATTTTTAATAATCTAATTCTTACAAATAATAGACTGGTGACTTGTATGGAATATATTTTCCTGAAAAGGTTTGAATTTGGAAATGATTCACACTGAAGAACAATTAAAACTAGTAGAATGAATTATTTCAGTTTTCTAAGTACATCATCGTTAAATATGATACATATCAAGTTCATTTTTCCAGTTTTTTTTTTAGAGAAAAAAACTTGCGTTGACTATTTTGATTAGTAAATTCCTGAGCCAGCTCACTGTTCAGCGAGAAAAGTAAACACCAAACGTTTCATTTTTAATCCGGACTTTGCCTGAGCCTGAAGGGCACTTCGCGATTTGACCAAGCAGAGGCCGAAGTGAAAGTGCTACTTCGGACTTTGCCTGTGACATATATATAACGGTCACAAGTCGAGACGCTAGGTTTTAATTGTTTTTAAAATATTATTATTGTTTGAAATCAACGCAGAATTTTTAGGAAGCTGGCACATAGGGATTTTGAGAAAATAAAACTTCCTTGAATTATAAAACATTAATTTTCTTTCAGTGATGCTTCTTATTATTATTTCAAGACCTGCGACAAAAATTGTCAGATCAAAACAGCTGTATTGCTTCGAATAAATTTGTTTGGCACGCAAGAATGACTAGGCTGGTGAAACAGGAAAATCTGAGAGAAGTCCAGGACTTTAAATGACTGTGAATCAGAATTGAGATTTTTAAATTTCAATTTGATATTTTTTAGTTCCGTTCATAAAGATTCTATGTTGAAAATTTCACAAGTGTAAAATAATTAGTAAAACTACTTCCGTTTTGCATTTAATGGATAAGTCTCTGAACAGTGAAATGATTCTATTGATGGACAAAAGAAACCTGCTTAATTTCAAAGAATGCATTCTGAAATGAACGTAATTTTACTGTTAATAGACTTTTTCTTAGAGTGTGTCTATTGAAGATTAATTCTTTATTTGCACCTTCATATCTTTGCGTGAAAGTTGAATCGTTTGTTCGACGACGATAGTCTGCTGTGTTTCTAACTATGAAAAATCATTTTTAAAACTAAGAACAACATTCGAAACATAAATGAAATTAGGAGCATCTAAACCTGTGGAATAATTTGTAGAAAATACGTTCTTCCTGGTTTAAACGAGTTATGTAGGAGGAAGTTGAATTTGGTGAGAAGTTGCCCTGTTTGCATGTTAAATCGATAGAAAACATCAGGGTCTCTGGAACACGGGTTACTATGAATCGATTTCACTCAAATTTGTAGAAGATCACTTTTTTGGGAATTCAAACTAGACTAGAGTGTAAAGCCAAAAGCATGATTTTGAAAAATAAGAGTAGTGTGCCCTTTTTGCACGTTCAATGTTTCAATAAATGTTCTGCTCCTCCTTTAACTCACAGTACTTTCTGCTCGTGAAATATTTACATATTCCGTATCAGTAAGAAACTTTTCGAATTCCATACTCGTACAAACATGCAAAAACAAATTCTGGATACTCCGGGAATGAACTCAGATCAAATTTGTACTCTTTTCGAACAAACTCAAATAAAATTTGGAAGGAAATAGCAATTGGGATATTTTCCGAATAGCTTAACAAATATAATGGGAATCATAGACGTATTATATGATTATATTTACCTGTATAATTGAAGATGATCCCCAGGCATATGATAAGTAAATGCAAAATTCTCATATTTTCTAGTTAGGCAAAAAACTGAACATATGTATCATTGAAGAATTTTATTTGTACTCTACCTAAAGAATATTCTGGGTCTTCCTTATATGATATATGTGTCATATAGTCGTTATCTTATATTCGTTATCACATAGATTATGAGAGTCAGGTTTCTCTTTCCAAGATATCTTTATTAAATTTAAGTCAATTTCATAGCTAAAGATTTGATTACTTAATTACTTGTAACATGGGACATTGTACATTAGGGCGTATCGGAAAAAAAATTAAGTTGTTTGAGCGGAGTTCTGATAGCAACGAGAACTTTCTTTTGGTAGTCAAAAACACTCCCCTGAAGTTTCATAAAAAAAAATCCCTCCTATCTCCGCATCGTGGATATAGCTAAAAATCATAAAAAGCGAAGCACTTCTTAAAATTTGAACAGCAAAAATATTTTTTTTTGAGATTTGAATTATAAATAAAAATAGTTCAAAGCAGGTCGATTTATACCTGTATAGCGCTAATTCCTTAAAAATATTTTTTACCCTCCCTCATTGACTCAGAAGTTTCAAAAAATCGAATAAAGTCGACTTTTTCGCTATTTTCTTAGATTCATGGTAAATTTCTTTACTATTTGACCATCTAATGTAATACGAATACGAATTTTCAACAAAATACGTAAATTTTTAAATTAAATTTTAAACTGACAAATATAAATCCTCAACCAACAATGAAAAAGTTATATTTTCGGTTAAAAAATATATTTTGAACCAATAATGAAAAAAAGAATTGGAAAAATAGTCGAATTTTCAACCAAATAGATGAACTTTCAAACAAATGATGATGAATTTTCAACCCAAATAGTTACATTTTCAGTTAGCAAAATTAATTTTCCACCAAAAGGGAATGATTTACAAGGCGAACAGAGGAATTTTCAATTCAGATTGTGAATCTTAGAAAGAAAGTGTTTAACATAGTAGTTCAAACTTCAAGCAAGTAGTTTAATAAGCAACCAAGAAAGATTGAAGTTCAACTCGATTTCCAACGAATAATAAAGAAGTAGATATATAGATTTACCTAAACCAAAAAGTATGATCCTTGTAAGTTTTTTCTGTTCAATTGTACATGTCATATGACAGAGAGTCGAATTTCCTTTTTTCTAGTAGCAGATTTTAATAGTGGTTATAAGTTGTATTTTCTTAGCGCAAGTATGCCCTCCAAAGTTTAGTTCTACAAAATAATATCTTTTGCTCTGTCTATTTAATTGAAAATTTGAATTTCGGAAAAAAAATTCTCATAGGCTAAACCTTATGTTGAATTTTTTTTAGGTACAGTTCTCAACACGAATCGAATGAACATCAGATTGATTTGCCATAATAAAAAAATATATTTTTCAGGTAGCGAAAAATCATAAAATTGTTTAAAAAAAGACAACATTCACAATGTTGAAACATGGGAAAAATATCTTTTTCATAGAAAAAGCATGTTGCATCGGTCACAGTTGAAGAACCTTCAGAAGAATAGTTACTTATTTAATTCGGTATACACCTTTATTGCAATTTCTATTGTAATCTCTATACAATCTGACAATAAGTAGAGAATGTCAAACTCTGTGATCTATAGGTCCGTCCACTCAGCTCCGCCACCTGTGGAAACAGACTAAAAATGATTATAATGAAATAAACGATTAGGGTAGATTTTTTTTTGCTTTTTTTGTTGCTCTCTGAAAACATATAGTACGTGTTCCAAAAAACTACCCCCAAGTCATACATACCTACCTCTCGTAACCGAAAATTTTCTAAAAGTGGTAAAAACAACAACTTCGAATGGCGTAAAGATGATTCAGAACTCTAGATTAATTATTGAACACCTGAAAATTTACCCTTCTATAATTTTTTCCAAAAACTACCGTTCCACGTACCCTCCCTAGGGATCGCGGGACCTTGTAGCTGGTGGGAGGGCTTACGGGGCTCATTGACCACAGACCTGTAATAGGTGAACCGGGGGGGCTATATCGCGAGGTACGGCTACTCTGGGAAACTGACGGACTCTGATCGGTGAGACTCAAACGAAGGAGCTGTCCTTCCAGGGGGTAATGGCAAAGCCCACTGGAATATCGAGAGCGCGAGTTCTCATGCTCCCGAGCTAAGATGTGATCGCTGTGTCGAGAGCTGAATGGTAGGGTCAACAAATCCTTTGACATCCCGAACTGCCCCCCTCAGCAGAGGTGGACAGGTAGGGGTCTCGAAGAAGGAACTTTAACGGGGACTTTGGGACACCATGTCGAATCCCATAGTATGTAGACCCGCCCTTACAAGCGGGGCTCTGTGAGGGGTGTTTCTTACTTCCCTCGCTTCTCGTGGAACAGAAATGCTCCCCAACAAACCAGAAAAACAACACACAGCCGATGAGGGATCCGCTTCGGGTCCTTCTCCCAAAACACCGCCAAAGGTTGGAGGCTCCGTAAGGGACAACCCACCAGAAGTAGTGCGCAATGGAGATGGAGATGGAATTGGAGACAATAATGACGACGCCGTGGGAGTGCAACTAACGGAACTCTCCATACGGAACAGGCGCCGTTGCGGAGCACAAAGAAGGAGCGACCGTGAAGCGCGGCTCATAAACAGCAGCCGAGGCTCCTCACAGGGGGCAGTGGCTGCGGAAAATCTACCCGGAGCAACTCATCAGGCTCATTCTATAGGCAAGAGGATGAAGACCTCTGGAGTAATTCCCCAAAACAGGAAGTTGTAACGGCAGAAGGCTCTGGTAACGCAAGGTTTTACTTTCGCGCAGATGGCCAACAACGCCCTGGTGAGATATGAAAAGAAATTTCGTGATGTAAATATCCTTGATTTAACGTCTGGGAACAACAATTTCGAATTTTTAAGGAAAAACCTTATTTAATTGACTTCTTCCAGACCATTTGGTCGGGAAGAAGTCGATTAAATAAGGTTTTTCCTCGAAAATTCTAGCCCTGGTGAGAGTTGTCGTTGCCTCGGGTTACCTTGATAACTGTCTGACTCTTGAGAACTTGGACAGGTGGAGGGATGAAATCTCAAGAGGGATTGACGCGTTACCTCGCTAGAGACGCGCCCCCAGGTTCAACGACATCTTCATTAGGTCGGGAGCCATCGTTGTGGAGGCCGCTGACATCTGTTCGTAAGACTGGATTGTCGAGAAAACCCAAACGTTCAGGCTAAAAGAAGGTCTGAACTTGGAAGACAAGGGGACGGAGTGTCTGCAAAAGTACCGCAGAGCGAACGTATTGATTCCCGGTAACCCCGAGAGTCCGGCGACCGTTCTGGAGCGCCTGAGCTTTCAGAACCCGTCACTGCGAACTAATTCATGGAAGGTGTTTTCCGACGTGCACTAGGGTTACCTTCCGGGTGACCTAACTGGGATACGCAGGGGTCCCAAAAGCTTCCGGAGGTGCCCCGAAGTAGCCTCTTGATGGCTGAGATGGGAATCTCCATTACGCAAATTAATTTGCACCATAGCAAAGGCGCCTCGTCGGTTCCAGCCAAACGCATGTCTGTGGTGCAGACAGGGCTCGCCCTAATCCAAGAACCATGGTTATACAGGGAAAGGATTTGTGGCTTGTCAGAATGTGGCTCCATACATAAGGGGCCACGTGAAAAAACGCCAAGGGCATGCATAGCCGTCAAGGGTATGGATGCGATCTTGGTATAGGTATTTATTGCCTCGGCTTACTTTCCTGGCGATGTAGAGGGACCCCCGCCTCCCAGAGAGGTGGAGGCTATAATTCGGTATTGTCAAGAGAACAAGATTCCTCTACTGTTGTGTTGTGATGCGAAATCTCACCACACGGTGTGGGGAAGCACAAACATCAATGACAGAGGGAGAGATTTAATTGAATACATAGCAGGCAAAGAGCTGGAGATTCTCAATCGGGGTGATACTGCCACATTCCAGACTAAAAACAGGAGTGAGGTTTTCGATTTGACTTTATGTTCAGGTGTACTGAGGAGCAGGGTAGTGGTTTGGAGAGTCTCATATGAGAACAATTGCCCTACAAGCACTATCAAGTCTAGGGAGGGAGCAGAATGGTGGAACACCCACCTGGAGAGACTCCGTAGAAAGACCAGAATGTTGTTACAATAGGGCAAATAGAACTAAATTGCCTTCGGACTGAGACATCTATAAGACGACCCAGTGCGAATACAATAAAAATATAAGAAAGTATAAACAGGAAGATTGGAGGGGCTTCTGCGAGGAATCGAAAAACATTCCGGAAACAGCGAAGCTCCACAGGGTCCTAGCGAAAAATCTGGAAGCTCGCCTCTGGCTCATAAGGCTCCATAATGGTGAGTTTGCCGAAGATGAAGAATCAACGATGAATCACCTGATGAAAGTTCACTTTCCGGGTTTTCAGCGAATCCGAACCGACCAAGAGGTGGAAGACCGGGGCCAGGGGATAATGAGGGCCGACTGGGAGGGAGGGTTACACTGCTGCCAATGATTTCCGACCAATCAGCCTAACATGTTTTATCCTGAAGACGCTAGAGAAGCTGGTCGAGAGATACACTAGGGATGAGGTGCTTTTGGCCTCCCCGCTGCATAGAGGGCAGCATGCTTTCCAGGCAGGCTGCTCGGAGCAGCAGTTGGAACGAAAGTGGTACGCTGTGGGCGCTTTCTTGGATGTAGAGGTTGCCTTCAGCAATACTCCTCCTGAAGTCATCTGTCGAGAGGCTTTGAGATCTGGCGTGTCGGATGAGCTAGTATGCTGGATAGGAAGCATGCTACGTCGAAGAAGACTCAAAATCAGATTGGGTGAAGGCCTAGTAAGGAGGACAGCTCCTCGGGGTTGTCCGCAGGGGGTGTCCTGTTGCTCCTCCTGTGGTGCATTGTAGTGGACGGCCTCCTTTGAAGGTTAAATAAAGAAGGGTACTATACCCAAGTATATGCGGACGACTTTGTAATCCTAGTTAGGGAGGCTCATCTGGAAACGCTGATGGGTCTTATAAGGTCGACACTGCGCATCGTAGAGCTCTGGTGCGATAGCACAGGAATCTTGGTAAACCCGGAAAAGACCAACCTCTCAATTTTCACGAGGAATTATAAAGTTCCGAAAGCTGCCGCTCCTGTATTCTGTGATGGGAAGCTGACGTTTTTAGATTTAGTTGAATATCTAGGAGTAATCCTGGATAGCAAGCTCTGCTGTCCAAAAACCCAGGCTCCGACAGGCGGCCGTGGTCTGGTGACCACGAGCGGAATTTAAAACAATGCAGGACCGGCTGCGAAGATTACAAACGCTAGCATTTAGGGTTTTGACTGGATCAGTGAGGACTGCGCCCACAGCAACGATAGGATTCATGCTCTGTGAGGAACCCCTACCTGTTGCGATAACCGCCAGAGCGGCTCACGCGATGAGCCGCCTGGAAAGAGGAAATATATGGACTCCGGGGACTGAACACACTAGACTCCCGAGTGATATCAGCACACTGCCGATTCTACAGATGAAGCAAGATAAAATAACAAACCGCTTCTACTTTACCAAAGCTTTCCGCGTCTTTATCCCAAGCAGGGATCTGTGAAAAGAAAATGGTAACCCGATCCTCCAGGGGGAAATCTGGTATACGGATTGCTCCAGGGGAGAGGGAGGGTCAGCAGCAGGAATTTATGACAGTAAGAGAGGGAAAGGGATAGGGATCACACTTTGGCGACACGCTACTGTCTTTCAAGTGGAGGTCCTGGCCTGTTCGGACAGCCAAGCGGCACTAACTGCAATAAGGAAACCAGACATAACATTAGAACTGGTTTGGGAATGCAAAAAGGCATTAAGCCAACTTGCGGAAAGAAACAAAATGGCTCTCATAAGGGTCCCTAGTCACACAGGGATCAAGGGCAACGAAAAGCGCGATCAGTTGGCAAAGTTCGCGCAGCGAGCGAATTCGTAGGACCGGAACCGGTACTGGGAATAGTGTTTTGCAGTGTCAGGATGGTCATTATAAACTGGATACGAAGAAAACACAGGGAATACTGGGAAGAAACCAAGGTTTGCCGTCAGGCGAAATCCATCCTGGGGTATACCTATAGGATGAACAGAGCTAGGGAAATCCTGAGTTTATCCAAGCAAGACATAAGGACAGTGGTACGGACCCTGACAGGGCACAATCACTTGAACTATCATATGCACAAAATGGGGTATAGCTCCAGGGCGGAGTGCAGGATGTGCGGCAGGGATGACGAAACATCCCTGCATGTATTATACCAGTGCCCGGCATTAGCTAGGCTCAGAAAACAGACCCTCGGGGTCCATTTTATGGAAACAGAGGGCTTCGTCAAGAGATCTGGGGTCAGCTGGTGAGAGTGAATAAGTAAGGGTGTGGCACAATAGGCTTTATAGCTTGAGTGCCAGGGGAGTTCTCCATGGGCTTGCTGCCCGTATTAAAACTAAACTAAACTGAACTAAACCCTTCCACGTAAATTTATGCAGCGGAACTTACATATTCTTATAAAACGCATGAAAAACAATGAAATTCATAAAACACAGTTGGCGGTAATTTTTTTCTCTTTTTTTTCTCTCCATTGACATATAACACGCGTACCAAAAAACTACCCCTAAGTCATACCTACCTACCCCTCGTGACCAAAAATGTTCTAAAAGTATAAAAGCAGCCTTGAATAACGTCAAGATGATTCAGAACTCTGAATCAATTATTTAACACTTGCAAATTTACCCTTTTTATAATTTCTCCCGAAAACTACCCTTCCACGTAAATTTGTGTAGTGGAACTTACATATTACATATAAGTGAAACATATCAACATCACGTAACTGAAAATTTCCTGAAAAAATGAAAACAGGTTCAGATAATATAAGGATGATTCAGACCTTTAGATTGACTAATTCCTTGTTGGAAATTTATGCCTTCTATAATTTACCCCGTAAGTATTATTCAACGTAAGAGTTGAATTTTATTGAATTAAAATATAGCTGTACAATCTACTGGAGTTAAACTGTCTTAGACAATACTTTTCATCACCAATGTGTACATCATTAGAGCTAAAAAAATTTGGTATACTATTATACTATATACTATATAAGACCAGTTCTCGTAAGATCACTGAAGTTAAGCCGCCGTGGGTGTGGTGGGCCCACACTGGTAGTAAATATCCACCTAGAAACACTACCCGAATCGGGTAGTGAGGCAATGAACTTTCGAGTTCGAACTGCTATCAATTTTTTTTTATATTTAGCTGCAAATATTTTTTCAAATGGTAAAACTATCGTTAGTTCTTATTTTAAAGTTGAAACGGAATTAACACTCCGAAAGTTCTCGATTACTCAGCTACTCGGATAATGGATTCCCGATTTTTCGCTCCACGAAATGAAGGTACCGCATTTTTGTGCTATTCGAATTTGAAGGTCCAGATTATTCTGCTACGCGATTAATAGGTTCCCGATTTTTCGCTTCTTGAAATATAGGTACTGATGGTATCACTGATTTTTTCGCTCCTTGAAAATGCAGTGTGGGAGCTTCATGCAGCTCGAATAATAGATTCCAGATGCTTATGCTGCTCAAAACAGAAATACTAGATTGCTTTGCTACTTGAATTCGAAGTTATAAATTATTCTGCTACGCGAATAATAGATTTCATTTTCTTTGCTTCTTGAAAATAAAGAACTAGACTTTTTTCCTACACGAATTCGAAGTTCTAAATTTTTCGGCAACCCGAAAAATATATTTCCGAATTTTTCGCTCGTCGGAAATGAAGTGTCGGATTTCTTTGCTACTTGATTTCCAAGTTCTAGATTATTTTGCTATCCGATTATTAGATTGCCGATTTTTTCGCTCCTCGTAATTAAAGTACTGGATTTTTTCTATTTGAATTCGAAATTCTAGATTATTCTGCTACATGCATAATGGGTTGCCAATTCCCCCCCCCCCCCCCAAATCAAGAAGCCGATGTTTTTGCGACTCGAATAATAGATTCCCGACTTTGTTGCATCTGAAAAATGAAGTGCTCAATTTTTTGCTACTTAAATTTGAATTCGTAGATTATTCTGCCACATGAATAATAATATCCCGATTTTTTGCTGAAGGGCATGTGATACTCCGACCTGTGGTGAATCAGCTTCAGTTCCCCCGGGTTTTTGTCCACAAAAATTAAAGAAATTAAAAATTGAATTCGGAGATGCTATAGAATAGTATAATGGACGTCCCCGAACTCTTTTTTGAAGGATTATAACAAAATAAAATTATTTTGCTAAACTTGAGTTTAGCCTAACTTAAGGTTAGGAACGGGTTTCAGCACTCTGTCATTCCGATAATGGAGGTCTCTGTTGTATCGATGCTGTCAGTACACATAACCTCAAAATACACACACATGAGTAAAATTTAGCAAAATTAAATTTTTTCAAATTATTCTACAAAAGAAGGGTTCGGAGACGTCCGTTAGCATGTTCGCTATCATTTCTCAAATTTTTAAGACAAAATTTTAATTATTGTAGGAAAAAATCCGGGGGAACCTAACACTGCTAAAATCGATAATTTTCTAAGTATCACATGCCCTTAACGAAATTGAAGTACTGTTTTTTTTTTGCTAATCGAATTCGAAGTTTCACATTATTTTGCTACTCGATTAATAGATTCCTAATGTTTCCAAAGGATTTTGATGTTTCCAAAGGACTTTTTCAAACATCGCACTATGTCCCGACCTCTATACGGATGTATATGGATGTTACCAGTAAGTAATCTATATATAAATCCAAACAGAAATTCTACTAGTTTCTATACGGTGATTTCTTACAGGATTTTCCAGACAACTCGCTATGTCCCGACCTATGTACGGATCTATGTGTATGTTACCAATATTTAATTCATATGGAATTCCAAACAGAAATTCTACTAGGTTCTATAGGTATCTTTCCAACAGGATTTTTCAAACATTTTGCTATGTCCATAAATCTATACTGATCTATATGGATTTCCCCGATATGTTACCTATTTGGAATTTTAAATAGAATTTCTACTAGTTTCTATGTGGAGACATCTCACAGAATTTTTAGACATCTCGCTATGTCCGACCTCTTTACAGATCTATGTGGATGTTGCCAATATGTAATTCCATATGGAATTTCAAACAGAATTCTACTAGGTTCTATACATATATTTGGAACAGAATTTGGAAATTTTTGGAAAATATATTTGAATTCAAAGAGAAAAAAATCTAGTACTTCAATTCCAAGGAGGGAAAAAATCGATCCATCATGTCTAGATATCATTCACTTACTGTGAAAATGTAAATCAACAATATCGATCTTATCTGAGGCAACTCCTTAAATAACTGAAATTTTTAACATCTTTTCAGACTAGATGGAGTTTGAAATGTAGAAATTGAAAATGTTTAATTTCTGAAAAAAGATCTTTCTCCTTCCTTCCAGTGGGAATCGAAACTCATGTCTTTCCGATTGCCCGTCGGTGCTTCAACCATCAAGCCTTGTCTTCGAAGTTTGAAGAGCAACAAAATTTTGTTTGAGCATAAAATTTGCAAAAAAAAAGCACAAAAATACGGAGTTTTCCATTTTTCTTATTGCTTTTGTGGCGGCGCTGAGTGGACGGACCTCCCAGCTAACACAGTTACTAGTCCGAATAGTCACATAATTGTAACAAGATTCAGAAAACCAGTCACTGGTGACTTCCCTGCTGGTCACCCAGTGACAATATATTTCCCACTCAAAGTAGTAACAAATTACAAGCGAAGCAGGTAACATTATCCCGCCATTGTAATCACATGCTTGTAACAAAGTGATGTTTGGAAACGCAACGTGCAATGACAGCTTAACCTCAAAACATATATAGTTTCGGAATTATAATTATGAATACTTTTGCAAAAATGTTGGAAAGGGACATAATTAAACGATAAATAAGTTCCAGAAAAGTGAAATAATATGTGAACATATCTGTTATAAAAAAACAGAACCCTTACGAAAAAGAAATTACATTAGAGGTTAGACCCAAAATGTATATGTATAAATGAAAATTAAATAACTAAGTAAAATATTGATATTGTAATAAATTCTTTCTATACAAAATAAGTATAATTATTATTATGTTTGCATTATACAAAAATATAAACAAAATATTCCAAAATCAAGGTAAAAGCTATTTACGTTTGCACTTTCAAATTGTGCGGGAAATCACAGAGCCAATTAATGCCTATTCCTTGCGCATGCGCACGAAGTTTTTCTGACCAGTTAGATCGCTGCCGGCTGTTACCACCATGTTACTAGTCTGACAGGGAACGGTCGCGAACAAGCCTCCCTAGTAAACTACGGCGATTATGCCGTTACCTGCTAGGAGACTGACATACAAGTAAAAATTCCTCTGATAACATGTGATCATTCAGGAACCTTTCAGGATGGTAACAGGTTAGCTGGGCTGTAATCTATGGTAATATGCAAATATTTGTATACAAGAACTGCCTTCTTTCATTAGTTGCAATTTGAATGCTTACAAACTGAAACTAGTTGTATTAAAATTGATCTGTTTTCAACAATCAGATTTATGATGCGATTTTTATCTGTTATGATTTTGCGTAGAATAAGTACAGTTTCATTTATACTGTTCACTCAATATACTTCTTCTAATTGCAAGTATACTTGCTTATGCTTAATCGTAATAATTCATGATAAAGTATTCTATTATGTCAATGCGTAACACCAGAAACGATTATCTATTGCTCGTACTTTCAACGACGCTTAATAGAAAATTTTAATACATACAATTATCTTATTGCGTAATATTCTTTGACTGTAATAGCTAACTGAATATACAGAGTTCATTTGAATAAAAAAAATTTCTTTATTGTTGCAAACTGATGATATCGGACGTTGATACATTTTTTCCTATATACTGTAATGTGGTCTCACCTATAGGAAATTTATGATGTTTACATCATTATAAGAGTATAATAATTTTCCTTTCATAAGATTGTCGTAGGAGAATGGAGAAGAACCTTTTAACTGGTTTCCAAAAAAGGGAGATTGGGTCATTGACGGAAGATATAAGACTCGGGAACGGTAATACATTGAATATGTATGGTAATTAACAGTTATTTGTAGGATTTGGATTGGAATTCAGATCACAAATAATATTATAGTGTAACTTTACATTCTTATAAATTGCATTATGTGGTCAAATTTGGCTTACACCTTATTTACAAGTGCTACTTTAAAATATTGTTTGATTGGGTGATAGCTGCCTATGGGAGCTTCTTCAATTTCAATTCGGTTCAACGTGTCAACCATGCCGCTGTTCATATTTATTTTCGCCCGTCTTACAGGGCCATTAACATGCGTATATATTCCACGAAGAGTTAAGCTCTTACGGTCGAATATTGCCATGATATCACCAGTGTCTGTTGCTAAAACAAGTTGCTCTTCGATTGGCATTCTCGCAGAGGCATTACGTACTGTTCGCAATTCAATTGGTTTATGGGCTGGAAAAGTGTACCTACGAATTTCGAATACCCTGTGCGGATTCTTGCGGGAAATAAGCCTAATGAATGGAAGATTTTCAAGTTTATATCCAAGTAAGCGTAAGAAAGGGCGCTTGGAGGGAGGAGAACTGGAACTGACACCAACAGGCGGCTCGGCAGGTGATAGAGGCCTGCCAGTAGAATGAGGTTTGCTAGGAATAAGAAACCAGTCAAGGAGAGAAGATGTGCCGGAACGAGGAACACCAGGAATAGGTTCACCGTTAGGCAAACACTCGAACTGTGAACTTATTTCTGCAACAAGAATCAGAGTATTCATTTCTCCTTATAGTACAAAATTGTATTAGTACATTAGAGGATCAGGTCATGCTAAAACAAAATTCATGAAAGCGGTTAGCAGATCGAACGTATGCATGATCTGGATGTAATATTGGAAGCGTCTAACCAATGAAGATTGACTACAAGAGTTTTGGAGAACGCGAGTGCCTTGAGCGTCTTCACGGTCTGAGCTTGTGCTCATGACCCTGTACTGTGCTACCAGACACGGTCGAAAAAACAATAAGAGTTTAGTAGATTCGCTGGTCCTAATCTTGGTTCACTTATCCTGCTGCAGGAAGTTATACATCAGGGTGTATCGACAAGGAACGAATTAAGAGTTCAGATTCGGTAGGTTGCGAAGAATGGGTGGTTCTCCATCTCTAAACAGTACCCAAAACTCAAATTCAGTGGGATGTTGTGATGAGAAACCAATTAGGATCACATACCTTCAAGAAGAATATCGTCTATGCTTTCACGCAAGCAATGGGTTTCGAAGTATATACTTACGACCGCTGCGCATATCTCATACTGTTATCAATCTTCTTTGCTTAGTTGTCCTTGAAGACCTATCACATTATTACCTCCATCTGTTGATGCAGCTTCTAACGTTAATCTCTTCCGTTGTACTTTTGAGATGTCTATCATGTGAAATGGATACTCATAAGTGGTGACACGGAAAGTTTTCAACGCAGCTGGTGACAAAGCTATAGTTTTTCAATAAGATATACTATACAGATCGCTAACTAAAACTGTATTCATGAGACTCACCCGATTTTACGAAGACGTCCTTCAATCATACTGCCCTGCTCACTAATCAATAGTGCTCTCTGAATCATTATCGAGCTCCTTGTAAGAGGAATCACATGTATTGGAACTGCAGTATGAACCTGAATTTGAAATAAGATTGTCTGGTGTTTCATCTAGCAGGCTTAAACAGACTTTTGGCTTCTCTCTTCTTGAGTGCTTGTGTCACATGTAAATCTACTGAACCTATAGTCATTTTCCTAAAAGTCCTTCAATTATGAATGAACGTTTGTTCTTAAATAAGAAACTTAATGAGCTTATGCAATCATTGGCAAGGGCCATCATTTGCAATTTTAAACTCACATTTGCAATAAACAATCTCAAATAATTTATTTTCTTCTTCAGTGAATTTTTTCTTGATTACTTCAAAACCATTCTGATGCTTCCTCTTTTTGTTTTTGCATGATTTCATCATATTTTTGTACTTCTTACAATACAAAACAATCATCTTAATTAATGTTTTGTCAGAACCAGCAGGAACTGAGTCATTCTTGTACAATAACAAAATGTTAAGTGCAACTATTTTGACCAGTACGACGATGGGTGTTTCAAAGAATGCCCTTCTACTTTAATGAAATGATACTTTCCTCCAAAACAGGTCTGCCGAATCTGGACTGCTAATCTGGTTCCTTTTGATATCCTAACTTTTACTGTCCTGAGATAAACACCTCCTCCTCCCAACAGAGCTCTCCATAGACATTTTTCCACCTATATTTTGAATAGCCCGGAGGAAATGAATCACTCCTGCCTAACTGTCTGTCCAATTTCGAACGAATCACTTAGTTGTTCGATTGCATACCCTTACACCATTGACTCCATGAACTTTCAAAACTTCCCAAAGTTTAATTTAACCCAGCCCATGACGCCTCCACTCAATATGAGTCTATCTGCTGATAGCGCCGTGTATGAGACTATGCGCTGTGTATAATCATAGGAAATAGTCTCATA
Organism: Andricus quercusramuli; assembly: GCA_932178445.1. Classification (NCBI taxonomy): domain Eukaryota; kingdom Metazoa; phylum Arthropoda; class Insecta; order Hymenoptera; family Cynipidae; genus Andricus; species Andricus quercusramuli. The sequence goes on from CAKNXH010000922.1 coordinate 349,791, forward strand.
CAGGGCGCTACCAGCGCATGGACTCCTATTGAATGGAGGCGTCGAACTGTTTGATTAAAAATTGGACTATTTGTTGCATTGTTTTCTTCTTGGTTGAATTGTTAAGAATTATATTTTGCGTTGAGTATTCATGTTTTTGTTGAAAATTGAATTTTTTGGGTTGAAAATTCAAGTGTCATTGTCTGAAGTTTAATATTTTTTTTTTTTTTCAATTTGACCATTATGTTGAAAATTCATCTTTGTGGGTTGCGAAATGAACAATTTGGTTGAAAATTCTATTATTTTGTTGTAAATTTAATTGTGTTTTTTTACAAATTAAGCTATTTGGTTGACTCGTTTGATTTTGATCAAACATTCAACTTTTTTGTTGAAAATTCGTATTTTTGGGCAGGAAGTTCATCTTTTTTGGTAGGAAAGTCAAACATTTTTACACATAAAAATTCTTTCTAATATCTTGAGACCTGAAAATATCAAAGGATATTGTTCTCTTGACTAAATTGAAAGCATCGGAAATTTCATTGTACAGAATTCTGAGTAAAAGCATTGTTTACTTCTTGTTCATCCATAAAGTGTCCCCTAAGGGCTAACAGGACTTCTGTTTCTTCAAAGACCATCTACAAACTTTTTATTATCTTATGCTTACTACTTACAAATATTTACAACTATTTACATCAACTCTTATTCATCTCATATTACATTACTTGTATGTAAATTTTACTGTCGGCAGAGTGATCAAGCGATCGAAAGCGAGAAAGCGGCAGAGCGAGCGAATGAGAGCAAGTGCATCCTTATTAATCCACTCATACTATTATATAATAACTACCTGTAACTACTAACAGATCTTTACGCTTCTAATCTATACGACCTACGTTTCTCTTTCTCTTCACTTGCACTTCTCTTTTATCTCATTCTGATTCTGTCATTTTCCTACATCCATTCTCTCATTCTTTACCAGTTGCCCCTCTAGCCCCCTCTTACTCCTTCATCCACTCCTCACACATTCCGTCATTTCCTAGAATTATTACCACATTCTCTTGCCAGCTTCCTTTATCTTCCATTCCTCACCTACATTCTCCCCATATATGCTCCCATGTTTCCTTCACCCATTCTCTCATTCTACACATTATGTTTTCTACCTTTTTTCAATACATCCCCTCCCTAACCTCTTTCCCCAATCTGAGTTCAGCTATTCTGGTATATCTTCTCTCTCCCTATCCCATTTCTAAATACTTTGGTACTCCTTCCTTCTTTATCGCCTTATACCATTTATTATATTTCAATTCCTCAATCATTCCGCATATTTTCATTAATTTTCATTCCCTGTCCCTTCTTTGCAATTCTTCATAGCTTACTCCATTCCCCTCTCCTATATCTCCAGCACTAAGAAACTTCCTTCTTTTTTCTTCATATCTTTTCAGTTCCACCGCCCTCCCTCTCTTTTCTTCTACCTCCTTCAAACACTTTTCTGCTAACTCCTCTCCTTTCCACTCCCTTAACTTTGTCTCAAATTGCTATGCTCTCTTACGCGATCTAATATTGAATTTATACCTCTGTGCTTCTTCTCTTACCACATATCCAGTTGTCCTCCAATCTACTTTTGCGTCCACCTTATATAGCTTCCTTGGAAAGTCTCAATCTTTTTCCTTTCCTTCCATTGCCATATTTCAGCTCCATAACCTATTACCGGCCAAAACAGTGTATCAAATAACTACATACTCCTTCTTGAATCTTCCTTGAACCTTCATTTTCCTGTTACCCATATCTGTTTAATTATCCCAGCCGCTTTTTGATCCTTTCTCTCATATGAGCTCTATGATCTCCATTCATTTGCAAGGTATATCCCAAATATTTGAATTCCTTTACTTCTTCTAACTTTACTCCCTTCCACCTCCCAGTCCATTCCTTCTTTCTATTTTCTTATTTTCTAAACCGCATTATATTTGTCTTTTCTAGATTTAAATTCAACTTTTTCACATCTGAGTATTTCTCCATTCCTGTCATCAAGCCCGTCATCCCTTCTTTATCCTCTCCCATCAGCACCATCTCGTCCACGTATGCCAGTGTATATGTCTTTTTCTCTCTCATCCTGAATCTTCTTCATGCCTTTCACTTCATTTCTTCCTCCAAATCTGAGATTATTGTCTTAAATGGAAGTGGGCTCAGAGGAAATCCTTGCCTCACTCCTCTCACTAACCAGAAACTATCTCCTACTTGCTGTCCTACCTTTACCCTCCTTTTTGTCTCTCTGAAAATATCCTATACTCTTTTCATTAAGCCTTTTTATATCCCCTTTTCCACCATAACTTGTTTTATCTCGACTCGGTCCAAGGAATCAAACGTCGCTTTTAAGTTAACCAATATTGCTACCATTGTCCCTTTCCCCCTTTTAATCCTTTTATTTATGTGATAATCCATAACATGTATATTGTTCAGCACCCCCATCCCTTTTCTGAACCCTGTCTTATTCGGTGACTATCTTTTTCGCTCAACTTCTTTCTTCAAGCTCTCCGACAAAACAGTTACATATACTTCATACAATGTTGGCATCAGCTTCACACCCTTACAATCTTCATCCTGCTTCCCTTTGCCTTTCTTCACTATTGGTACCACTACTTCTTCTTTCCATAACTCTGGACACCCATCTACTCTCCAAACTCTATCACACATTACCCATGCCCATTCCTTTAGTTATGTCATCCATATTTCCAGACTTTATTTGTAATCTCATATATGCCAGGTGCCTCTCCATCTTTCATTATTCCTAACACCTTGCCTTTTTGTTCCCTTGTTATGCCCTCTTTCCCATCTTTTTCTCTACCGTATTTTCCTTCTTTCAAAACTTTTCTCTCTACCCCTCCCGGCAATTCAATAAAATATGTTTTGCATTCTACCATTTCAATATCCTAGTTTTCTCTTTTTCTTTCTTTTCTCTCCCTATTTACTACCTAGTCTTCTCCGCCCCTTCCTTCAAACTTTTGTTCACATCGATAATAGATTTGATACTTTCACGATGATTCATTATAATAAATTTAAATTTAAAATTTAGAATTTAAAATTTAAAGATTTTTCGGGTTTCAATCGTGTGCGAAACTA